>OZ026842.1:22566683-22905260 GCA_964023205.1 Lutraria lutraria | reverse complement strand
TTAATGCAATAAGGGCTGACATTTTTTCTAATACTCAAATCTACAATTTTTCGTCTCCATGACAATGCCATTTTATTACAAAACACATTATGTGTAGCAACTCTTTTGCTCATTCATTTGCTTGTAAGTTATTTGCTTTAATTTGGGATCATTTTAAATTCTTACTGGACTAAAAAGAATAGTATTTTATAATTCTGTTCGACCATCATATGATTACGACAAATGTAAGTTGTGTAATTCAAAACACATTCTTTCTTGAGTGAGTTTATGCTGACAATTTCACACTGATGAGTATTTTTTGTAAAAAAAGAAGTTTTGTAACCAGGGAACACTTGCATATTTGTGTTTTTTGAAATTATAAGCTTAAAGATACATGTATAGGAGTAAAAAAATTGTTCAAAAATGATATAACTGGTTTCTTGTTTGTATATATCTTTTTCAAATTTTTTTTTAGATAATGACCCTGACATAGTGACTTGCAACTTTATTAAAATGTTTGACCATTACATGAACACTTTGTATGCTTATATACAGAAAGTTGTGGAGTGATAAGTCTTTATTATGGCATTTATCTACCATAGTATGTAAAAAATATCTGAAACAAAACATATGTTCTTAGAATTTGAAATGGAGGGGCAGTGTCTTATAAAAAACTTACTTTAAATGAATGGACAGTGCAGGATACCTGACACATGGGTAGTACATGCAAACAAGAAGTATTCCTAAATACCTTCTCTTTTTATAGTAGAACTTTTCTAATCTGAACTTGTTCAGACTGACAAAAACTTAACAAAGTGCACACAAATAAACAAAATGGCTAAAAACACATGAGGTAGTGCCTGATTATATTTAAGAAAACAGAAATACAATTTTTGTCTTATTTAAAGTTGCATTTTTAACACCAAATGGAAAGTACTTGTTCTATGTACCTGTAATATACCTGTCATTTTCAGTCCACTGTCAAAGCCCATCTGCTTGCTAATGTTTGAGGTTGGTTTTTTTTATAAAAATATAATGATCTCTATTCTCTAAGATTAATTTGTATTCCATTTTCTTTCATATAAAAAAATTGTTGTTGTTTCCATGGTCAGTTAACTCCTTTTTTGTGTTATCCTTGTATTTTAACATTTGTGACATGCTTTCAATTTTTCACCTATATTTATTTACCTTTAATAATTTTACAATCTCAACTTTTATATTTCAGTAATATATTTTTGTTTGGACAATGTAACTTTATACACCAATTGTGCCAACTGTTAATACGATTTTACGTGTTATTATTAATAATGGTCAGCTAATATCTATCTATAATAATACACACCAACAAAGCACTAGGCTTAAATGATGTATTCAAATATTTGGGTACTGGCCATGCCCATAGCCCAAATTTTGGAGTGCATAGTTTTTAAGCTACCATGTGCAGTAAATGATCGTTATGATCATTTGTGTATTGGGAGAAGACCATAATTGTTCAAAATAGAAATTAAATCGGCATGCATATATTTAGCCATATGTTTGTTGTCTAACTTTTCTCATGAAGTTGGAATAGTCTCGTTTCTGACAGTTACTACTCAGACAATTTTCTCAGTGTAACTTGTTTTTAATTTTTCAAAACTTTTTTACATTAAAAGATAAGCTTGTGCTAGTAATGTTGAGTAAAATTAACCTTATTTTTTTACATTGCCTTAAATGAACCACTTTGGTGGTTTTTTTTATTTTGTTTCTGAGAATGTAAATTTTTAGGTATGAAATTGAGTAACAGGTGCACAAGCTTTAATTGAAGCATAGACCTTTGGACATTTGTGATAAAAAACCAGTCACTAAATCAGATTCTTTATATGCTGCATGATTAACTGGTCTGGATTTAGTTAAATTCATTGACTTCCGCAATGTTCAGTGTTACATACAATATTGATAGTTTTTTAGTTACTACAAGTCTTTTGTAGAATTCTGGCTTTTATTTCGAAATTCAAATAGATCAATTTTCAATGCATGAACACTTCTTCATAGCTAGTACTCACCCATGATGTTTGTTATTGTAATTCTAACTGATTGAGTTCTGACACTTAAATCCTACTGTCACAAAGTCAGTGAATTTGTGTGTATATTGAAAAACAATTTATAAATGATTACCCTCCATTCTGAATCTGAGTAGAATGTGTCAGTATCATAAGGTTTTGTTTAACAAAGGAAAATACTGGCAGGAATAATAGATACATGCACTTATGAAAAATTCATTGTATCCAAATTCAGTAATATTATACTTGAATATACATGTCAAATTTAATACTTAATATTTGCAAATTGACAGAATCTGATGTGCAAAAAATTAGCAAAATTTTAAGGGGCCATTGGTGTACACACACACCTTTCTTAGGTACTTATTGTCTGTTACGTCAATACCATTATAGCACGACCCTCACACTCTCAATGTAAGTTTAATATTTGAAACTTTTATTTAAGTGAACTTCACTGCGCACAAATTCCACAATTAAATCCACAACCAAAGTTAGTAAATAAATGTAATTTTGTTCAGTAGTTTCTTACCAAATTTTAGTTTTTAGCTCAACTTCAAAGAATAATGGGCTATATCCTACTTGCCCGGGCATCAGCGTTGGCATCGGTGGTTAAAGTTTAGCATACAACTTCTTGTACAACTTTATATCTCATCAACCATGAAAGATATTTGCTTGTTACTTCACACATGTCCTTGAGATCATATTATTAAGAGGTCACTCCATAACTCTCATGTAGATTTTTACTGAATTATGCCCATTTGAATGTGAGCTTAGAAAGTTTCTGGTTAAAGTTTAGCATACAACTTCTTGTACAACTTTATATCTCATCAACCATGAAAGATATTTGCTTTTTTACTTCACACATGTCTTTGAGATCATAATAGGAGGTCACTCCATAACTCTCATGTAGATTTTTACTGAATTGTGACCATTTGTGAACTTTCTGGTTAAAGTTTTGTGTGCAACTTCATTCTGTCTTCACTAATGAAGGTATTCACTTGACCTTTAATAACTCTGACATGGATTTTGACTGAATGATGGCACTTTGTGAACATAGAAAATTTCTGGTACTAATAAAGGTATTCACTTGACATTTAATATGTCTTTAGGAATAATTATATGGAATGCCGCAATCCAAGGCCCATAACTCTGACGTGGATTTTGACTGAATTATGGCACTTTGTGAACATAGAAAATTTACTGGTTGAAGTTTTGTGTGCAACATCAGTCTTAAAACTACTGAGGGTATTCACCTGAAACTTAACATATGTCTTTGTAATCATAATTGGAGGTCACCCTTCTAAAAAAGTGTTTGAAATGCGCATTTAATGCGTCCTAAATGTCCTGGAAAATTCATGAATCGGGCTCAATCTGACACAACGACTTGATGCCAGTTTCACAATTACGTCTTGGAAATAACATTGCACAGCAGTTGATCTGCTCTTTTAATGCTTTGGTGAGAATCATCAAGCTTTACATCTACGGGAATTTTAACCCTGCTTACACTATCTCTCAACAATAGAAAATCACTTTGAAAATCTGGTCTATTACTAGCAGGGCCCAGAAACAGTCCAATGACAGATTGCTGGAAGCCTCATGGCTGTTGATGAGAGGATAAAAACCCTCAGCAATGTGTCCAGATGTGTTTTTCTGATCAGAAATACAGTGGAACCTCTCTACAATGGTCAACAGTCAGTCATGACAAAACTGACTGTTATAGGGAGGTGGCTTTTGTTGAGAGGGATATATTGGCTGTTATGCTTATAATTGTGGAAGTCGTCTAATAGTCAAATACAAGCATTCAATAACTTACTAGATTGTACATACTCAAAGTTTTCAATTATGAATGTTTGCAATTCATTCAATTTCACTCAGCACATAATTATGTATACATGTGATATGAGGATTATATATAGATATTAGTACAAAAATATTATAGAACAGAACATACATTTATTTCGACTTGTACAAAGTACATCATCGGTACAAAATGCATTTAAAACAACATATATCAAGGTCACATCGAATCAATATGATTTTTTTCAACAGCAAAATGAATAAATAAATCAACATTATTATTATAATATCGAGGATGAACATATAATTTTAAACATGAGTAATCCTCAATATAAACGTGAGTAACCATTGTACAACAGCAAAATGGATATATGTATAAGTATTAACAATTCAATATATTATAAACAATGGATATTTTATCAAATCAATCCAGAAGATTAAACATATAAATATACTATAACCTTAATACAAACACCATTACAACAGCAAAATGGATGCTTGTACAAATATAAACATATCAATATATTAACATACATATTATTATTCAAACTTAATATAAACACATGATAAACAATTCAATGATAAAATCTATCTAGATATGATTATCCTAAATTATTAAGTGTCGCGTTGACCTTACATTAAGAGCATTTTTACAATAAAGAGTTAAATTGCTTAATGTTTTATGGTTTTCATTTCCAATAAGTTGTATTAATTTAAACATGCTAGGTCGAACGTAATAATATTGATCTATATATTTTTTTCTAATGCCTTTAAATAGTTGGCAAATTAGTATAAAATGATATTCATCTTCAATTTCTAAAGAATTACAAAATATGCATAAACGTTCCTTTCTATCTTCTTTATTTCTGGCATATCGTCCAGTCTGAATTCTTAATGAGTGCGCTGAAATCCTAATTTGAGTAATGAAAAATCTAATATTATGAGATAGAATATTCAATACGATTCATACTGAAATTTAAATTTGAATGTATTATAAAACATCATTACAGGACTAGTTTCTTTTAACTTCAATGCCAGCCTTGAACAAAATTGTCAATTAATATGTTCTTAAACATAGAAATGAAACTTTTATAGTTACAATTTTGTGGATTATTCCATACATAAGTAAAACCGTTATTGCATAATAAAGTCTTAACATTCGACACCCAGCTTATTTTTGCATTATTGCAATCATTCAATGATTGAATATAAACATGTTTTAGTATTATATTATCTGTATTCAAAACTTTAAACCAATATTTTATGATACGAGTAAAACGATTAATAAACAATGGATACCTCCCCAATTCCCCATAAACTCCTGTAGAACAGGTACTATTTCTAACATTTAAAATATATTTACAAAATTTAAGATGCACTCGTTCTATTTCCTTTGATCTAGTAAAGCCCCAAATTTCCAAGGCATAATTAGGTATCGAACCAACAAAGGCATCAAATAATTGACGTAGAATACTAGGTTTTAATTTGTACTTTTTACAATTTGTGATTAAAACATTTAAAGCCTTTAATGCTTTACCATTAACATATTGTATATTCTTTGAAAAGTGTCCCGTGTAATTAAAAACAGGTCCTAAATAATTAAAATAATCGACTGTCTCTAGTTGTTTGCCATTATAGTACCATATTTCATTACGTAACATACATGTAGCACCTCGTTTTCTAAATACCATAGTTTTTGTCTTATCAATATTTACTTCCAAACCCCATTTGTTACAATACTCAAGTAATAAATTTAAACTATTTTGCAATTCTTGCAGTGATTTCCCTAGTATAACCATATCATCTGCGAAAAGTAATAAAGTAAGTAAAATATCATTGATAGGTAACCCAGAATTAATGTCACTCTGTAAAGACAATTCAAGATCTTCAACAAAAAGAGCAAATAAAATTGGCGACATTATCTCCCCTTGTCTTAACCCAGTAGCATATTCAAAGTAGTCAGAATAACTATTACAGTGTCTTACACAAGATTTTACTTTTTGATACATGTCTCTTATTATCCGTAGTAGTTTGCCTTTAATACCCAATTTATACAATTTAAGCCATAATCCATTCCTATAGATCGAATCAAAACACTTTTTCATATCAACGTAAACACAATACAATCTTTTGTTTTGATTAAGATAATTTTGAACTACATTTTACAAAATAAATAGGGCACCGATCGTTGATCTACCTTTTCTAAACCCAAATTGAGCGTCCGTTAATACATCATTGTCGTCACAAAAAGTAACAATTCTCTTATTAATTATAGTAGTAAACAATTTAGACAAGCAACTTGCAAGTGTTATCCCCCTATAATTGTTAGTTTCATTTATATTCCCCTTTTTTATGCAATGGTATTATTACACCTTCTGTCCAACTTTCTGGAAAATAACCAGAATTTAAAATATGATTAAACATGTCACATAAATGTCCAGATAAAATATCAACACTTTCAATAATATACTCGTTTAAGATAAAATCTCTGCCACAAGCTTTGTCTTTTTTAAGACATTTTACTGCATCGACAAGCTCGCCAATAGTTATTGCTCGATCAAGTTCTGGAAAAGTAGAGTTTAAATCCTTAAAATTATTATGTGTATTAAAATCTTCCGATTCCTCATTTTCAGTTTGAAAAATATCATTACTTAACTCTGAAAAATATGTTTTGAAATCATCTAATGAAATATTATTGGAAATATTTGATTTTCGTTTAAAAAGTCTCCAAAAATCTTTCGGTCTACGTGTTTTAAACTTTCGATTTCGCACAGTTTAGAAAGTTCACATTCTCGTTTTTTTCGCTTACACATTTTTTTATAAAAGGCTTTATTTAGACAGAACTGCTCACGAGAAATATCACTCTTTAGACGATTAAATACGTTTAGCGAGTCTAAATATTTATTCTTTGCTTGTAAACATTCATTGTCGAACCACTCTGCCTGTTTAACCAATGGCTTATTGATGGATGTTGAACAATTAGTACTGTTCTTATTACATGCATGCGAGAATAATGGGTCCGCTATGTCTCGAATTATTGTGGTGAACTCGTTTAACATTAAATTTACTGAATGTCTATTCGAGTCAACATTATCCTTTAAACGATTAAATTGTGGGAGTTTCGACATAATACCTGCTCGAAACTTATTCTTATGCTCATTATTCCATTTATATTTTACATAGCTATCATTATGATGGGTATTAACATCTTGAGTATAATTACAGTATAATGAAAACAATAATGGTGTGTGATCACTGAATTCATTGAATGAATCGACTTGAAAATGCGAGATTAGTGCAAAATCTCTCTCTTTCGTTAATAGAAGATCAATTACAGACGCACCGTGTTTGTTTGCAAAAGTGTACTTTCCTGTGTTAAAATCAGAACTTAAACAACCGTTACATACTCTTATTCCGGTTGACTTACAAATGTCCAACAATTTGACCCAAAAATTATTACACAGTTTGTCCTGAGAGGCCCGATACAAAAATGAATCGTGAACATAATCATCTTGGTCAGTAAAAGAAACACATGTATCATAATCAATGAAATCATGTTTAGTACCGATCCTACTGTTCCAGTCTCCAATTAAAAAAACCGAACCCATATTCTCATATTCATATATATCAGATTGAATAAGGTCAAACAAATCAACATTTGAAACATTATAAGCAGGCGATTCTTCGCACCAAATATAAACACCACAAATGAAAATATCATCTTTAGTTCTAAAGAAATAATGATCAAGTTTTATCCAAATAATAGTGTCACAATGCGATTTAACTATTTCAATACCTTGTCTAATACAAGCCTTATAATATAAAACAATTCCACCACTGCATCTTTTTGCATTACGATGCTGAAATTTGCGATAAAAGTTATGTGAGACATAGCCATCAATATCAATTTCACTGTCTTTGTCTGTCCACGACTCATACAGAAAAACAATATCATTGTCACAAATTAGTTGTTTAAATTCTGGAGAATGTTTTTTGTTCGATGTTAATCCATTAACATTCCATGAAAAACTTTTAGCTCACCCTCTTCGTATCCCTACGTATCTTTCACCATAACTCCATCTATGAAAAGCGTATCGTATGATAACCAAGCTTGCTTACCAGCATTTTTTGTAGCCTTTAATCTTGGTAACGAATTTCTCCTTTTATCATTAACCTCTTTAGGGAATTGTTCATGCATATAATAAACACTTCCTTTTAGATTCTTGCCTTGTGTCCTCACATATTCCCTTTCCTTAAATAGAGTGAATTTGGCAACGATTTTTCTTGCTGCATTCTGGGTATTACGTGCACCTATTCTATGTACTCCATCAAACTTAATATTTTCAACCAAGCTCTCAGCAATCCTCAGTTTATCTGTCATGAATGATCTTAACTTTTTTTCCGAATCTTCATTTGTCTCGTCTGGGGCCTCCTCTATATTGCCAAACACAAGGTTGTTCCGCATTGATTGCGATTGTAGATAACACATCTCATCACGCAACTTAACCCTTTCTCCTTCTAGCGAATTAACTCTATCTGTGATCGCTCCAATATTAAAATCTGCGACTTCTACACATTCCTCCATCTTATTCAATCGTGTATCAATCTTTACCTGATTGTCTTGTACCCATAACCAAAGTTTCTGTAGATCCGTGTCAAACTTATCCATTTTCTAAAGTTTCTAATGAGCCAAATCGCTTATCAACCTCAGATATTTTGATGTTTATATCCTGAACAGAAAGTTTAAGGAAATCCATGATATCACTGTTAGAAGGTTGTTGTTTGTTTTGCGTATCCGTATTTTCCGATGACACATGTTGTGACATGGGTGGGGTGGGTGTTGTGTCCACATGTTTATTCATGCTATTATCTTGAGACATTGCTTTTTCAAATAATTCATTTAAATCCACACATTCATCAATATCAAATAAAATGGAATAAGTTTCATTGAGAACTTCACTTAAATTTACATGCTCTGGTGAGTTATGAAATTTTCCCGCTTTTTTAGCGTTTGCATTGTTCGGACTATCATCACTCTTTTTCCGTTTTAATTTTCTACTTTTACCCATCTATCACTAAAATCCTAGTATAATTATACAGGACACAGTTAACAAAGGCAAAATTTCTCATTTGGTCCAAAAATTCATTTATGTCATTCATGGAGCACTTTCTGTGATGTCTGTGTCAGAATCACTGTTGTTATCACTCTCAGTTTGAGTTCTGATGCAGACAAATCCCAGTTTATTGAGGAAGCATCACATGTTCTGGTATTGTATTTTCATTATCAATTATGTCTTTAAAGCTACACTCATAAATACCACAGATGTGAGCTAAAACAGCCAGTGGAATGTCATCATCTTCTACACATTCACTTTCCATTTCATTTATGTCACATGTTTGTCTAAGTTTATCAAATCCAAATTAATTTTGTCAAAACATTTCTCAATCATGGTAGATATATCCATAGCGATAAAATTTATCTTTAATGTCTGGATAATCCCCTGATCCATGGGTTGAAAAACTGAGATTGTAATTGGTGGAAGGAATTATCAATAAACATTAGGATATCCCGTCTTTGACTTCTCATCTTCCTATTCACAGACAAAATCCATTCCTCAAATAACCTATTGGTCATCCAGCTTTTTTTGTTGGCACAATATGTCACAGGCAGACTATCAACTTTCACCTTACTGAAACATCTCGATTTCACTGATTTCCCTATCACTAACAGTTTGAGTTTTTCTCCAGTCATACTGGCACGAAGAACTACTGTAATAGGATTTTAAGCACGCCTCTCTCCCCAGCACACTCTTGGTGAATGTTATTCTTCAACCCGATTTTGAAAGATCCCACTTTCATCCATATTAAATATGTCACGCAGTTCATATCCTTTACATACATGCCCAAGCTTATCTTTCCAGTCTGATACAGTTTTTGAATCAATATCACCTCTTTCTCCACTCATCTTTTTACACACAAAGTTGTTTATTTTCAAGAATTTCTCCAACCAACCATTGGAAGCCTTAAATTCATGCAGACCTAACACACTAGCAAACTCAGAGCTTTCTGTTGAATTAATGGACCAAACAAACTTATTCTACATGAGTTAGCATACGCAATCCAGCTGGTTAGCAGGTGATTCAAGTCACAATTAGGATGTGTAGAAGTCTTCTGTTGTTCCCTATCTGGAGTCATGTTGTTCTCATAGTCATTTAAGACATTAGCCTTATGCTTCAGTGTTCATGAAAATAGAAATGGAAAGCAGTCTGAAAATTTGAAGCTGTTATATATATATAACGTTACAATAATAATTTACAGTTACATGTGAAAAATATCAATCATTAAACATTGCCTTCATGGTCACTGCATATGAAACAATTTGTAAGACCTATACTATATGTCTTAGCAATTTCACAAAATTTAATATTACTGGTACACACTTCAACTTGAGATCTGCCAACATCGAAGTGCTCAGCAACTTTTCTAGAACTTTGACCAGATTCTAGGATTTTGATGACAGCAATACACTGCTAAAGAAACTGCTCAGAAACTTGCATGTTTTAGTTCTCATAGCTTTGATAATTAATCAGTATTGTAGATTTAGATCTAACCAGTATTAGTAACAAAGTGAAAATGATAAACTTTGAGGTTGTTTACTGGATTAGTGAAAAACTAAACAATGACACATTAAAAATTTCCTAATTATGTGTATAATAAACAGGAGGTGCACATTGTAGACAAACAAACAATCATCAAGTCATTATAAGAACAGTTTAACATACCTGATCTTCACTGACTAATAAAGCATTGTTTTTTTACAGATTCACTGTTTGCTAACACAATAAGTAGAAACAAGTGTTGTTTGTTTATAAAACAATTGAATTCAGTTGGTAGCTAGTCCAATTATCGTTTTAAATAATTCTTTATACAGGCAGAAAACTTGCACTTTAATTCGCATTTGTTTTACCTGAACAGAGAGAGGAGATAATTCTATTTGAGTATAGTGTAAAGACCGTTTAACGTCGTACAGAACATTGTTCTTCATAGGGCGTGAATAAAATAAATTTGTGTTTATTTGTTTGATTAATGCAAAAACATATCTTTAAGAAGCGTGTCGACAATCACAACTTGAAATTAATAAACATGCAATCATGCAAAACTGCTGTCCATTAATTTGCACTAATCCCTTGACCCCTTCCAAACAAACACACTAGACAGTTGTTTGACATTTGACATGTGCATACATTCGTTGATTATGACTGGCCGTGAGAGGCTTATATTCCTGAATGAATGGCCGTTCAGAGGTAGTAAATGATCATTGGGAACAAATATGCTGGCCAGAGTTCAGAGTTGACCGGTGATGAGAGGTTCATTTATGTTCAAAATGCAATGGGGGATTCAAAGTTGCTGTTGTTGAGAGGTGACCATTGTTGAGAGATGAACGTTTATGGAGGTTCCACTGTAATGTTGTGTATGTC
Source organism: Lutraria lutraria (assembly GCA_964023205.1). Lineage (NCBI taxonomy): Eukaryota > Metazoa > Mollusca > Bivalvia > Venerida > Mactridae > Lutraria > Lutraria lutraria. The sequence goes on along the minus strand of OZ026842.1, from coordinate 22,893,967 downwards.
CCGCAAACATAAATCCACTGAACTATCGAATTCATTTACCTTTTTCTCAAAAGAATCGGACATAATCACAATTGAAAATTGCCGTGAAATTTTACACAACCCGACTGGAATGAACAAGTCAAGAACATCTGTATGACATCACGCATATTATGACGTTATATCTATATATTGATCACATGACTATTTACATGTGCATTAAATACATTTTTCACACTCTAAGGCCCATAACTCTGACATAACTCATTATCTAGCACTGGGGATAGTCTATCATGCTGTCCTACTGACAACTCTTGTTCTGGTTCTTGTCTCCTTTACCTTCATTTTCACCCTTTTGCTTGATGTTGGGTTTATCTTGTGGGTCTAGACTTTAGAAAATAGTTTTTCTGTAATTTGTGTTGTGATAGATGAATTTAAGTATATAGTTTCTTGTTTGTTGATTTCAAACCTGTATGGTGATAGTCCATGTGGTCCAGAGTAGAAAGTTGAACTAATTTACTAATGTCCAAGCAGTGACAACAGCTAGGGGTTCATAATTTAGGTCCTCAGTTTATGTAATTACTCACTGCTGGCTGTAATTAATATGCACTCTCCAGTCAGATTTGACATGAGCCAGACAAGAAAATAGCACTTGGAAAGGAAATGGCCAAAATTATACTTCAATTGTTTTTATTATGTTAAAGTTAGATATAGGGATAAAGTAAAGCTTTGGTGAATTAAATGTTTAGTGACTCTGTATCTCAATTGCTTATAGGGAGCTTGCACTATAAGTCAGAAGCCCTGGGCTCAAGGACTGGGCAGGAAACCCAATTTTTCACTCTCACTCTCAAGTGTCGAACGAAATAAAACTGCTGATTGAAATCAAAAAATGAAAAGCTTGTTAAATGTTCATATGCTACTGTTAATATGAGAAGGTGCTGAAAGGGGCATACCCTACAACTTGGTGCATCTAGAATCAAAGAAAATGATGATAAATTAGAAGCCTGTAAAGACAAAAATTCCTTCAATTAACAATAAAAATCACAAAAACATACATCAGCGACACATACATTTAGTCGTGGAAGTGTTGGGTTTCAGACATCTTTGTTTTAGTCAATATCAGTGCTGAGCATGTTCGCAGAGTTCCGTAAATGATCTGAGAAATATGTCAACATTCAGCGAAATTTGAAATCTAGCTCTTCTTTGCAGTGTGCATGCCCATAAGTTTCCATAAAAGATTGGAAAATCTTCGGAAGTTATTGTTGCACTATTTTTGGGTGGAAGTGATTTATTATTAAGCCCCCCTTCGAAGAAGAGGGGGTATATTGTTTTGCTGGATGTCGGTCTGTCGGTCGGTCGGTCAGTCGGTCAAGCTAACCCACTAGCCCACAGCCCAGGGGTAGTAAGTTTCAATTTGGGCTAGTGAACTTTCTTAAAATTATGTACTCAGGTTAGTGATTTAAATTGTCTGTTTTCAATAGTCCACTTAAAGTTTTGGATAGTGCTTTAAAAAAGACTATTAGAACAAAGTTGGACCAAACCTTTGCAGGACCTGTGTATTTTCAGGTCAAATGTCATAGTCACATGAAGGGGGCATTGTGTTTTTAAAACACTTTATAACACATACATGTATATTCCTATTTTCCAAAAAGATATCCTTTTATTCTTACTTTTACTGGTCAGTAAGTTATGTCATCATGATTTTTTTTAAATTCCTAGTTTCGATTTGAATTTATTCACAGACAGATGATGATTCTAATTGAAGTGACCAGTGTCTTGCAATTGGAATTTTTTTATGCTAGTATGAAAGTTTTACTGATAGTCTGCATTTCTGTTTGGAAAATCAGCTAATTTCACCCCAAAACATTCCTCTGTTTTCCACTACCGGTAATTTGCCTCTTTCTTGTAATAATCCCTCCCCAATTTACCAGTGCCCGTCTTCCCCGAACTCCTCACACCGCTTACATCACGCTTCGCTAATATAACCACTGCCACCATTGTAATCACGTGATGATAGTGTTGTATCATGTGACCAACAATTGATAAACAAGACATTTCCGATAACCAACAAGTAAATTCACAATGTACGTCTTTACCACATAAAATTTGTTGAAAACACTCTATTTCAACAATTGATGGATCAAATTCTTTCCCGCAATCGAAAATTTACTGTCTAACTATAGCCATTGTTTACATTGTGACGTCACTTCATTTGAAAATATAGCCATTGTTTACATTGTGATGTCATTACGTTTGTCTAATTTAAAGAATTTCTCTTTTCAACGTTTATTTTTTTACTTCTTTGGACGTTAAGCATAATATTTCAATAAAAGATAAGTACAGAGATAAAAAATTTAAGAATTTAAAATCAAAAGTGAAAAAAAATATTTGGCTCTGTGATGGCCGATTTTCACTAATGGTGGCAGTGGTTAATGTACTGATCAAGGGAGGCAACCGCTGCGGGGAGTTTGCGTCTTCCCGTTTTTCCTGAAAAAAAACTCTGTACACTAATACTAACTTGCCAGCCCATTACAGAACATGAGAGAAGATTTTATATGTCATGAGAAACCTACATATCACTTACAGCAAAGATTCATCATGGAATATTAACTTTTAAATAAGATAACTTTGTAAATGTATACAAATTTTGTTTTGTATCAAACTACGCTCTACTATTTTTTTGGACAAAATTCCTATTTTTCTTTTCATTTCACTCCTACTTTTATGAAAAACGGTAGCTGGAAAGCCTGGATTAGTCTCACACAGTCTTTTGTTTTGTTACTACAAATTATTTTTAACCATTGTGATAAGAATCATACCCAAGTACTTCAATTCAAATAGTGAATACTGGATGCAACTACTACATTTATATAAAAACACAATGGGGGAAGGGAGATAACTCAAAAATGAAAAATAAACTAAATCAACCATTTTCAGTGCCCAAGGTTTCTGATCTCTAATGCATTTATAACCTCAATTTTGATGAGTGCTCAAGTTTTACTGATTTACTGATAATTGATGTTCCTGAGGGGCATGGGTTCAAACCCCACTGGGACCATAGTTTTCTCTTTTAGGTAATGTTTTGTATTCAAAACTTGAATTTATACATTAATATGAAGGAAAATATTTATTCCAAAATATTTTGTTCAGTTTATAGGAGTTCCTGTGACCTTCACAGATCTAAACTACATAAAACTACAAAACTCTGTATAACTTAATATATAGTATAATTGTAATGAGCACTTGGGCAAGCTGAATCTAAAAGAACGGGAAAACTATTGAGTTTGTGCCATATAATAGGAACATAAAATATGAAAATCACTTCATATACCTGTATAATATAAGCAGAAACTTTCGAAACTCACTTCATATACCTAGATTCTGAGATACACTTAAAATTTCGGATAAACAGTCTTTAACATATCCGTCTTTGGCAGTTTCACTACGCCACCTGCCGTGTCTCTTAAACAGTCTATCTTTTATACCGTTGTTGGCCGCTGCAGTAGCGCCACCTGAACGTAATGAATGCAAACCATATTTAGAAATGTCAGAAACATGATATTTGAAAGCTTCAATAAAAATTTCTCTCATTGTACTATAAAAACAAATACACGTCTGAATCCGATTTAACATTCCCCCACTTCAAATATCGTTCTAAATTAACCACAGGACACAAAGCGGTACCAGTACGTGAAATGGTAACCCACTGACCATCTCTGTAAATATCAGTTTTACTAAACTCAATGAAAATATTCATATATGTTGTATTAAACACAATATCACAACGTCTAATTTTCAATAGTTCTTCACATCTCAGAAATCCTGAATAAGCAAGTAAACATGCACATATGATTCTCTGAGTTTTCAAATAATTTTCACAATATGTAGCATTGAACATTTTAAACAACATTTCAAGTGTCACTGGTTCCTTTTTGATAACACTCTTAGAAAGTCTACGTTTAGCAGCCTCTAAAATGTTTTTAACTAACATAGAATCTGTTGGAGATTCCTTCCCATATAAATCATGTACCCATTTAATGCTATAATATCAATTCATCACTGGACTGAAAGAACTGGCTGATTGCACAATAGAACACAAATATATACTAAAATGAACAGGCTTGGCCGGAAAGATATCCTTATCACCCAGGGAATTACCTAAAGCCCACTTTTCCCATCGAATGAAACCTCTGTAAAGCTTTTTGTGGTGCTGTCTGCACGTGCGTTCTTCAGTCATTCTGGGATCAAAGGAATCTTGACTGCCAGCACTTCCGGTAACTCCTCTATTTCGTTCGCATAACACTGAAAAAAACAGATTTGTAAAACAAAATCAATGAGCATCATGTTACAAAATTGACATATGTATAACTCTATACAATCATAAACGAAACTTGACGACCCTCGTAAATATATTCTATAATGGCAAGCATGCCACTCCGTACCCATAATCAAAGTTGGGCAACCAAACAAATTGTTCAAAATACATATGTTATATGTATTCATACATATTCTCAATGCTTGTCAGCATAGACATTATAGTCTAGCAAATTATAATGGCCGCCATGCCAATTCGTAAGTTATCTAAATTCACATACTTAGATTAAGTATTATAAAAAATGTATATACTTCAACAAAAATATTCACATAACTCAAATACACCCGACACATGCAATATATACCATCTAGTTACAGTTATACAGCTACGCCTGTCTTAATCGCTGACATCAAAATGTAAATACACATCAAACTTCTTAGAATATCATTCTCAATGCTAACATTCTAAACTTTAGATCTACATTTCCGAACATTCCTATACCATTTTTACATGGTGTGTAATTTTCTTTTTTGGTCAGTAAATCTATCCAGTCAACAACATTAGAAATAAAACAACCATCATGCAAAAGCAATGGCCAAAAATTTGAAGATTGCCAATACGGTATGATAAGAACTCCATTAACTTTGTCGACTTGCATCTTTTGAATAACTCTTGCGAGTATTAAAACAGGAGGGACAAATAACCCCCTTTGTTCACCCCAATACTCGGCAAATGCATCTATACGCCCGCGCAATTTTCATTCCAAAACTGAGAATAAAATAAAGGTAATTTGTTGTTGTGATTGGATGCAAACCAATCTACTTATAATCTACCCCATTTTCCCACAATCATGCGCATTATATGATCAGAAATTGCCCAGTCATCTTTATCTACAATTTTGGATAAATAGTCTGCTCTCTCATTGCCTTCCATAGGGACCCATTCAATATCCAAAACAATACCATTTTTTAAACAATGACGAAACATAATCTAGGCAAACTTTTGTATCTCTAAATTCATGGATCCCTTCTTGACGCTGATATTCACAGCTTGATTATCAGTAAACCATTTAACCTTATGCCCTCCCAAAATATGACTGAGAGACTGCAAAACCCACAGTACTGCAACTAATTCCCTCCAGGTAGAAGATTTTAATTTTTCATCATTGTTCCACATACCATGTGCTACCCCATTAACTGATTAACTGCAAAGCCTGTACCACTAGCATCGCTATACACAAACTTAGCGAAAATATCACCAACTTTAACCTTTTTGGTATTCAAAATTTGTAAGTTTTCCTCCCAGAATTTCAACTGAGCTTTACTTTCTGTGGATAACTGAATGTGGGTATTCCACGAAATCGCCTCAACTATAGCTATACTTAAATATTTCATCATAATTTGAGACACGTGTCCTAGTACTAAAGACATTGATATGATCTGACCTATAAAGCTGGCAACCTTTATAACATGAACTCGCCTGTGCCTATTTAAAGAATTCTCAATTTCTAATAATGTATTAATAGTTTTCTGAATTCTCCTCTCAGGAGTATACACACAATACATGGAAGAGTCAATGATAGTCCCCAAAAACTCAATTTTCTTCACTGGAAACCAAAAAGATTTTTCTGCTTTAGGTACAAAACCAGATTTTAATAAGTCATCTTTGACAGAAGCTGCGACCTCTGTGTACCCTGGCTAATCTTTATCACACCCATAATCATCATCCAAAAACATAACTATCCTCTTACCTTCTCCCCTCCATTTAGCAATTAAAGATCTGGTTGATTTTGAAAATATATAAGGGGCTGTACTTATCCCAAAAGGTAATACCAAAAAGTTTATAGTATGTAACCGTGCCTTGATCATCTATCCATGAAAACCCTAAATAATCAGTATAAGAAGGAACTATAGAGACAAAATGATATGCAGAATGAATATCAAACTCAAAATCCTCATATTTAACCGATTGTTTCCATAAATGCTTGTTTACATGCCGTAAATCAGGTATCAATCGTTTCTTTCCACATGGCTGAACAGCAACTGTCAATGGATTTACAACTATAGGAATACTATCACATTTTACTATCGAACACCTCAATAATAAATCAGTGATGGCTTCAACTACAAAACTACTTTCTCGTAAGGCTGAATTATTATTCCTTAAAATACAAGCAGATGGTAAAGAGAAAAACGGGATTTTATATCCATTTTTGATAACATCTAATATAAAATCAGTAAGCTCCAATATTTTGCCAAAACCCAAAACTCTGTTTTAACTGGTCTTTAACAATAATCGATTTTTGACCTTGTTCATACTCAAAGTAGTCATATACAAATTCTTGCAATTTATTGTATCATCTGTTAAAGAGATAGGTCAATTTTTATACAGGCATCTTCATTTGATTTTAAGGTACATGTACTATTTTACATTAGGGGTAGTGGAACAAAAATGGTCGTAACTCTCTTAACTGATGGTAAAAGTTTTTAGAAATTCACATGTAAATACTTGGATACACAAAAGAATGACAATATTTAAAAAAACAATTCTTAACACTTTGTATTAACCTTCAAATACCTTAATCAGGCATAATTGTCCTCTTTTCCAAAGTGAAATACATTGTTGTTACTTAATAATAAATAATTATATTTAGATGTTTATATATATACTACGGTCAAAAGGTCAAATTTAATGAAAACCTTATGAACACGCTAGAGGTCAGTGTTTTGAATGGATCTTCATGAAACTTCATTGAAATTTTTATGTTAATGATATCTTGGAAGTTTGATATTGGGTCATCTGGGGGTCTATAATAAGGTTACCAGGTCAAATCTTAAGAAAACCCTGCAAACACCTTAGAAATCACTGTTTTGACTAGACCTTTGTAAAACTTTGTCTGAATTTTTGTCTTAATGATCCATTGGACAATTTTAATAATGTGAAATCTGGGGTCAATAATTAGGTCACCTAGTCAAGTCTTAGGTAAAAACTTTGTTAATACTCTAGATGCCACGGTTATGATTGGATTGTCACCAGTCTTTGTCAGAATGTTGTTTGTCGTAATGATGTAGGACAAGGACGAACATGGGTCATCTGGGGTTAAAAAATAGGTCACCAAGTCATTAATCTTAGGAAAACATTGTTAACACTGTAGATGTCACAGTTTTGATCGGATCTTCACCAAACCTTGTCATGATGTTAGTCTTATTGTTATGTGGGACAAGATTGAACATAGGGCATCTGGGGTCAGATACTAGATCACCAAGTCAATCACAGGAAAACTTTGATAACAACAGACCTCATGACGAAAGTTCAAAACAATGTTTTAATCAGTAAGCAATGATTGTTATGTGGGCAACATAATAATAATAGGACTGTCTTGGCCCTCTTGTTGCATGAACTATGGCTGGAATAATTTCATAAAATATGCTGAATACTGAAATACATGTAATTATAATAAACTAGTATAAACATGTTAATAGGGCTGTGGATTGTTGGGTATGTGTCGATCTGATCCAATCCACAATTCAGCACTTATGATCCACAAATCGAATCACAAATTTTTTGTTTATCATTGAAAAATTGTATGTTTGTAGTGCTCCGACAGTTTTGCAAAACACAATATGGTCATGTTGTCTGCTCTACATTAAACATGTAATAAGACAGAATATAATGTAATGAAAAAAAAACAGTTTGTTTTGGATAAAGCCAAGGCCATGTATTTCAGTATTGTTTAAAGCACTACAAACAAACAATTTTTTATTTTCTGTGTTATCCATCTGAAGACAGCTGAATTTAATTTCTTTTAGGAATAATGAAGAAAATCAATACAGATTGCTTTATGGCATAGATTTATACTTACTCCCTTCCAGTTGATAGATTTACCAGCATCATTTTCTGGTTTAAGCCTTTGACTCATAATTCACATAATTCTGATTGGACCTTATTCGCCGTGGCAAACAAAGTAGTTCATGATGGGACAATCAGGGCCATTATTTGTCGTTTTTTAGGAATTTCGGCCCCATTCCCTACCTAAAATAATATACTTTTTCCCCTATTTTAGATAAAAACTCCCCTCCAGATATGAAATACAAATCTGACTCAGATCATCTACATGTTTGGCTGCTTAAATGGTTGATATTAAGTTGTTAACCTTTGATTAATTGTAGATTTATGTGCACTATATTAAAATACTGACATTTTAAGCTTTAAATGTTTATTGCAGCGTTATATATTGCAGTTTAAAAAATCTCCTGACAATGAAAAGGAATTTTTATGAACAAATACACTGCATTAAAAAATAAGATTGTGAACCACGAATCTCAGTAATGATGATTATTCGTACTTGATTTTTCAGTTTGTTTCGTTTTTACCCGATCGTGTATTCGGATAAAAAAATCCAGAACGGTACGGTCTCTCAGAATTAGCTCTATGGAAAAAGGGAGATAATTTAACTTTTACCTCACACATTGAAGCTTAGCCTTGGCATATTTTGTGTGGGTATCCTTCAGTGAGTTCACGCTTATATCGATCTTGTGTAATTCATTGTAACAAGTATATAGTATACAATGTATTGTTCTGTATATACGTAAGTTAAATCTATTTTTTATGTTCCTATAATGGGTGATTCAGCAAAACAAAGACATTATCAATGTTTTTACTAGCTAACTTAACAGTTATTGAAATTAACAAACACAGACTTCTTGTTTTGTTTGAAAGAAGGAATTAAGATGATATTTAAAAAAATATCTTGCTCGCTCACTCAAATCGTCAAGTATAAAAATAATATAAAAAAAAATGAATATTTCGCTCGCTCGCTTGCTTCCTTTAGAAAAAATCCAATGAGCAAATTAGTAAATTGGTGTGGCCTTATTTGAATTGTCTGTGCAATAATGCCTGATAAATCAGATCTTTGAAATGAACAATAAGTAAATTAAAATAGTTTTGCTTACATTAACAAATAAGACATTGGAAAAGACTGCTGCATGCTATTGGTACATTAATATTGCACATTGCTTGTTTATTAATTTTTTTTGCATCTGGAAGTTTAACAAATGAAATGCTTTACTAAGGGAAAACTTATCAGACTAATCTACATGTATATCAGGCCCTACATTACCGGGATTAAACCCTGAAAAAAATTCTATTGCAGTCAGACTTAATTGTTCAGAACATAACTGGAAACAATCTGTGATAATCAGTGTTCAGTGGAGCTATGTGACCTTTAGCCCAAGGTTATTGTTTGAAAATTTTATTGTTGATCTAAAAAACTGTTTGTGATTTACTGCTTTTTTTACCCGCGTCTTATACTCAGGTGTGATCTATATATGAGTGATTATGGTGTATTAGATCGGTGATTTATGCCAAAATTTTCAAAAGGAACCCCACCATTCATTACGCAATATTGTTGATTAAGGTTAGATTATTACAAATTAGAAACTTAAAAATATTTATTTTAGTGAAAAAGTTCAAATATTCCCTCAATTTATATTTCATTCGTGCAGATGCTTCTACAGGGGGAGGGGCATGTCAATAAAGCATCAGAAAGTACAGTTGAATCATGATGGTTTGAAATGCCATGGGAATGTCCAAACATTTTTAACTATATCACACTTTTCGAACATTCGCATCTTTTTGTTTATAAGAAAAGTCTGGAATATTTCCGTGGCTAACAACAGTAAATATTGGGGTAAACTCTAGTTTACCGGAGTCTAGCTTTGCAAATGATAGTTAAACACCCCAGGGAAATAAATCTTTCATAAAGTTTATCTAAAAAATACGGTTCTGTACTTTTCCCTGATTACGTAGCACAAAACAAAAAAAATAATTATGGCACCGATTTATTTCAATTTCCTTGTCATTTCTTTGGTAATATATCTTTGCTAAAAATGTATTTGTAATAACACATGAATATATTTTCCCTGGATTGCAACAAATGTTTTACCTGTGTCTGATACGCAGGTGTGACCGATAACGGTACAGTAAACAATTAAAAATACAAACAATAATTATATAGTTCAATTTTTAGGTCAGCAATGTTATTGTATACATGGACGATCCCATTTATACATGTTTAGGTAAACAAGAATATTATTGTAATTTGCTATAGAACCATCTATGAATGACCACTGTCCTCTGTGGCACAATTGGTAAAGCACAAGGATAGTGAATCTTGACACGGACTGCCTCTGATGTTGAACATCATTTTTTATTTTTAACTTTTTTTCATTTTTAATAAAAGTTAACTTTATATACATAGGTTTCATAGGTTTCTTATATTTAAATTGTTCCGTTAAATTAACAAAAATATAATAACCTCACATGGGTAATTAGGATTTTGTATATTTCAATTGTGGAGTAACAATATAATAAGTAGAAACCGGTTCAGGTGTTTAGTATTTTTATACAGTATTTGAAACTACATTTATATTCGCGATTTCGTGCAATAACATGTATACAAGAAATAAAAAAGAGAAATGCATTTCTTCTTTTCATCTTTTGAAAATTAATAAAAAGGTGCTATTCAGCGTGTATACTAACATGTAACAAGAACAAACATATTTCAATAAATAAATTATAAAAAAAATAAATGTATATAATAATCTAAAAAGGAAGTGCCATTGACTGCGTTCGAACCACTCATATCAGCTTCATTGTGTAAAACTGTTGTGGATGTACAATGTACATGCCACCTTATTCAATACACCACGACTGTGGTTCACGTGAATAACACTTTATTACAGTGGTGGACGAGTAAAACAGCGTACAGTCATTTTAAATATTCGATCCTGATAGTGTAAAATGAATCTAGGGACTTCAATTTCATTTCTAACTTTCGCATCAAATCTATATTGAAAATAGAGGGAAGTCGCCATGACTGACGAATGATTACAAACTATCGCATTTTTCAAACTATCGCATTTCGGACTATCACAATTCAACTGTACTTATAGAGAGCGCGCTTTAAAATCATCAACAAGTTCTACCAAGTGGCACATGGTTAATAAATATTTTTAAAAAAATATTTCTAAAAGAATCGCTTACTGACAGTAACGTGTCATATAGTTGGATAACTTTAGATGAAATGTTTGAAGTCGATATAATTTCATATGTCAGACAAAACACTATGTGCTGAAACATTTGTGTGTATTTCTCTAAATCTTGCTTTCTTTAACCTACTGTTAACTGATTTCCATTGCCAATCAACTATTTCACATCTCTTTTATTTTTATTTCTTTATTAAATTTTGTTTTATTTCCACACCAATTCTGTCTAAGCAAAATTAAAGGAATAGGGCCAGGTATCCAGTCACAAGAAATTTGTTTTTTTTGTTTGTTTATATCGAGTTTAACGCTCCTTTTCAACAGTTAGAGTCATATGAGGCAGACAATTCATCTAAGCATCATTCCTGGGAAGAACCAGTACTAGACTCCCATCCTCCATAAGCAACTGCCTACTTTCTCACATAAAGAGACACGGTCAGTAACAGAGCTCGAACCCACACCCTAATCTATCAATGTGAGGTAACAGTGATTTGAAGTCAGTGACCCACAGAGGCGGAACACAAAAAAATTGAAAAAATTACCTGACTTTACGTAGGATTGACTATTCAAGAAAATAGTACAAGTTTGACATGTTTATTTGATTGGAAATTGGTTCAAACATCCTTGCATTTTAAGTTGAATATGGAAAATAACTATCATGATGCATGGGAGTCAATACCTGTAGTTTTTACTGCATTAAGGACATATCCGATAGTTGCTATTGCACATTTTAGTGCACATCCGTGATGGTAATTTTACTATTAAACATATAGGCAAAATGAAAACGTATAGAGAGAATTTTTCTAAACTTCGCATCATCAAAGCATATAATAATAGAAACATTTTAAGCGGAAAGAAAATGGGGGTCGTGGTGCTTGTTTCTGAGTTATCTGCCCTTGAAAATGACGTTTTGGCTTAATTTGGGTCATTTCAAAGGCAGATCACTCATACATAAATCTTAAATACCATATTTTTACTTTTGGTTAATGTTTCTCATTTTAACATTGGTCTAAATACAAAAATTCATGCAATTCCATTAAATATCTTTATTAGCTTTTTTCAGTTGAAGAAAACAGACTGAAAATTCTTCAAAATCCGGCCAATTTTTGAAGAAAATTGGCATTGGTTACGGTAAAGTCTTATTTCAAGAAACAAATACAAAACCACTCATTACCAGTTCTTGAAATTTTGGGCGATTGCATGAAAAGAAGAAGGCTACATAAAAAGGAAACTAAATAAGACCTTGTTTTCCTACATTGTGAATAATCTGCTCTTGAAATGACCTAAAATAAGCCAAAAAGTCACATTCAATAGCAGATAACTCAAAAACGAGCGCCGCAACCCTCATTTTTGTTTGGCTTAAAATGTTTTTATTATCATACATGTGGTATGATCATGCAAAGTTTTAAAAAATTCTCTTTATACGCTTTTTATTTTGTCTATATGCCTATGTGTAAAATTGTGGAAACTGTCAGATATGTCCTTAACAGTTTTTCTATTGAAGAAAATGAAAGAATGCAAGAAGGGCAGACAATATTTTCTACAAATCCAATCAACTAACTTTCGTCTCACCAAAAAAGCCATTTTAGTAAGAAAAACACGCAAAAACTGAGTCTAACAAAAATAAATGAAAGATCAATATGTGCAGCAACACTAAGTCTTGTTTATTCCTTTTTATTATTTGCTTTAATTGGGGTTCATTTTGAATTCTTACCTGTCTGTTGAGAATAGCATTTCAAAATGCTGTTCTATCATTTTATATAGTTACATCAAAAATAAATTGTTTTATTCAAAATACATTCATCTTAAGTGATTAAACTCTATTATGCTGACAATTTCACACTTATGTGTTCAGAAAAGAAGTTTTTTTACCTTGGGAACATACACTTTTTTTGTATTTGGAAATTAAGTTTAAACATATAAGAGGAAAAAGGAATTGAATGTAAGAGTATGAGTAAAACAGACTTATTACAAAATTAATTATTTTTTCTTTTAGATAAATGACTACAGAAGAAATAACAAATTTATTTGTGTCGTGGTGATGGAGACTGGAGAAGCTTGTAGCTTTAAAAAATATAACAGACAATGAGTTGTCATGATATGGCTTTTCTTGTAGAAAGCCATAACATCATGTTTAAAACACAATAACATATATTTTTTAAACTATCTGGCTGAAAAACCTGCCAGCGTCAAGAAGTAAGCTTGGCGCACCAGCCAGACAAACCAGTCTCCATAGTAACAAAAAATGAATGTTTAGTAAATACACCACATGAAAGTATGCTTTCCTTAACAGAATTTGCATGTTTGTGTATGGAATGTCACATAAATTTGTAATATAGGCATATAATTATAAAAAAGCTAAACAAAACATAATTACCTAGAATTTGAAATGAATGGACAGTGCACAATTATACTGCACACGGGTAGTACATGCGAAAAAGAAGTGATCCTTACATGTATCTTCTCTTTTTACAATAGAACCTTTCTTATCCTAACTTGTTCAGACTGACAAAACTTAACAAAGAGCACAAATAAACAAAATCTGGTTAAAAACATGAGGTAGCGCCTGATTATGTTTAACAAAACAGAAATTTATATAATTTTGTCTTATTTGAAGTTGTATTTTGAATGCCTAATGGAAAGTATTAAATGTTCTATTTACTGGTTGTAATAGTCAACTAACTATTATGATACATACACTGTATCAACAAAGCACTAGGCTTAAATGGTGCATCCAAATATTTTGGTACTGGCCATGTACAGAGCCCAAATTTTGGAGTATATTATAGTTTTTAAGCTACCATGTGCAGTAAATGATTATTATGATCATTTACATATTAGAAGAAGACCAAGACTGAATTGGCATGCATATATTTAGCCACATGTTTGTTAACTGTCCAATGAAGCGGGAACATGTTTGTGTTTGACAGTACTATATTCTCTGACAGTTTTGTCAATTGTACTTGAGTTTCAATATTCTATCATTAATAGATTAGCTTGCACTAGAAATGATAAATAAATAAAATGAAAGATTTATTGCTTTGAATCACTTTGTTTCTGAGAATGTATTTAAAGGTGTGAAATCATGTAACTGGCCAGCTTTAAAACATAGACCTTTGGACATCTGTGATAAAAAAAACCTGTCACATAATCAGATTTTTATAATGCTACTTGATTAAAATTATCTAATTTAATTGATTTCTGCACAATCAGTGTGACAGATCTTTTAGTTGCTAATAGTCTTTCTTTTTTAGAATTTTGGCTGTTAATAGACCAATTTTCAACACCTGAGGATCATACTTCTTTGTAGTACTCATCCATGATGCTTGTTTTAAAGTTGTTATTGTGAATTCAAACAGATTTTGTTCTTACCCTAATATATAATCCTACTGTCACAAAGTCAGTGAATTTGTGTGTATTGTAGGACAATTTATAAGTGATTACCCTCCATTTTGAATCTGAGTAAAATGTTTGAGTATCATAATAGGGTTTTGTGAATTTAACACTAATTTCAATATCTAACTTCAAGCACTTAATCACAAATTATTCATAATTACTGATGTTGATGATAGGTATGCTGAATTTCTGAAAACAACAATGTGTGTGTCTTGGTGTACTATTGTGCATATATTGTGTATAATTTTCAGTAAAAGTGATTTAAGATGATGCATAATTATACACATTTCCAACAAATGTTTTGTTGTGTGCAAGATAATCCTGCTATTTTTGGATCAGGCCTCCTATTTCTTAGAATACAATTTTTATAGTTTCCCAACACTCATGTGCACTGACTTCCTTAGCTAATCCATTTTTTTCCTCACAGTGTTCAATTAAGTAGTTAATTTTCACCTGCTTCATAGTCCATCATCATCCATTCCATACTAACTGCTTCTTATTCCATACAATGAAGTATTTCTTAGAAAAAATGGGTATGGTAATAAAGAGAAATAATGGCAGGAATAACAGATACATGCACTTATGACAAATTCATTATAACACATTTTTCTGTTATTTTTGCAAATAATTAGCAGAAAATACAGGATTTTGACACCCATGCATCTTAAAATTATACAACATGCAAAATAGTAATATATATCAAAGTTGAACCAAATTTTAATCTTTAGCTTGTCTATTCAAGAATTGTGGGCTTATCCTACTTGCCCGGGCGCTGGCATAACACTTCAGATAAAGTTTTGCGAGCAACTTCTTGTACTGCTTCATATCTCATCAATGGCTATAGATATTTGCTTGTTGCTTCACACATGTCTTTGAGATCATTATTGGAGGTCACAGTCAAAGACCCATAACTCAATGGAGTTTATCTGAATTTTGGGCCTTTGTGAACTTATAAAATTCCTGGTAAAGTTTTGCAAGCAAGTCCAGAGTTGAACATGGAATTAATTTATTAATGTCCAAGCGATGACATTACAGGGGTACAATTAATGTCCTATTTGTTTTGTATTAGGCGTGTGTAGTGATATGCCACTTGGTAAAGCTTCACAAATGTCCACAATATTGCTACTGTGAATGAGAAGATGCCGAAAAAGCGAATTCAAGACGAAACTTTCAATTTGATATCGTAAATACGAGTGAATTAAACACTTATTCTCCAAGATGATTTCTAACAAAATTACTGCTGAAAATGATCAATTCAAAGGTCCAAGTCAACAGGGTCTATCTTAGTAAAATGGATAAAACAATAGGGGTATCATTCTGTCTGTACATTGGGTTTGGTTTATTAATGAAATCCCTACTGTATGGTTAATTTTTTATATGGTATATAATATGGACAGGTCCTGCATAATGTTCATAGAACAGTGCTAGGGCTTGGGTGAGTATCCAAGTACTCAGGTAAATATGAATCAATTAGAAAAATCAAGTATGAATAATAGTCATTACTGAGATTTGAGCATCTTATTTGTTATCATAAGGTGTATTCTTTGATCATAAAAATCCCTTTTATGACATTGTATTGTCTCATCAGGGTCTACTCTCTTTGCTAAAATGTTGAAAGGTGATTTTTAAAGAATGGGATTAAGGTAAATTAATGAATAGAAAACTTCAAGCCATTTTATATTGTTTTATTTCTATTTTCCTAGGAGAAAAAATAAATTCATTTGTCTTCTGAACTGCAATGTTTAAGTTTTAGATAAGTTACTTATTCAATTTGCAGAAGTGCTGAATTAAGTCTCGGGCCAGATCCCCACTTACCCAACAATCCACATCTCTAAATAATCGATGCAATGATTGGATGCAATAAATGATATTTATCTTAACATATTACTATATAGATGTACTTTACACAATAATTATATAAACACAATTAATTGATGTTTGAATGTTACATGTAACTCAATTTATATTTAATGTTTTTTATGGTGCATTATTCAACAATAAGTCATGCAGGGCAAGCAAAATAGAGACTTCCGGATAAACATAACATTTTTCCTTGGAATATAACGTGGGGTTAATGCCAGAAGGTACTAAGCGACATTTTCATGTTTTTGAGAAAATCGCATTTAAAGGTTCAACACTATACTGTAAATCAGAGAATGCAGTGTTTATATTGAAACTTAACAATATACATGTATTAGGGTATATTAAAGTCTACATACCCAAGTAATTTACATGTCTTTATCTTAATTAGTTACTGATAATTAGCTAATTTTGCACTTGGTCCCTTCTGGCAATCACAAAAAATGATGCCAGAAGGTACCATATGGCATTATGGTACCTTCTGGCTCAAACTTTTTTAGGGCATTTCATACATGTTAGTGTACAGAAGGAGCCATATGACACTTGATACATTATGACAATCTTCATAAAATGCAAAACAAAGCAGGGGATTATAGTTTAATGTGAACTTGTATACATAATAATTGAACCACACGTTATTTTTTTATTATTTTGCAATCGCAAGTGATTACAAACGCTCTACTACAAGTATTGTAATTTGTGTTTAATAAAGCACAATTACTAACCAGATGTAGCTAAATCAAGCATTCAGTATGTAGAACATGACATTCTAAAATACTCTATGTAAAAGTAAACTATTTTCGACACCCTTGCGTGGATAATGTAACATCTGACCTAATGAATGTACAATAGTTTTGTTTACAATAGCAGATACATGTGCACATTTTACTCTCTGTCAGTGTCCTCATCATCCGAATCTATTGATACATATACTTTTTGTGACTTGCTGGCTGGTAGAGATGCATAGTACTAGTTGAAATCCGCGAATTATTTCTTTTTCACAAAGTCGAATGAGATCATTATCTGATTAAAGTCTTCACAAAACACCTTCGATACCTAATTTCACTTACAGGACTTTGTCCATTATTTTGACATTACAATACAACTGCCACATCCTTTAAGTATTCAAGTTATGCTGATGAAAATGCTGTTTGTTAGTTGCATAATGGGATTGCATTGTAGCCTTGTAGGGATTGATGATTCAATGTGCTTCTTCACATTGTTTATCTTTTCAATTCCAGTTTTGTTTAGATCTACATGTTTGCCTTGCATATCTGAGGTACCATACATTCCATGATGTTTTAGTAATGTTGTAATTAAAAGTCCTCATGAAGAAGTCTTTGCACACACGTCTCTTAGGTTGACCCACAAAATTAAACAAAAACTTATGAGAAACCGACTGTTTTGACTTTCTTTCCTTTTCGGCTGCTGCCTGTCAATAATTTCGCCAAAAACTCTCTTAAATTAAGGATTTTGACATTCAGAAATGTTCAGGTTGTAATAGAATGTAAAATGTTTTTTTCATTTGAAACTGTTCCTTTTGTATGAATCATATCTTAAAAGTACTTTTTCTTCTGACTGGATACCTTTTTTCTCAGGACTTTTATAAGCTGCTTGTTTGTGGGGGTGGTTGATCGAGTGCCACTCACACTATCTGAGTGAGAAGTGTCCACCAAAGAATCAGATGAATTGATGTTACTGTTTCTATTTCTCTTTACCTTTATGTTCTGTCCTTCTTATATCATCAATAATGGGTGTTGTACTGTCAGTATTTTCAAATTTACCGACACTACTATCTTCATATGCACCAATAATCGCTGTTGCATCATAATGTTTACCTCTGCGCATTGCTGTATATATAGGCAATGTTTATTAGGGATGGCTATTGCGGGAAAGTTCGTATCGCGATATATACACAACTGTATTGCAATTTGTTTTACGATATATTGGGAGTTTAAAAGTCTTGATTTATTAAGTATTCAAGCTTGGATTTAATGACAATGTGTAGTTTCATTAACCATTTGCATGATGGTATCTTTATCTAAGCTATCACAAAAATGTCAGTGACTAGAATGAAACTTCATGCTGTAAAGTATACAACAATTGTACATAATTATACAACTCTCCTTGAGCAAGACAACACAGTCATGCAGTCTTAATATGAAGTTACACAAGCTATTTCTAACAACAACCCTTGAACCGATTCTCCAGACATGCATTACTTAATATAATGAACACAGTATAACAGTATGAAAATATTATATTGTGATACGGGGTGGAATCGTATACTGGTATCATCGGGCATCACTTATGTTTATTATTTTGTTTAATCAGCCTAAATTTTTACTACAGGTGTTGTTACTGAAAAGGGTTACTATAAATTCTGAGCACACATTGGTACTAGTTTACCAATGATTATGGCAACATGTCTGCAATGTCTATATTCCATTTCCCGCTTGTCTTGAATTTTTCAACTTCATTAACAAAATACTCATTTAGGTTTCAAGATTTCTCTCTCCTTGCACAGAACGCAACATACTCGTGCATGTATTTATCTGGATTAGCTATCACGATGTTACACAATTATGTGTGAATGCATACTTTTTTCATTACCTTCGTGCAAATGTCCACTAATTTATATTGGGGTAAAAAAACTTTCATATTTCATGAATTTTTTGTACCAGCACAGGTCCACAAGGTACCAAGTAAACACATGAATGGTAGAAATTCCTTATATTTTGTGTAAAATAAAATTTCTATAAGGTAACAAGTGGCATTTGGTTGCTTCTGGCTTTGATTTAGTTCTAAATGTGATATACAGGTATTGCCATAAGGTGCCAAATGAGTACTTGGTACCTTCTGGCAATAACTGACTAGCGTATGGAACCTTCTGGCACGTAAGAATTCATCAATAATCATTTGGTACCTTTTGACTTTGTATCATAATTAGGTCAATATTTGGAATATAGGTTTGATATTTACACAGTATGTGGACACTATAAAACTACATTCAAAAATACAAAAATGTCATTTTCACCAAAAATGTCGGTTAGTACCTTCTGGCATTAACCCCATGATAATATGATATTATTGTTGAGTGTATTTACTTTAGTATGTGTGTCAATTGTAAAATGGTGTAAAGATACATTTAGTACCATTGTCTTATCTATTCCTCTCTGTCTTTTTAATCATATCATAGTAAAAGACTTAATAAAAGTACTGTCTGTACTTATTTTATTTCTGTAATTTATCTGGATTAGGAATTAATACATGAACCCTCAGGACATTCAGTATAGGGTGTAATATATTATATTTCATATTCTTCTCATATATATACATACAAGGGGTGATCCAGAAATAACCAGACTATATAAAAATTATATTATTTCCATGAAATTTTGTGTAAATACACATCCATCCTAATCAAACCCAGAACGAAACTGAAATATTTCTGGAAAGAGAAATTACATGTTTAATCGTCGCTATAGCAACCTATGTGGCGTATTAGCGGGGCAGGTGTCACTTCAAGGATAAATTTGTAAAGTTGACGTAAATAATTCTCATTTCCAATTGAGAAATATCGGCGCAAATAAGCCTGTGCCTAACATAACGTGTGCAACATCATATTATAAAATATCCAAGTCATTGCTGTAACCGTTAGTAAACAGCAACATTTAATGTGTTACTGTCTGTCATCGAGCATGACATCATCGGAGTCACAAGAAATACGCACCATAATACAATTTTGCTCTCAGCATGGGCATTCACTAACTAAAACATGAATCAGAAAACATCGGCGTGATAGACAATGTCACTAACGCAGATTTCTTAGTGGCATCAGAGGTTCCGAGACTGTAGAGTTTTGTTAGAAGATGAGGAAGGTCAGGGGCCGTAAAACTTCCATGGACATGACGCTTGTGAGTGCTGTTTGAGACGTCATCTGTACAGTGACAGATGCGTCAGCCCGTGTCTTTCATCTAACAGAATACACTTATGGAACTGTTCAGCGATGTATTACAAAACAGTAATACATGAGAAAAGTCAGTGCTAGACATTTTTGGGTTTATTGCATAATTTTTATTACATGCAAAGGTTGATCAAACAGAAAAGTGATTGCGAACGTAACGCCACATCAAGCAACACGACGTCTATAGATGTCATGTTAAGTTGACTTTGCCCCGCCTATTCCCCAGGCTCTGCATCCGCCTCTCCCCCAGCTAACATTAAGTAGTATGGAGGGAAGGGGAACTGGGCCCGGGTTGGTGGCCAAGATTGATTAACCCCCACTATCACCAGCTCGGCAGTTAGAGGTTCCAACCTTACAGGGCACGTCTATACATAAAAAAATATTTCTAAGATTCACACCGCATGCTGCATGTGCAAATTAAGTATTAACAAGAACAGAACCGCAACAGGCAAAAATCAATAAAACGCATTTTTGTTGATAGAGTCATGTAGCTTGACTTGTTAGCGATGTGCACTGAAAATTTGAGCACAAAATATAACTAGAAATGTGTCCGTAGGACACAGATGCCCCCGCCTTTTTACACTGGACACAGAAATGAGTGTTGTGTGGAAAATATGTGAATACAACATGGAGCAGGTTGCTTGGGAATGCTGCCCATAGTGGGAGGTAAAAATCACCTAAGGGTGGTAAACACACAACTACATGTACTTTCACTAATTCAATATAAGGAATGAACGTAAATATATAAGTGTCCACTGTGACATTGACACAGTTTTTGCGCATGACACGTCATCTTAATATGATGAACATTTGTACCAATTTATTTCAAAATCACATCATGCATGACAAAGTTATGAGCCGGACACGAACATACACTTTCACTATATCCATAATAATATGCACAAACTTTGAACGTCCACTGTGACCTTGACCTTTGAGCAAGTGACGCAGTTTATGCGCATGACACGTCGTCTTGATATGATGAACATTTGTGCCAGTTTATTTCAAAATCCAATCATGCATGACAGAGTTATAAGCCGGACACAAACATATACACACAATGCTTTAAGTGTCGACTGTGACATTGACCTTTGAGCAAGCGACACAGTTTTTGCTCATGACACTTCGTCGTGATATGATGAACATTTGTGCCAATTTATTTCAAAATCCAATCATGCATGACAAAGTTATAAGCTGGACACGAACATATACATATAATGCTTCAAGTGTCCACTGTGACCTTCGCATTTGAGAAAGCGACATAGTTTTTGCGCATGACACATCCTGTTGTTATGCTGAACATTTGTGCCAAATTATTTCAAAATCCAATCATGCATGACAAAGTTATGAGCCGGACACAAAAGTCCGTTACACACAAACAAACACACACACCAACACACACAAACAGACAGGGTAAACACTATATGCCATTCGCCATGAAATGGCGGGTGCATACAAATAAATAAAATATTCATATTTTATGAAGGTGATGTTTATAAGTTTTGTTAAGTGTATTAAACTATGAATACATCAGGGTAGACAACCCCAGGGATCAGAATGGTGACTAAATTTGACTTCCAATTAATGAAAATTCTCCTATCTAAACAACCTTTACATTTGGCAAATATGTATTCTAGAGGACATGACCAGGAATCTTTAGGCCACATCATAAAGATCTTTCCAACCCAAAATGAGGCAATAAATTGTATCATAGACTCTCAGACTGTTTAGGGAAGGACATTTTGAAATGGGCTGAAAAACATGATTTGGTTCATTCAATGACAGCACTTCAACATAAATGCCTAGACAAATCTAATGGGAATCTAACACACATAGATTTAACTTTGGAACATTCAAAATTGCCTCAGTTTCAGCTTGGGGAGTTCATGAAGATCAGATCATTTCCCAATGTTAATTTCAATCAATAATCAAAACACAACAGAACAAAATTTAGAAGAAAAAAATTAAATGTGAATAAACAGATTGGGAAAAATTCAAAATTCTTTAAAAATGATGTTTACTCTGATGATATCAATGACCCCTTATCGAATTTGACAAATTCAACATTACTCTGCACATGGTTAAGGAGTATACCCCAACCCCTGCGCCTCACAAAAAAATCAAAATGGCAAGTCCTGTGTAGGAGTGATGACCTGTCATAAAGCAGTACTGGGTGGCAAAAAGCTTTAAACAGGACAAAAAGAAACCCTTGTCCAGCAATTATTTTAGAAGTCGAAAATGCTGAATAAATGTCAAAAATATTATCTTAGTTGCAAAACAAAAGAATTAAATTAAATTAAAATCTTTTGGAACAAAATAAGAAAATTATCAGGTAATAGAATAAACCCTGTACTGTTACTGAAATATAAGGATGAAATTGTTAAAACACCCTTTGAAAAGGCTAAGTTTCTAATAACATACTACAATGTACAAACAAGTATCAAGTGACTCAAATTTATCTCCTGAAACGTTGGCGTGTAAAAAACACTTTGAGTCACAGCATAGCAAAGAAATATATGAGCAAGGGCTAAATATGAACCATTTTCATTAAAAGAACTTAAAAAATGCATTAATGACAGGAAAATCTTCACCCCTGGACTTGACCAAAGTCATTACTCCATGTTCAAGAACTTTGGCTGAATCTTTATAATAGGGTTTGCAGTGAAGGTGTCTACAATCACTGGAAAGAAGCTTGCATTATACCTTTATATAAAACAAATAAGAACAGTGAGGAGCCAAAATTATATAGACCAATCAGCCTTACATCTCACTCTGTGAAGTCAGAGGTCTGTTGGTCCACAGCCGGCATTGCCCAAAAATGGTAATATTTTACGGAAGGATATGGAAAGATCCGGACCGACTCTGAACTTTTCGACGGGAATTTATGGAAAGCTCTCTCTTTCGGAGGAGAACGCCATGGAGGAGAGTTGCTGAAATACTGCGATAAGCAGATTTTCACCTACCAAGTGTCACAAAAGATAGAACAGATACAAGATTTGTTGCATATTTGATTTTTAGAATTATTTTCTCGCTTTTGAACTACCATTTTCTTATAAAATCGTCGTCGTAAATTATTTTATTATTTTTATAGATGGATTCCAGATTTATACAGCACCCTTTTCATACTGTTCATACGTTCAAAGCTGCTTTACATATGTTGCAGTCATGAGGGCACAGGTGCATCCTCTACCAGTGCAGATACAGCATGATCTGACCAGAGGGACAGACTGAGAGAAAGCCCCCAGAAGGGAAAGATATCAGATACATGCATGTCCGGCGCTGGCTGCGCCCAGCTCTTATTCTGAATAGACAGCCTGATTCTTTAATGTGCCCAGTGTATAGCACCGATAGGGCATAAATTTACTGAGGCTTTTATTCATATAAATCTAGTGGCCAAGAAACCTGTGACAAGACAATGTTCAAAGACCTGCTGAAGTCAAGTTTGAATGAGGCCAACTACAAGCAATGATGTACGCAACTCAGGATGCGTATTCTACAGCCCAAGTCAGAACATCATCAATATACAGTAATAGTTGATGAGGACTGACTAGCACTGGGGTATGTCCAGACAAAGGTCATTCTTGTGGACAATGATGACTTATCACCAAGATGCAGATATTTATGAGTTAAGGTAACAATTTTTACTTTCTTTGAAATTGTTACGTCACGCTAATATTCAACTTATTTGTAATAACGTCAGCCTACAATTAGCGTGACATTACACTTTGAACAACATTTTTCATGATTTCCGAACTTTACTATAATGCAATTTTGTGAAAAATAATGCGCGATGACATATTATTTTTACATTTTATAATTGCTTGTTAACATCTCTCCAAAATAAACATGTGATTCATTAGTTGATTGAATCTACTTCCGTTTACCAAAACGCATGTACCAAAAGTACACTGAAATATAGTTGGGGGTCAAAATTACGGATGAAATAACGGACATATTTTTAGCGCTTAACGTTCCCCCAGGAAAAAAATGACGACAACCCCCCCATTAAAACTTATATGAGCTTAATCCGCAGATAGAGAGCTTGAAGTTGGTGTATATAAAATTACAATAGCGGTATGTTTGAACCAATTTTTCGTGTAAAACATCGATTTTACACCTCTGACATTCATGGTGGCGTTGCTAAGAAACGAGTCGGAAAAACAGAAAAAATAAAATGAACAAAATTCGAAGAACATGCTATACTATCAGTGTGTAAAATTTCAGAACAATCGGAGAAAATTCGATTTTTGACCCATGACGTCGAGGAAAGGTCGCATACTACCTTAAGTTTATCATACAGTGAAGTGACACAATTATCCATCTTTCCTATAATTAATGTTCTAAATGCCAAATTTGTGCTGAAATCAATCAGTATTTAATGATGAACAGTTTTGCATGTTAGAGATTTTATAAGCAGAGCATGAAAATTAGATTCTTGCACTGACGTAATTTTCAGGTAATTAAAAGTATTCTGTATATCAGCATATTTTGCCATATTTTCCAGGATATATTAGGCCAAACAGAAGCAGGTTATAAGGCTGTGTTGAAAATTGAGGAATTATTTACCTTCTTTCAAGGCATTAAAATCTTCATGAATTACTGTCAAATAATTTGAATATTTTAGAATGTGCTTGTTGGGCTCTGTATTGCATGGGGAAATTATACTGCCATATAATGTGATATTTGACTCTTTCTATTTCAGTATACAGTCAAACCTGTGAACAAAGGTCACCCTTTGGAAAAACGAATCTGGTCTTTATTGACAGGTGACCTTTATAATTAGAGGTCAGTTTGTTTTAAATGATATGTTTTAAAAGAATTATCTTTACTCACAGGCTGACCATTATTTAGAGGTGGCTGCTAACACAGGTTAGACTGTATTCCTAACACGAAATGTTTATCTAAGAAAGAGAACCATAATGCAACTACTGGTGTATTTCAGCATTTCTTGCAGTATTCAAATTTGTATAAAATACAAATGAGTAAAAAAGTCAGTCATAATTAGAGCTTTTCTTAAAATGGTCTATCTGAATAGAACAAAACATTTCATAGCATATGATTAATGTCTCACAAGTACAATTTTTAATTTGCATTTCAGATGAAATGAAAACAAACTGTGTCAGTCTATCCTTAGTGCATGTCATTCCTTTTAGTTTCAACATTTTGCTTCAGAGATTTTAGCGTGAATTCTTGTTGGCTGCAGATGCAGTTGGTGACATAGGTTTCAGTGTTTGTAAGAAAGTAGATAAAAGGTTTAAGAATTACCACCAAACCTGATACATGTATAGGTAACCATTTTTACTTTCTTTGCAGAGCAGCATACATATATTTTTAAACTTCTTGACTTTGAATATATGCATGGATTCATTGCTGAGCAATATGTTGTATTCTAGAGGCTAGCAATCTATCAATAAGTCTAAATAGCCACATTTTACAGCATCATATGTGCTTTATATATAAAAATGTCATTCTGAAATTCAATCCGGCAAGGTAGACAGAAATTTGTAGTAATTTGAAAATCGATGGGGAGTGCTATTTTAGTACGAAAGCTGTGAAAGGTACTTGTGCATATTTTGCAACATTCTGTAATCATGGAGAATGGAATTGAACAAAACTATTATTGAATTGTGCTATTACATGTACATTGGTATATGATGTTTGTTTTGTTTTGCTGGGTTTAACAACAATCTTTTAGCCATATGGAGAAGGACAGTGGTGTTAATGTGAGACATTTTATAGTGCTGCCTTCACTGTGATAACTTGTCATGGACACTTTGATGTGATACCACTCCAAATCACATTATTACCAGGTCAACCTATCCTGGACTACCCTTATGCCGAGCACTAGACTAGGGAACTTAATACCATTTTTTAAGATTTTGGTATGTCACGGCTTGGGATCGAACATGCTACCTCCTGCTCCAGAGGAGAACACTCTTGAGGAAAGAGCTACTTGGAATGTTATGTTCGTAGATCTTTATGAAATAATTTATTCATTGGTTTAATATTGATGTGTATTAAATTATGTGTATGTGCTGCTGGAATATTTGTACCTTTGATAAAACCTTTGTTAATAAGTATTAAGTCATACTGTATGTTCCTGATTAAAGTTTCAGTTTGCAAGGAAATTCAACTTAAGGTACTAGTTTTTGTTGCAGTTCAGCTTTCAAGTGTTGATAATTTTTTAAGCCCCACTTCGAGTAAGAAGGGTTATATTGTTTTGCTTATGTCAGTCGGTCTGTCTGTACGGTCTTCAAACTTCACATGTAGATTGGTCACATCAGGGTGTGGGGGCATCCTAGTTACTGACACTTCTTGTTTTTCTCGCGACTTTGTTTTACCCCTTTCCATTTTTATTTCAAAAACAGCATTGCAAACATATTTTTACATGAATTATTCAGGTTTGTTGAAAATCTCATTTACATTTTATGACTGAGCTGGTTGTCATTTCTACTATTTATAAACATGTTAGCTTGTTTCAGCAATTTGTGCAGTGATTGTATTTTTAAATTACATTACGGTAAGAAAAAATGATACTTTGAACAACTTCAGGAGTGTTGAGCATAGGCAGGATTTTGTTGTTGTTGGCTTGAGTGAAGATGTGGAAGTAGAGATACCAGCAGCTAAAATGTTAGTTGCTTGTTTGGTAAGTATTTGTACTAAAATTACTTCAGTGTAAGCCCAAATTGTCTATTTCTCAAGAAAACTTTACCTAGTCTACACAACATGGAGCGTGGAGACATCTTGTGTGCCTGTGTTGCTGCCTGCACCCAAATGTATATTGGTTAAATTTAACCTATGGGTTGAATTTGAGGTTTGGTTAAAAAGTTAACCAGTGTCAAGATGGCTGCCCTTGTACCAAACACTGGATGTCCTCAACCACTCAGAGGAGTAAATAGACAAACTGATGATCTTGACCGCTCTTATCCAATATCACACATTTAGGTTAAATCTTGCTGGAAATAATTTCTTATAAAATTAACCAAAGTTTTATGCAATCATTTTACCCAACTTCAACAAAAAAATTTAACTCATCTTCAGATTTAACCCAGTGATTAAAATTAACCAATATTTATAGAATAGGGTGCTGATAGCTTTTAGTAACCTCATTGTTAGTAATTGAAATTTTCTGTACTTCTATTTCTGTTGATTTGTGAATACTTTCCTACATTTATCAACGAAATGATTTACATGTACATGTACATGTATTCCATACACAAGCACAAGGTCCACAAAAAGTTCCCATTGATTCTTATGTTGGAAGCAGTTATTGTCAGACCAAACTGAAATCAAAGCACTGAGAGTACTGTCAGGAACGAAGTTAACTCCATCCTTAAAAATTTAAAGGCCTGTCCTGTCGAGAATTTGATGAACAGTTCACAAAATGGTCTAGAGCTTATTCATGAGTAAGTAGTTCATGATTTTATTCATGACCTTCAAATGGGACAGTTGGTTCATGAACTTTGTCTGGTGAAGTTCATGAACAAATGTTCAAGAACTTATTCAGGACTTCATGAATTGTTCATGAACTGATGATGGTTCATGAATCGTTTATGCACTTCAGTTGGTGAACAGTTCATGGAACTTGATGAATTATTTTGATGAAAAGTTCATGTATGTTCATGAATTGTTCATGAACTGATGATGTTCATGAACAGTTCATGAAGCTTCATGAATTGTTTGTGCACTTCAGTTGGTGACAGTTCATGAGACTTAGGTTAATGAACTATTGATGAAATATTTTGATGAACCTTTGATGAATTTACATTAACAATTAATGAAACTTCATGAACTGTTAATGAACATCATCAATTCATGACCAAATTATTAACAGTCATGACATACAGTGACAAACTATTAGCTACTACACATTTTGAAAAGCCACACAGATTCAGTGCCTGATCTGTATACAGTGAACTGTAAAAATCATCTGTTGTATTATATACTGAACTTCTGACAATTCTCTCTACACTGAGAGACAATCTAGTATTCTGGCACTACTTTTGTGAATGAAACTACAGTACAACCTCTGTGGAGCAACACCCTGTGGGAGCTGCAAACACAGGTCGTTGTTTAGAGGTTGTTGTTCTACAGGGGTTAAATGCATAGTAAATACCAGTTTAGGTAAATTTTGAAGGTGTTGTTATAGAGAGGTTGTTGCTCTACAGAGGGTCGCTCTGGAGAGGTTTTACTGTATTTCCAGTATGTAGTGAATGAAAATTTTGTGTGGATGAATACTTAATTATTATACTTGTTAGTTTTACAGTTTGAATTGCCTAACTATTTCCCATGCTTTCAAGATCAACAAAATCCTGCAATATACCTCCTACTTAAATCAAAACTGCTAAGTCTGCAGTGTATACTTATACAATAAGTGGTACTACTTTCCAATGCGGACGAGAGGCGTTTGTAAGTACAAAATGTGGTGGATACCTTTAGGAACTTTGTCCCTAAAAAAGTGTTTGTGATTGCTTTTCCAGAAGAAATGATCACCACAGTCATTCTATCTGTCTGTGCCTGAAGGAAGCCATTTGGAAGACAAGTAGAAGACCATGAGAAAATCAAGGAGAAACCGGGTAATTTGTGGGACTTGCAAGTAGCAATTTCTTATAATTTTCTATTGTTCACTATATTTTTAAGGACCTAAATAGCGAATGCAGGCACCCTGTAGTAATCGCTCTGCCTGCCCCATCCCTTGTCCGTGCCAGGACCTTTTTTCCAAAAATTGGGAAGGAGCCATAGCCTTTCATTTTAGAAAAAAGAGCAATTTTAGGTAAAATGTGTTTGGTTAAGAAAACTCGTTATCAATTGTAAATTAACGAAAAAATGAGTATGCAACATTTCAATGAATAATGCTAAATAATGTAAGTTTTATTCCCAGAACATGAGAAATAGATTTAGGGAGAATCATATTTAATCAAATTGGGATTTTCAGCATTGTATTCTTGGGAATTTCTTTCACCAAATCGTGGAAAAGAGCCAAAATCGAAGTCACCTGTATTATAGAAGGAAAAAGACCATGGGGAATGTAACTTTGTCATTCCAGGATGGATTTCGAAAGTACTTGGCATAAATGTTCACCATCATGAGTCAATGCGTCACCCAAAATACCGTACACAGATCTGTAGCACAAAGGTCAAGTTCGCACTTAGGTTAAAGGTTGGTATTTCCTTGTCCAGGCTTTAACATTGTCATTTCAATGATGGATTTTTAGCTGAGGGTTAGCTTTTGTGATTGGTCTTTGTCCTTTGGCATGCAGCTTCAACTTTTGCATTGTGATCACACTAGAGGCCACATGTTTAGTTAGATTTTCACAAAACTGGATCAAAATCTTGGACAAAATCTATGTAAACTTTGTGGACACTCTAGAGGTCACCATTTTCATTGGCTCTTCATGAATCTTTGTCAGAATGTTTGTCTTAATAATATTGGACAAATCTGATAATGGGTTGTCTGGGGTCAATAATTAGGTCACCAGGGCAAATCTTAGGAAAACCTTGTGAACACTCTAGAGGTCACTGTTTTGATTGGATCTTCAACAAACCTTGGATATCTTGGACAAGGTCGAACATGGGTCATCTGGTGTCAAAAATTAGGTCATGGGGTCAAATCCCATGAAAACCTTGTCAACTCTCTAATGGTCGTAGTTTTGATTGGATCTTCAACAAACCTTGTCAAAATGTTTATTTCAATGATATCTTGGATGAGTTCAAACATGGGTAATCTAGGGTCAAAATTTGGGTCACTGGGTCAAATCCCGGGAAAACATTGTTATCACTCTAGAGGTCTCATTTTTTATTGGATCTTTATCAAACCTTGTCAGAATGCTTGTCTGTATGAAATCTCGACAAAAATAAAAAATTAGGTCACCAGGTCAAATCATTGGTAAACCTTAATAACACTGTAGAGACAACATCGTTTATTAAATCTTGATGAAAGTTGCTCAATATATGTGTCTTGATGATTTCTTGGTCATGTTTGGCTCTGACTAGTTAAATGTTTAGAAAGAAGTTGCAATGATATGAAAGAAGTTGAAGTCTTTACACAAGTGAGCGAAAAAAGGCCATTATGGCGCTCTTGTTAAAATATTGTGCAAAATTGTTCATTTATATGTGGGAATGTCTCCTTTGCAAGATTCGGTTCCATACTTCCAAGGTCAAGGTCACACTTGCGGTTAAAGGTAAAAAAAACCGGTTCTTTTTTAGTTCCTGCTCAGTAACTTTGTCATCTTTAGGTGGAT
Organism: Lutraria lutraria; assembly: GCA_964023205.1. Classification (NCBI taxonomy): domain Eukaryota; kingdom Metazoa; phylum Mollusca; class Bivalvia; order Venerida; family Mactridae; genus Lutraria; species Lutraria lutraria. The sequence continues at coordinate 22,863,170 of OZ026842.1, read as the reverse complement.
TTCTGAATTGTTTGGCAGAAATGTTCACCAATGTGGTGTTGTTTCTTTCAAAGGGCCTATGTCAATACCTCCAAGGACAAGGACACACATGGAGGTTAAAGGTTTGGGTATATTTTTTGTATCCTCTGTACCTTTGTCATCTATGGGTGGGTTTCTGAAATGCTTGGCAGAAATGTTCTCCAATATGTGGTGATGTGTCTTGAGAAAGACACAGGTCTTCATTCCTATAATTTCAGCCTTTAAAAGGACCAAACTACTGCCTAATATTTTCATAAAATCAGATGTTGTGATACAATTCCTTGCCAAGTATGTTTTTATGTCTTATATTCTATGAATGCACATGCCCTTTCACAGAAAAGGGGATATACTGCTTCACACACGTCAGTCGGTCCATCCATCTGTAACCAAACCTTGTCTGGTCAAGAGAACTAAGCACCTCAGATTTGGTTTGGAGGCTGGTCATCGCATGTATATAACCTCTATTGGTTTTAAGGTCAGTATGTCAAAGGTCCATTGCGAGTCTTTTGCAGTATGCCTTCAGAGGATCCTAGGGGATAGCCTGGTGTACAATTCATACAGTTTTGTGAGTTGGTGTATTTTCAGATATTGAAGATGTTGACACAACCAGAATAAGTCTACTGTAGTCTAATGATGTAGAGCATAATCCAGGGCTGGTAATTAACATACTTGATTCTTTGTTTAATTGGCAGCACCGGCTACTGTACTTTATTACTGTACTATTTGACCTAAGCTCCTCAGATCTTGTTTGGAAGTTGGTCATCACATGTAAAAGACCCCTATCGATATTGTGGTATTGTAAGTCAAATTCATTTTGTTATTTGATATGTTTATAATGTATTAATTCAAAATCTGGCAACATTGAGTTGGATGGCATCCAATGATACCCGTGTTGAGCAGATAATACTTTATACACCATTGTACAGGGCATCCCCTCCTATGTGTTCTGTAATTCCTATAAATATCTATATTTTAGGAAATAGTTAGATGGGTAAACAAAGAAAGTAGAATTTGAAGGAAAGCATGTATATAAGTTATTAAGATTACTTTAGACAGACTAGATATGTGTATGCTCATGAATAGAGGTTGGGCAACCAGGACCACTCCAGCCATTGTTTGCTTTTGTATTTTCATGTAGGCATACCTGATAACCAGTTCAATGAACATTGACTGGATAAAATAGTTGCAAATACATTGAATGATTTACTAATACACAAATGTACCAAGTTGGCCAATATTTTGTTCCTAAACATTGCTTATTTATGTTATTCCTATATTTTTGGTTAAGTGGATTTGGAGGATGCCCTGTGTTGTATAAAGGGGGACCAGAAACCATGCATATATAAACTGGTGTCAGTGGCCAATACATAACATGTATTGATAGTACCTTGACTTGATTTTAATTGTATTTTAATTCCCCCGGGTCCGTACTCACAAAGCGTCTTAAGATTTTCTTTAACTTAAGTCGAAATTTTTACTTAAGTGTAAATTGTTTTCATGGTGAAAGTTTGTAAACCAGTCATAAAAAGTGTGAAAATTAATTATCATTTTCATAATTGGTATCTTTAGAACAAAGTTAAAATCATATTATTGTGATTTCCTCCTTTATATTAGTACAAAAGAGTTAAGGAAAATGTTGAATTTAAGGAAAAATATAACTTAAGTTAAAAAATTACTTAAGATGTTTATTGAATACCGGCCCAGGGCATATAGTGATTGTCCTGTCTCTCTGTCCATACAAGGTTAAGTAGATTTTACCGTTTCGTCTAGTACCAATACCACTTGCTAGAACACTTTGATACTTATACAATTGTTGCGTCTGATCATGCTCAATCCACCCGTATTAACAAATCCCACTTTGACCTTGACCTTGACTTAATTAGGACTTAGAATGATTCTGTACCAGGTTAAGTAGATTTTACAGAACACAACTTACTAGAACACTTGAATACTTACATGTATACGGTTGTTGCTCATTACCATTCTCAATCCACCCATAATTATCAAACACCAACCTTGACCTTGTTCAAATGGGCTATTGCTTAACAAGCATGCCACTGGGGACATATGCGTTTACTGACCGCAGCGTCTTGTTTATTCTGTAGTATTGTTTCAGTTCCAAGCAAGAAGACTAACAATAGATGATGGAGCCTGGTTGGATGTTGGTTGATACTCTATAAATGATCTATATATTGTATTTCTATCACTTTCTTGAAATAGGTTATTAAATATATATATTTGCTTATGAAAATACTGTTGTTTTGTGTTAACAATCCTTGTTATTTCCCAAATCAGGGAAGGTCCTTCAATGATATTTGGCTGATGTCATTTGTCCTCCTCATGAGACGGAATTGTCAGTTTCTTGTGGTAAGTGATCTCTAATTGCTAATACAAGTACATTTTGTATAACAAAGCACAAAGTTTGAGAACAGCTGAAAACACTGTTTGGTTGCACCATACATACAGGCTTTCATAAAAAAATGACATATGGTGTAGTCAGTAGAAAATAGGTACTTTCTGTTGTGTCGAACTTGGCCAGGCACCAGAACACACATGGCCAACATTCTTGCTAGTTGTTCTTAGAGAAATCGTGTTTTCTAGCTCTGAATAGGGTCAGTGCTGTATACGAGCCCTGCAATTGTACAATCCTGTTTTATCAATTTGGTTAATCACCATCAGAGACCCTTTTGTCGATGAGTCACAACGATAGTAGAATATTTGAGAACTTAAAAAAACGCAACTGATACATAATACTCTATTTTACTAATTAGCTTATCTTCCCATGTGCTATGTTTGTATTTTAATTTAGGTAAGGCGCTAATCCACGTACAAACTACAGCCTAGCCATTTACGTCAACGCTGGTATGATTTATATAAACTGCTATGTTGATCCCTCGTTGCGTTTTTAAAGTTCTAAGTTTATGTTCAACGGCAATATATACTTACACAGTCATGTAGATATATATTGTGCAAACCATGTTTGTTTACAAGAACAGTATCTGCGAAAAGTGCAACTTCGTGGTGACATGTACTAGTATATTAAAGCTCCCGGACATAAAACATGTATGGGCGGATATGACAATAGAAATATAATAAATTCCAAAAACAGTCACGCGACATCGTCTGTAATTAAAACATTATCAAACAGCGCAATATGTAATTCGAAGAGCGGTCATGCCCAAGACATTCCAAATGTAAATAAGAAAGCCTGGCCCCGAGGTTATATAACTTGAGAACAGTCTCTGAGCTCAATTCCATTCTCAAAGTTTTACAATTGAAAAGATGGAGATGACATATTCAGATCAATTATGTTGTCAGGATAATGTATCAATAATATCATTATTGGCTGATCATAATTAATTTAGAGTCCTTAAAGACAAGGTATGAGATTTGGGCTCGGAGACCGATCTCAAGTTTTATAACCTCAGGACCTGTACTTCACAAACAACACATCAATTGGCCAAGATATTATGAAAAATAAAGTAATTGAACATACAAATGTATTATCTGTATGATTCCCGATGCTCCACGGCTATTTATTACAGTCTGGTCAACACGGGACAGTGACGATGTTGCTTATATTCTATATAAGTGAGTTAATACCCAAAAATAACAACAAAGTGAAATGTTTTAACTTCCGCAAAATATGTCCTTAGTTATCTATTATCCTTCAATATAACACCGGACAGAAGAATAAACTGCAGGTTATCAAAATAAAAAAGCGAATATTTCTTACATTATGACTGTCTATAGTTAATGTAGTAAAAAGTGCAAAGAACATTAATATTCTGTAAGCGATGCATTGAAATCGCATGCAAAGATGCTGTATGGCTACAGACGCCGCGCTATTCTTAATTTCATACTGTACAGGATTTGAATCCCCGTAGGCCTATATTCTTAGCATTAAGTCAACTATATTAGTACATGAAACGGAAAAATGTTGAAAAAAGCGGCGTTAAACCCAAATGATATAAATAATAACATTATTCGCGTTACAGTCCTTCTTTGAATAATTGCATCTCGAAGACGTTATATCTGTATAACTGGCTAGTCAGTAAAGAAATGCCAATTAAAATTGTCATCAGTTGCGAAATTAAATTCAAACACATCCTGGCTTACAACTTCTTGACAAGGTTGCTATAATTCTGTTACAGAATACACATACTCATACATGTACGCTGCGTATGCACTTAACGATAGCTTCAATTATTTTATTCTGGTGATAGTGCTTATAAGTATATTTGCAGCGTAAGTCTTCACAAAAGATGGCATAGGGGCATCGAAAATCAAATTGTTCTTTATCAATCGACATATACCTGCTAAATATTTAGGGACGAAGGCCTTTGTTCAGGTATGTAAATACATTTTGTAATTGTATTGCTTGGAACTGGCCACAAAATTCGATCGCATTTTCCTAGAATCGATTCCTGTGACCAGCATATACATGTATAACTTTTGTACATCTACATAAGGTGACATGTAATAAACAGTGTGGAACATATACATAACCATGCGTTTTTGTAACAAGATGTACCATGGTACCCAAACTTACTTTTGCGTGTTTTGGTAAGTAAGGCGCAGCTCGTTTTCCCAGGGGTGATATAAAAAGCTTGTTTGCAAAACAATGCATACCAGTTCTGTACTAATTTCTGGTGGGCCAATACAACATACTGTATAATTCAGTTGTAAGTGATATCTTTCTAATCCCCGTAACTTCTTCAAACAAAACATATTTTAGAACAATTTTTATCAACGAAATAAAATTAAACAAGCACTTTACTATCCCTTTTTGTTTGTTAATAGGACGTTAAAACCAGTAAAACTTATCAATAGTTCACTTTCAGAATTCGGTACGTAAGTAAAAAATATTGCCAGTGCTCAACTTAATTAAGTGTTTTCTTTCAAACTACATATCGTCGATACGATTTCTCTTTTCGTTGTCATCGATAAAATGTCAGTGTAAGGTCAGTGTGATTTTAGCTGTTCTATAAAGAAATACATATTTACTGTCTGTACGTGACTAGTTCAATAGATGGATACATTGATCTGTTACTGCCACAGGATGTCTATATCTTACCGACCAAAGTCCAGTTCATGATCCAAGTTAATGTCCGACTTAGAACAACGAGTTGTTATTGAGACACGCGGTGCTGTCTCGACAAGTTGTTCATTGAAATATTTTATCTGATTAACAGTGATTTGCAGATATTCCTGGCAACTATTTAACCACAAGTAATTTTCCAAGTAAATGTATGTATCATGATTCAAACTTTTCATACAGATGAAAATCTAAAAAAACTCGCTGTTTATTGGTCAGTGAAGTATATATAATGGCTTATGTTTTGAAATCGGTACTAGTGTTGCAAAGTCTGAACAAAATTTGGCTTCTGAAGCAGACGTTATATGCTTCAATGTTTACCCTTAGGTAACAAACTACAACAAAACACCAAGTGAACACTATAGACAAGGTGTGTGTTTTATCAGATCAAAATACTAACCAGTCTATTACATCAGGTAGTTCAGAGTACATGCTAGTTCCAGTGTTTCCCAGACTGCGCCATCATAGAAAAACAGCATTTTTACCACTAAGTGTGGACCGGTGTGCTTGGATTTTTCTTTAGGTTTTAAACTTTCAGCCAACCAAACTTTTATCTTCTAGCTGGTACTAGCTATGATGATGTTCAACACTAGACATGTGTCCATAGGACAAAGAGGTCCATTTGTTTTTGTCATAGCATGGATAGATTCACTTAGGGCCAAAAGTAGCCTAGTGTCAAATTCTGTCCAAAATCTCATTATATGTTCTCTATTCATCGTATTTAAAGAAAGTTTTAGTTATAAAGCGCCTTTGAACGTACGAACAGTATGAAAAAGGGCGCTATATATATAAATCTGGTATTTAATAATAATAATTAAAGCTCAATTCTTGAAAGTGTTGCCATGGCAACAAAAACGAGTTTCGTTACTAGAAAAAATCTATTTTTCATCTATTGATTGGATGATATGTGATCAGTTTTGTTGTAAATGTAATGAAAAAGGACATGGCCGATATTCATAAATGTATTATTCGGTTGCCATGGCAACATATTAGAATTAATTTCAAAAATCTCTTCTATGAGTATTCTCTAAAAACACATGATAGTCACACAAGTTTTATGCATTTTAAGAAACTTTGAATTTTAATGCTTTCACATATTTTGTTTCCATGGCAACAGAATCATTCTTTAATATCACGTTAAACTAAAGGTATAATGATTATTTATTTAAGCCGTATGCGAGTTATATCGGGCCTTGCATTGGATGTTCATCCATGGCACTCCTGCTGCTGCTTGAAGCCTGCTGGGTGTATCTGTATTGTAATACTAGTGTGAGGCGAACTTTGACCTCGGAATGCCCTAAATGTGTGATAAACAATGATAAGCAGATGTATTGGTTCATATACCTGCACCCTTTCATAGCTAAAATCATACTATCTAAAGGGTGAACAGTTATTGAGTCACTAAATTTTGGTTGCTATGGTAACATATTACTGATAAATTTTAAGAAGAATTTGTGTGTTTTCATAAAAAAGCATGATATAAATAAGGAATCTCTGTTTTGTACTTCAAACAATCTGCATTTATTTCACATACACAAAATACATGTATATATATAAAAGGTCTTACCAAGTACAAAAGTGTACTATGCAGTTTGCATTGATTCAGTATCTTCAGTGTAAAGATCAAGTACAAAATTTTAACAATTCATATGATTGAAACACATAAGCATACATATGTAAACCAAGTACAAATGTTAATCTGAATTGTTTTAATTTTGTATTTTTACTGAACAATACTGTTGAAATATTCATGAAAATAGAAAACAATTTCCACATGTAATAACCTATTGATTACACATGTTAATGGTTTCATCATAGCAGTATATTGAAATTCCTCTGATCATCGGTGTACTTTTTATGACTCAAATACACTGAAAGATACATTTTTGACAGGTAAACAATTGAAAATATGATACAAAGACAGATAAATCATCAATGTAACAGTCAAGAAAAGTACTTAATGGAAAACAAACCACCATTTTATTTACATAATAATTTCATTGTTTTTGTATTATGCACACAGACGTAAAGAGTAATCAATCAGTTAAACATTCATCATCTAAAACAAATTCTCAAGAATAACAAGATACTTTTAAAAACCCAATGGCCCCTTCGGGTGCCCTTTTACTTGAAAATGCACAGGTCCTGTAGAGATTGTCATGATGAACCAAGATATGAAGTTTGATGATTGTAGGCGACGGTAGCCTTTTGATTTGATAGGCAAGGTTAAAGTTTGGTACAGACAAACAAAGGGCCATACATCTGCTAAAAATTATCGAATCACAAAACCTTGACAAGATGTGCTGGGGAACTTGGTGACAATAGTTCTATCAAAGTTTGGTAAAAATCCATTATGAAATTTAGGAGGAGTTGTGCACAGAAGAGTATTCTGAACAAACTTATATGGATGGTTCTAAAAGCCCTCAGTCTGGTAAAGTGGCAGCAGCTTTTTACATTCCTCCAAAAGATTCCCCTTCTCTTGATAGACTTTTGGACAATTTATCAATCCATTCAGCAGAAATGACAGCATTAATAAATTCAATGAGCTGGGGGGTTTCTGCATGAACCAAAAAATAAGGTTATTTATTCTGATTCTCTTTCGGTGCAGCAGTCAATTCAAAAGTTTCATTGATAATCCAGACCCCGGACCATTTCGAACAAAACATCATTTTAAATCAAACCATCGAACAAGCCGGTTTGGAAATCACCTTAGTCTGGTATCCAGCTCATACAGGTGTGGGGAAATAAGGTGACTGATGGGGCGGCAAAATCTGGCCTCGATCATGTGACTGTGGATAAAAATAACAAACTCTCATCCACTGAGATAAGTTCACTGGTCAGGTCACAGTCCATCAAATGCTGAAGAGACTATTACTCTGACGTAAGGGTGGGTATAAAGCTGTGATTGTCCAATACTCGATATGGCTCAGATGGCATGGAATCTACTCCTTGGATCAAAGGATAAATAAATGCATTACCCGTCTTAGACTGGATACAAATCTGCTGTCTGACACCCAGGGAATTATATCTTGGGACTGGACCCTATTTGCGCCAAGTGTAAAGTATTGAGCTCAACCAGTCACTTTCTGCTGCACTGTGGTGTTCACCTCACTCCCAGACTTGAGTAAAGGGCTGCCCTGGTAAATATCGGTCTAATATAAAACCTGGAAAATATTTGTAATCCTAACAAATCAAACTAAATGGATCTATAGACAAAAATGCGTTTTATTGATATTTATCATGTTACGGCTCTATAGTTGTAAAATACTTAATTTGCATGTGCAGCACGTGGTAAGTACTGTTCTTCGAAATAATCTTTCGAAATCGATAGTGTTAAGCCACATAACAGAAAAACACAAAATGGGACAGATGTCCGCTGAGGAAAGGGCCCCCACCGTTGGCCTTAATCAAGGAGGGGTCCCGTACTAACAGGTACATATAGATTTCGACTAGTATTTTATTTACTTAACACATCATATTATTAGTTTTATCTAATGCTTGACTCATAAGCGCATCTCTTCTGAGAATAAGAACTGACCATTGTTCTTGATGACTATGTTGTAAGATCGGCTACAAACACCATTTTATGCTATTTCCCTATTATTATATAATTAAATTTTATTAATAAATTGACTATGTTCAGAGCACTCAGATAAATCAACATTCTAGGCAACACTTGTAAAAAATCCACAATACCTAAGAAAGTCAATCTGACATTTTTAACTTCAATGAAACGACAACATGATTCAATCCATGTTTTTTGGTGACCATGATGGCCTCGAAATTCATCTCTTTGGAACAGCTAGGACAGACATACATAACCTTTTCAGTTTCCAACTGTTGTTCAAATGAAATGGATTCATTGTTTTCGTAATCAGTATATTCATCCAAAAGTATACTTAAATCTAGACATTCGTCATCCCACGAGAGAAAGTCAGAGGAAGACATAATGTATGTACCAGTGTTACTCAGAAAATGAATAACAAAGACAAAAAATGTCCACCCTGCCAATATGTTTTGTTAATACCTGCCAATTAACATTGTAATTGGCAACTACATGTCATGTTTATATGAGGACAATATAATGTGTGTGGGTTCAAACAGTATCAATCATTAGATAATATCCAACAAAAAAACCTTCGTTATTATTTCGGAGTGCATCGTTTTACGCCCGTCCTTTCACTGTACGGAGAATCCGGTTGGATTCCTAGCATCTATCGTAGATGGTGCAACATTCCACGCTATTGGAATCGTATGATACGCATGGATAACGATATGTTGACTAAACGTATCTTTGACTTTGATTACTCTGTGAACAACAGTTGGTGTAGTGAAGCTTAGATAATTATGACAACACTAGGTTTGGAGGAACATTATGATAATAAAACAATGATCGATCCCTCAAATGCAAATACACTAGTAAGAGAGTATTACGCTCAAAAATGGGTACATGACATTACGGTTTTCCCAAAGCTCAGAACGTATAGAGTATTTAAAACAGTTTTAGAATGTGAAGACTATGTTAAAATGAATTTAACCAAACATGATCGTTCATTGTTATGTCAGTTAAGATCTGGAATTTTACCACTGAGGATTGAGACAGGACGATATGTTGGTGAACCTCCTGAGAACAGACTTTGCTTATTCTGTGACACTGGTGCTATTGAAGATGAAAAACACTTTTTGTTAGACTGTAGCCTATATATGGATATTAGACATGATGTATTTAGTGATATCATAACAAATGATGAATTTAGTGATGGAACAAATGATCAAAAGTTAACCTTATTAATGTCTTATTACCCAAGAAAGACGGCAAAATATGTGTCAATGTCATACTATCGCAGACGAAATGTCATGTACTCTTGATCAACTGTCTTGCCTCCCAAGCATATTTGTACATATATATTAATTTATAATTCTCTCTTTAACAGTTCTGTGTATTTTCCTAAAACTATCATACCATTGTAATTTACGTTATTATATGTCAAGAGATGTATATAAATGCTAAGTTCCAGGTGACATATTGGTCCAGTGGGCCGGGTACTTATATATTTGTTGTAAATATGTGATAATTATTTATGTTTGTATGTACATGTCACTGTAATAAAATATCTATCTATCTATCTATACCAACTTCACACCTTCGGAAGTAAGTAAGAGGTGTTGACGGATGAACAATGGACTAGGTCTATGAATTTACTTTAACAAGAAACGCGGCAGTGCCACGAAACCAGGTTTTCCAAGGCTTTAATACCACAGTACTCTAGAATTTTTCGCTAAGGCTTCATCAGTGGTTCAGTTTCCAGTGCTACTAATAAGTTAACATAGACATTAATCTACTAGGCTATACTGGCACAGAATGCAATCCCAAACTTGGTTTCTGTGTAAGCTACCTCCACACAAAATTTCATCACTATGTCTAAATCCTTAATTAAGTTATTCACTGGAAACTGATTTTCTATTTTTAGAAACAGTAACCATGACCAAACTGACCCTAAATGCAATTCCAAGCTAAGCTTTAATGCAATGTTGTTAAATACCCAGTTGAGTCAAGATTAGTCATTCCAAACTTAAGTAATTGACCGGAAACTGATTTCTATATTAAGTAAATAGTGACCTTGACCCTACTGGCCCTTGATTCAATACAAAAGCATGGACTAGATGTATGCTACCTACACACAAAATTTCATCGCAATACCTCAACCCTTACTTAAGTTATTGACAAGAAACTGATTTTCTATTTTTAGTGCAGTGACATAGACCCCACAGACCCCAAATACAATTCAAAGCTAGGTTTTGATTCAAGGATGCTAAATACCAAGTTAAGTCAACACTGGACATTCCAAACTTAAGTTATTGACCGGACAATGATTTTCTATTTATAGTAATAGTGACCCTGAGCTTGACCCCCACAGACCCCAAATACAATCCCAGGCTAGGTTTTGATTCAATGATGCTAAATACCAAATTTAGTCAATATTGGTCATTCCAAACTTAAGTTATTGACCGGACACTGATTTTCTATTTTTAGTAACAGTGACCTTGACCCCACAGACCCCATATACACTCCCGGGCTAGGTTTACATTCAAGGAGGCTAAATCCCAAGTTTGGTCAAGAATGGTCAATCAGAACTTAAGTTATTGACCGGACACCGCCTGATTAATTGACCCCCGCCATCCCGCCCCACCATTTTCGGCATTCTAATAACCAGGATACACTTTGTGAAAACCTGGTTAATAAAAAACCTGTCCAATGACCAGACACCGGCAAAATAATTTTATGTCTCTTAACAGAATAATCCACATTCAGGGGGCGCAAATGAATGTAGCGAAAGTTGATATTTAAGCGACGCTTTTGAGAATGTTAATAAGATGGCGGACTAAATGTGATATTTTTGTGCAAAAATGGATACGTTTTCGATAAGTTTTAACATTTTAATACATTACTAGATATAGAGTATATGCGCATCAGGTGGCCGCCGGTTTTAAGAAAGCACACAACTTTAGTTCATGAAGGTAGCTTTTGTGGTTTGGGAGCCAACCCCGGAACAATTTTAGAAGTTGGAAGTTGTGAATTGTCATTGCTGTAATTTCGTTTTTAAAAGTCGTTATATAGACGTTTTAGACTAGTTTGACCTTATTGAAACACTCATAGTGTAAATTTGAATCCTCTGAAGGGTAAATTTGATGTCTGCCTTTTTGTAGCAATTTGTCGGATCCCGCACTCCCAATTTTCTCTTTTTATGTACTTTTTCGAGAATGTTGATAACTTCAAGCTGATTTTAGAGAAAGTTGGCCAAATTAATTATTGATTTTATCAATGATGTATGACAACTTATGGTGACAATTTTGGTAGCTTTGAAGTTTATTTATGCAGTGATAGGAGTATAGCATTTCCCCGCGTATTTAATACTGTTCCCTGTCAAGGTTATTTTGTACGACGAATTGTCCAGCTGATCAGCTCTTGCATAGCTAATACAAATACATGTATCCACATTTTATTCATCTTATACTCCGATGCGAATAGTTTATGATGAATAATTTCAGTTATGAAATTTTCAAAAAAGTGGTTTGATAGGTTTCTGTCTATTTCTAGTACATTATTTGCACAAACATTGGTTAAAATGGAAATATACGTTACCGAGGGTAACAGTTCTCCTCGGTTTCCCTCAGAGACGGAATTTTCGGTCTAAACCTCATGAAACCTCATAAATTTAGAACTCATAGGCTCCAGTTAATATTTCATGTTTGTTTTACAATGTGTACTGAACAATAACAAAGAATGCCTTTATTTCGTTTCAGTCATATACCATGATGGCCGAGGAACAAACCGCCACATCTATACGAGTGCATCATATGTGAAAAGAAATAGACTTATTCTTTAAAAGCTCATGTTCCAAACCCACAAATTAGAGGACGTGCAGTGTGAATGTAGCAAACAGTTTACAAACCAGTATTATTTGTCCCCATATCGTCAAAGAAATCATGAAGAAAGTAAAATACGTGGTGCTTGTCAACAGTCTTTTAGCACAAATTTTGCTCAGCAATGACATCAAGAGCGCTACCATGCTGACAAGTGCCATGAAGATGCCAACTTCATCCACTAATACTGTATGCTATAGTGTTACCTTTTATACATACAGTTATGTGATTACAATGATTTTACTGTGATAATGTTCACATTTACTGATAACAGAACCTGTTTTCTAATAATTTTGTATGCAATATATAACAATGATCTCAATGATTGTTCATTTTGTATTATATAGTGTCCTTAAAACAATGTGCATTTAATTGTCCTAACGCACAACATACGACAACTTAGAATTGTTCTGTCTTTGTTCATATGAAAAGGTATCGGTGTATACATCAGAAGCTGTTCAAGCTTCATTATCAGTTGGCGTGTAATAAGAGCACATTGAAATCTCTCCATAACAACACCCTTTGTGAGTAGCAACATTATGCTGTTGTTGAGAGATTGTTGCTCTAGAAAGGACCGCTCTGGAGAGGTTGAACAGTATGTGAAGTCTTCCCAACTATCGGTATAGTCCAATGAACAAATCCCACATAAGCTTAAAGTCTTTGAATTGGTCAACCTGATGATAACTGAACCTTTAAAAATGACAAAGATTATTCAATGGTGCATGTATTTGAAGAAAGTCATAAAATTTTATTTCAGACAAATGAAATTATGTGCGCCATGTTTCAGCTGAAGAGTAGTGACGAGAAGTTTCATTTGGTACCATTGATTAATTAAACAACGATTGACCAAAACTATGTAGAACAGAAATGACTGACATTTATTTATTGCTAAGTTAGACATTAGCCATTTGGACTCGGTTTAAAAGCAATGTGGTTTTAATAGCTTCCAATAAAGTATGGTGTGTCATTTTGGACATCAGTGTATACGCTGTTGTCGTGAAAAATGATCATGTATACCCAGGTTTTCACTAACCAAAGATTGGGTGAAACCAGTAATATACTAAACAACGAAAACTTAGTTCAGAAATGTTTTTTTTCGGATTTTCTTGTATTGATTAATTATCAGTCAGAAAAAAATTTGTTCGAAAGCAATTCGATAACGTAAATTTCATCGTTAAAGAAATACAGAACAGAACCTGTATTTAAGACGTATACATATGACATAGTCATACAGTATCAAGGTCAGTAATAATAAAAAGAAGAAATCTATAATAATTTTCCATACATGAGAATGAAATACAAATGTACAGTGAAACCTGTGAACCAATGCCACTCTTGGGAAAGCCCTATGTAGCCTTCATTTACAGGTAGTCTTTATTTAGAGGCCGTTTTGTTATAAATAAGCAATAGAATTCCAGAATATGGCCAGCCTTTGTTCACAGGTTTGACAGCATGTAACAAAATATTCATATCATCTCTGTATGTTCATATCAATAAAACGTATGTTAAAATGTAGGTGAACTTAAAGATTCAAAAATGCCGACGAGATAATCCACGATTTCAAGAAGTAGTGAAGTTACTAACAGAAAACCATACTGTTCTAAAACACAATAGTGTGTCCAAGTAAATATAAAGTGGCCACTGTTCGAGGTAGTCAATGTTCCAGATGAAGTATGTGTAAGTTCGTAAAACGTTTGAACCGCTGCTTGGACATTGTTCAGAATTATTACAAGAACGATGGTTTGATGAAATTAGTGTGTCTGAAAATCGGAACTTAGTTATTTTAGACTTTTTTAACTTAAGATGTCGACAGAAAAATATTGTTAATTGTAGAAATTAGCTCAAAACCTCCATGTTTATCAAGACCATTAGACGGAATCGCCGACTTGGAATATTTTTTTAAAAAAACATGCAGAAGTGATAAACAGTTTTGTTTAGTTTTTCAATGTCATAAAGTTATAAACAAGTATTAAAGATAATATTCTTAATTCAACATGGAAGTATGTGTATGGTTATAAGAAACATTTATCCAAACAAGATGAGGAAGTGATCTGTGAAGGCAAATCATACAGCTCACAAGATGCATGTTACCGTATTCTAAAGTCATCGGTAAGTGTTACGTATGTATTGTACGTATTTGTGTTTGTTCGGATACAACCAATATTAATTCAAGGAAGAAAAATCTTCAAGAAATTTGTATCTTGAACGCATATCTTGTAAGTACGTTTAATGCTGTTTTATGGCGCATTGACTACTAATGGTCATGTAGCGTGAATTTAGATAAAAGGGTAAGTAACAAAATTATATCTTGTACACAGGCGGTTCAATCTGGATTCCAGCAATTATACCTCATTGTCAATTCATAAAGTGACTCCCTTGAATATTTTTTCAGTCATAGTAATTTTTGTCAAAACTCTAAATACCAATAAAGTACTAGTATACTAGCTATCTTAGCTCATTTTCGTAACTTGTTCAGTATGTTTATACATATACAAACCCCTCCCCCCGCTCTATTAGTAGTCGTATAATAGAACGTGACTTATTTGCCTTAGTGCAGTTTTAGAAATACATTAGTTAACCGTTCATTGTACCAGGATAGAAGTCATCCGGATTTATTGGGAGGGTGTCCGGGGCTGCATACCCAAATAGACATTACATTCCAAGTGTGTCACACCCGGTAAATGCGTTGAAAAATGGGAGAACTTACAATCTTTTGCCCAGTTGTTTCGACAATTGCATGCATCGGAAAACAACTACTGAAGACTTTGCTTTACCAAACTCCATTTAAATAGTGTCAGTATTGATTTCTTTGAAAACAGACACTGAAAGAACTATAATGTCTGTGTCAGAACCCCTCACCACGTGCTTTATCAAGCCGTTATCCACGGTGTGTTTCATATGCAAAATATCCTAGTGACAGCTTCTTCATGAATGCATGGGGTCAATATAGTTATGTAGTGCTCAGTGTTGCATATCACATTTTGGTCTTTCATCGCAAATACAAATGTATAGTATCAGGTGCTTTAATCTGTAACCAAACTCAGTAGCTCCGTTGTGTTATTATCCACCTTTAAAAAATTATGTCAGTTGTGTCGAACTCATTACTAACAACTGTCTAATACCTGATCAACGAGACGTTCATGCCATTGCTTTTAAATTAGGAAGACAAAGATCGAACACATTCTACCCGAGAGTGTCTTAGAAAGCAGCATTGGTTCAAAACATCTGTACTGTAGCCATCAAATGTTTTCGCAGCCCCAAAAGTATTAATATTTACAAATGAAGCGCCGTCAAAAATCAGAGCATCTGCAAGAGGTTCGTCTATTGGGGTTGTCGCGTTTTGTTCGAGTACTTGAAAGAGTTGCGACTTCGAATGATACAAAATACCATTGTTTGGAAGTGAAGGAGGCTTAGCTTGGTCTTCGTGCTTCAAAAAAGATACTCAAATCACAATGGCGATTCTGGCAAGATATAAAACGACGTGAAAAGACCACAGTTTGCTTTCTTTGTTACTGAAGACTTCACTCCCCAGACGTCATGCTTTAACTTTCTACTAAATAAATGCACCTTGTGTTTATATTGAAAGATAAAAATAGGATCAACTGTTAAAACCATATCAAGTAAATGAATATATAAGGACCAGAACGAATATAATTTATATGGTCTAATGCAAAAATAAAGGGAACAAGTTTGTTCGGTACTTTCCGGTATAGTATAAAAATTGCATTTCTATATGATTGGACAAATAATGAGTGTCATTTTTCTGGAGTGAAAGAACCTGGTTCAAGAGACATTGAAGTTCAGAACGGTCTCAGATTTATCCCGTATATTCACCAAATTTAATTTATATGGAGCACACGGTGTGGTCGTGTTCTAGAAACATTGGATGCCAAAAAGGATGATTCAGCAACGCCCATGGTAGCGATATTGGTCACCGTAAGTGTCGAAATCCACTCATTATCTTTCAAAATAATACCAAGGACTTTCAGAGGCACCATTACAACGTGCAAACCACCAAACATAACAATACAATTTGGCCATTGTCACTGAATTTGTTTGGCAATAGCGAACGGAACTTGACATGGATTGAGAAAATCAGTGGCTTCCCGTACCTTATCGATGAAATGTTTTATGCTGGCAACGGAATGAGCTTGGTAAGAGAGCATTCAGCGATAGTTGAAACGAGGACGCCCGCTGTTCATTGGCTTGGAAAGCTGCCCAATATATACAATCAAAACTTTTTGAAGGTATTGATATTCCAAGTTCATATTTTGTTTGATAATACTGGTCTCCATGTCAAGAAAATTATCAGGCAATAAAGATGGTGGATTAGTTTTTGAAAAGTATGCTAAAATTATACTTGTGTACGAGTATTGTTCGGGTATAGATAGTACCCTGATTGGTGCAGGCTTATCGCCAGTGTACAAACGGGTTGTTTTTCACTGTCAACGTTCGTATCGGTAAGTTGAAATTAAGAAATGATCGTCCCATGAAATGATGATTTTGACGTAGTGGTGCAAGAATTGAGATCAATATATTACAGTATGTTGTAACGAGTCCTAGTGTAGCACTGGTGAACAAACTACTCCATTATCGTTGTACAACATTTCCTCCAACCATTGTGGAAATTTCAAGGACACTATTATATTATGTACATAATTATACCGCACTGAAACAAGATATCAATTATATAATATGTCGTTTCCTTGTCTACACAAAATCAAAAGGCCAGTGTAAATAGTAAATGGGGATTTGTTTGTCTTGGAATGAAGATGGGCATTTGCTACACGATGAATACCTCTATGACAGTTATACTGAAGTAATTGATTTATTGCAGTTGCACTGTTTCATCCGCGCTCCATTGTTTCACCCATATTGTCACCATAATGACTAATTCAAGAGATGGTTCGGGTACTGATTTCAATTGACTTCTGGTACGAAATTACCACTGAATTTGTTTTCATGGTCAAGCATATGTCCACGTATCATTTGAACAGTCTTTGCTAAATGAAATTGGACATAATCACATGCAGTAAACAATGCAGTGCCTACATCTTTCTTGTCGCATTGATGTTCTAATTTAGGAACTTAGCATGAATTTCTCTCTGTTATTCGAGTTCTGTGAGTATGAGTCCAACTGTGTCAGTCTCTGTTCATACATAGACAGTTGAACCATGGCACTCGTCTGACAAAGTCTGTGCTTCAAATATATATGTAACTAGTTCAGCAAATGCATTTTTTCTCGAATGTCGAGTATTCGACCGACTTCTAAGCACGTTTTGTGTTGCACGCTTTTCTCTGCTGCTAAGAGATGCAAGACTTTTGAAGCTATTTCATTTCAAGAGCAACATTCATAATCGGCACTGAGTTTGGACAATAAAGAATTGAATATTTTGGCTGCTCATATCAATTTCATCAATTCAAAGATTTAAAAACTAAACCATAATTATATATTTAAATAAATTCAGTTTTTAAAGTCTATTGCCAGTGATTTGAAACAAAAAGCATTACATGTATTTGGTTGGCCTTCTGAAAACTAATATCACACATACTTTACAATTTTTTGAACAACAATATAAACTATTCTGTATTAAGAACTATATATTACAACACTTAGCCTTAAAATAACTGTAAATGAATAATGCAGGGAGCCGCGCCTCAGATGTTTTTATATTGTCTTATGTTCGTTAGATATTCCGTATCCTGAAACCCGCTAATAGACTAAAATGAAATCAAGCATAAAAAAATTTGAGGCACAGATCCCTAGATAAATATATCTGCTACAAAATACTGAAAACCGCAAAAGGCATTTTGAAAATGCAGGTGTGTCCAAACCTAAACTTACAACACTTCCGAATTATTGAACGTGTGTTCAACTTATATTACTATTATAACAAGAGCTCCGCGGTGGAGACATATGCCCCCCCCCCCAACAGGGCCTAGACATAGAGTTATCGCTCAAACGATTTTCATACTCCATGACACAGCGACCTTGACCTTTGACCTAGTGACTCCAATTTCAAAAGGAGTCATCTACTGTCCAAAGCCAATGTACCTGCACAGTATCAGGCCCATCGGTCAATCCGTTGACGAGTTATCGATCGGAAACGATTTTCACACTCCATGTCACACTGACCTTGACCTTTGACATAGTGACCCCAATTTCAATAGGGGTCATCTACTGTCACAGGACAATGTACCTGCAAAGTATCAGGCCCATCAGTCAATCTGTTGACGATTTATTCATCGGAAACTAACTGGTCTACCGACAGACATACAGACAGACAGACAGGCTGACGTTGTTTAGATTTACCATCAAAATTTTATATGACGGGTTCTACATGATGAACTCAACCTTCAGAATTTAGCCGCTCCAATAACCTATATATTCCATTGACCTAAACAACTGTCAAAAATTATTTTAGTATACCACAGTTTGGTTATAAACCCCATTCTTTACAGTAAGAATGATATCATGAGCGTAAACGATGGCTGACAATCTATTTTCACTCCTATTATACACGCCATATTGCCCGCAGACAGTGGGTTCGAATCCGAGCGTGACCACAGCGTTCCTGATCAGGTACACGTTGGCACACGGTCTTAAATTAACCGCAACACATATAGGCATCATCATACCAAGTCTGGAACTTGTATGAAAATTTGCATTATTTTGCCGAAAAGTACGTTTTATTTATCCCCCAAACTTTTATCATAGTGTAAGTAAGATTGGTTTTGGGAGGAGGGAGTAACATAATGTGCGAAAAGCCGAAAAAGGGTACAACAAACTGAGATTTTTTAAAGAATGGCCTTATTTTAAATTTTGCACGGGTGACAACTATCATTGATTTGAATCAAACTGTTGTCAGAGTAACTTCCACTTTGAAGTTAAACGACAAATCTGATTTTATTATTATGTTTCATCTTGGCTTTCAGTGGGTTTTACGCCAATGTTCAATGCTATTTCGGATACATGTATATACGGCGGCCGGTTCACCTACACAGTTTTCTCGGACTATTTTCTAACCAGTACGAACTTACCTTTCCATAAGGAGTCTTCAACTTTTCCACATATGAAAGAAAATCGACATTTTGTGTCAAATTTTCATAGAAGGATATCACCTGTCTAGACTGGGATTCGAACCTAGATCATCGGTTTACAAGTCCAGTCAACTAACCCCTGGACCAAGGCCACTAATTTTTTATTTTTTTATTATGTATCAAACAGCCTCTGAATTATTCTATATTGATGAGTGAAGAGTCTAATACTTTAACTGTGATTCTGAACAAAATAACATGTATATATATAGTTAAACCTGTCGATTATCCGAAGTCGACGGGACTTAAATATTATTTCGGATAATCCAAGGTTTTCCGATTACACTATTCGGATAATCGAGTTTATTCTACATTGAAATATATAGGAGGAAATCGGGACCAGAAATTCATTTCGGATAACACCAGATTTTCAGATAATTCGAGTTCGGATTCAAGTAATAGAGGTTTTACTGTATAACCTAATGTTTACAAATTTTACTTTCATTTTTTTTATATTCTTGACTTCTCGAAAGCGTCTGATTCATTTTTGAGACATGCATTTGGATAAAGGTTCTACGATCGAACGTAAATGGAAAATTATTTCGAGTCATTTTTAGTTTGTATCAACATATTAAATCCTGTGTTTCCTGTGTCAGACCATGACGTTTCTGATTATTTTGCTCGTATATCTGCGGGGTCCGTCTAGGAGAGAATATATCACATACATGTATTTATTTTCCTAAATAATGTAGATCTAGATCGTTTTTAGAAACTAAATAATGATCATCCAGGCATAAAACCCATTGAAATTATATCAAAGAATATTTGCTCCACTTAAACTACATATATAATTGCATGCTGAGATGATACTATAATTATCGTTTCCGATAATTCAAACTATTTTTATGCAGTAAATTTGCAATAAAGTAAAGTTCAGACATCATGAATAACGTTGTTGAAGTTCAGTGTTACGTTACACTAATTGTAGCCTGACGTTACTACAAATTTATAAGTTAAATATTGGCGTGACGAAACAGTTTCAACAACGTTATTCATGGTGTCCGAACTTTACTATACAGCAATTTTGTGAAAAATAATGCGCGATGACATATTATTTTTACATTTTATAATTGCTTGTTAACGTCTCCACAATATCAACATACGATTCATTAGTTGATTGAATCTACTTCCGTTTACCAAAAGTACACTGAAATATAGTTGGGGTCAAAATTACGGGTGAAAAAAAAACGGCTTGAAGTTGGTGTATCTGAAATTACAATAGCGGTATGTTTGAACCAATTTTGCATGTAAAATGTCGATTTTACACCGCTGACATTTGACGTAGCGTTGCTAGGAAACGGGATCGGAAAACAGAAAAAATAAAACGAACAAAAATCGAAGAATAATAATGTATATGCTATACTACCATTGTGCAAAATTTCGGAACACTTGGAGAACACATTTTGACCCATGACGTCGGGGAAAGGTCGCATACTACCTTAAATCATGATCTGCATTTATTTAACATTTGTTCAATCTTATTGTTATAATAATAATTTCTAATGTTGGTCTAGATATAGCAAGATATGATGGGAGACCAATATTAACTATATAACAAATATGAGATACATAGACAGACTCTTGGATTTCAACAAAGCACAAACAGAATTAAAATAATATTTTAGAATTCATTCTATTCGGACTAGTAGTACCTAGAACATGCACCCACTTAATTTCTTTTAATATTTATTGATTCTGATGAAGGCCAATATGGCCGAAACGTTGACAGTTTAAATAAATTAAATAAACAATTTAAGTTTTGCTGAAGTTAGACTTCTTTTTTACATAATATATAATGTTGATCTAGTAATTATTATTATTCATTATAGTTATTATTCTTATTGAAATTGTAACTATATTTCTGTTATATATTTTTACAGACTCTTCAATTTGACTTTATATGTGTTTTATTTATTATCTTGAAAATAAAGAAAATTAGAGGACACATCTTGATATTTTAGCTACCCCGGAAAGGCGGTACAAATCAAACTGACACAAAAGCACACGACAAAAGAAGCAGCACAAAACGTGGTAAAGACAAAACTACACAGCACAAAACGAAAAAAGCGGTGCAAAACGTACAGAAAAACAACAAGGCACAAAACTAGGAACAAAAAAATCACGGCACAAAACTATCTTCAAATTGTCTTAATGATTTTATAACATTCTATAACGAACGGAACTTAGAAACTAATTAACGAAAGTAATAACGACTAGGTAATTACTTTTTGAAGCAATATCAAATGTTAATGTTACCTTTTATAATTCATGATACCTTGTTAAAATAGTTGACACATAAATACTCAGGAGCTACCTTTTATGAATCAGCAACATTCTTGTCAATGAGAAAACACTTACCAACACAAGCAAATAAAGCCTTACACTTACATATAAAATAATTCACTGACTTACATTTGCCTTTCGACCTTGATCAAACTGACCGCTGAGACAGAACATGTGTAGCTAACCGGAAATATGCATTGCCAGAGCCCAAACGATGTACAATATCGCAGATGAATAATACTTAATTAATTATCCTTTTGTTCAATATAGAGGAAAATTATTTAAAAACGTCTATGCTACCAGACTAATATCTTAAAATATCACTAACTACAAAATAATGTATAATGTATAAATTACAAAGAGTTCCATAAATTATGCGAGTTCATTAAAATCCTATACAGACATATAAAAAGATGATTTGTGCTTCTTAACATTTCTTATCCAACAATTTTACTGTCAATCATAAATTAGCATCATCGACATGTGCTGATTAAAAATGATAATCAGTGTATGTTATTTACAATTGTATGGCTGCATAATTACATATACTATTGTTATATATTGTCATTGCTATATTTCAAAAACGTGTGTAGTATTGTATTAAAAGCATGAATAAGTCCATAAAATCAAGAGTTAGAACTAACTTTAATCTTCTTGAAAACGCTGAATGCATACTTGGAGGAGAACAAGGCAAATGTCTATCTACCTTGTTCTTTTTATTATATTTATTTTAAATTGCTATGTAGATACAATGATGATATAATTGTTGTTACTTTCATACGCTGGCGATATTTCCTTGTTAAGTTGTTTGGGTACACTGATGGAACGTTGCGTTCATAAATTTATGTGTAACTTTTTCATAACTAACAAACTAATTCATGAAAATTAAACAGGCATTCTCTCAGGCCACTCAACCGTTATCAACATGTCGATTTATACCATCAAATAACACAATCATTTTATAACAAAACATATACTTGTGTCAGTGCCGGTATACCATCCAAACGTAAACAAAAAGCCGCCATCCTGGATGAAAAGGTTATTTTTTTTGCTTATTTCTTCGATTTCGCTTTTCTTTCAAATTTCTGTTATAGCAAAGAACATGCTACACATGGCATAAAAGTTACTTTGGACAAGAAAATCGATTCGAGAGAAAAATACCGTGGTGCACAGCAGCTCATTTAGTATTTTTCGATCTTTTTGTCCAGAAAATTGACATGTTCGCATGTCGACGCACATTTTTATCCATAAGTTGTAATACAGAAGCTGAAATACACTAACGGACAGGCTAAACATTATATGCCATCCGCCACTTCATGCCAAGTGTGACCTTAACTTTGAGCTACAGAATTGGTTATTGTGTACTGCACACCGTCTCGTGGTGTTCAACAATAACACAAAGTTATTTTTAAAAATGTCAATGCATAAGGGAGATACAGCCCGGAAAAAGAAAATCCGGACGGACTGTCCAACTAACTAACATACAGACACGCAACTGCTATAATACTAGACTGAAAGCCAAAAGAAAGTTTACACATTTGTTTTCACGATAAATTTTTAACTACATACATGTATTTGAATTCAGTAAGATTGTGTACACAATTATGTTTGCCCTCAAACTATTGCCAGTGTATATGTCATTTCAATATTTTTTGTTGTCAAACTCCATGATATTCCATGATATAAACGTCTTTCTCGCAGAAAGCGAAGTGACGTCAAAACCTGGCATAAAACGATGTACTTCTATAAAAAAAACTTAAAAAGGACCATGTACAAACTTTACTCTTCACGCCTCTTTATTCACAAAAATGTCGATTTTCAAGATATAAGCGACTTTCTCGAAAAAATAGAATATCGGCTATTTTCGTGAAAGATGTCCAAACTTGAGTATAAATTTGATTTGTTTTAATCCAAAATTACCACACAGACTAACTACGATGGCAAAGCGAAGTCAAAATAAACACTCCGGGTCAGTTGGCATATTGCGAGCAGGTATGTTCAAGGCGGATGTGGCAAGGATCTTATTTTTTTTTCAAGGAACCATACACTAACTTGAGAGGCGTATTGCAGTGATATGAGCTGTGACGGACCGACCAAGAAGCTGTAGCCCTAAAGTTTTGACCACACATCAATACACTAACATTCGGACGTCGCAACTTAATCCATTCAAACCTGTTTCATAAACTGTAAGACGGACAATTGGTTCGAATGTGTAAGTTGAGCAAGAAACTTTATTAAAATTGCTTAGTACTGGTTGGTTCCAGGGAACAAACTCGAACTCAATTAATATTTGCTTGCGTACAAGCAATAAGTGTATGTTTCACAATCGAGCAAAAAAACTTGTATGCTAAACATAGGGGAGTAATTGTAATACCCAACGCCAAAATATTATGAACAACAAAGATTTCGTATGGATTTGAAAAGGTAAACTGTAAAAATATATAAGTTATCGCGTAGATAATGGATTTTTTTTTATTGAGTTAAACAATCATATTATCGATCTGCAGTTTTAATGCATGCACCTATATTGTGTGTTTATAAAAAGTACAAACGTTGAAGAGATGTCTTTTCCATTGCTTGCCAAATTTTATCAAAACTGCCTTTAGAACTTATAATTGATGAATAAATGTTGCCTTTATGTGCAATTGGCTTTCTTTTAATATTAATTTGGCCCATTAATTCAATGCATGGCTGCTTAACTTGTTCTAATGAAATTAACATGTACACATGCATTATATTTGATCATGAATTCATGGTGGTTAATATTGCCACCACAGGACCCTCATTTGACGTTTTTTGGGGCCGAAATCCGGCCCCATTCCCCTCCGAAAATAATATACTTTTCCCCCTATTTTTGATATTGTATTCTTTCTCTGAATATATATTGTCTCATCATGGACTATTTAATTGTTTGTCAAGAAGTCCAGTCGGGTCTTTAAATGGGTCACAGGCTAAACCAGAAAATGATGCTGGTAAATACATTAATTTGGAGTACGTATAAACTTAAGCCGTAGAATACAGGGTTTTTCCTGATAGTACGACAACTGCTCAAGTTGTTCCTAATTCATAAGAAAAATAGTACCTTAGACAAAGGAAATTATATATAGACCTGTTTAGCCTTCTTCCTACTATGCCAAAGATCTTTGAGAGAGACATGTATGCTAATGCTTAGTTCAATGTTTATTTCTTCTGTGTCTTTGCTTATATCGCTTTCATTTGTAACTTTTAAAGTCAACTGCAATTTTATAATGTGTTGTATGCTATTGTTACTCTTACCAGAGATGTATTATACGTCGCTGCTCTTACATTGCTGTCTTACCAACAATACCTAGTCATGCTTTTCAATTTGTATTGATTTAAATAATCATGAACAATTTTACATATGTGCTGCTTAATTGCTACATGTAGTACGTTACTTGCAGTTCTATTTGATGTTGAAACTTTCTGTATACAATCAGTGTCAATCCGTAAATCTCACATCTGATATGAGATGTTACACTTTCTTAGTATGTTTTTACCTGTCAGCTTTTGCTCCATGTTTGTAATCAGATCTTAAAATTTCCTCCTTAAAACCAGGGATGCTATATTACATAGCATCCCTGTTAAAACTTTTAGGATGATTATCATCCGCTCGATTGAAACACACGGATAGTAACCGACTCTGTAAAATAAAATTTACTTGGCTTGATATTGTTCAAAGCCCTACTGTATTGAAATTATATTACACGTCTTTAAAAAAACATACATGCAATTGTACCTATATATCAACAGGGATGCTATATTATATAGCATCCCTGATATCAACAAGGATCGACTTATTAAGTCCTTGATATCAATAAATACATCCAAGAACTTATATACGTATATTAGTTCTTGATATATCCGATAACTTTACAAAATGTCCATATAATAATATTTAATAGCATGCTCCGTACTGTCTCAAAGTATGGTCCGCACTGTCCCAAAATATGGTCCGTACTGTCCCAAGATATGGTTCGAAGTGTCTGGTCCGTAATGTCTGTGGTCCGAAGTGTCCATAATTCAAAAAACTAACTAGATGTTTGATTGGTCGTCAGATATCACGTGATGGCTGTTTGTGTTCGAGTTGGAAAAAATGGCAGGTAATTTTAATTATGATGGTTGTATTTTCTGCTAGATTCTTAACTGTAATCTAGCCAAGTTGAAGTAGTATTGTTGGAAGGAAATTTTAGTTTAACTTTGGTTTTAATTGCGATATTGTATTAATTGTGCGTATCGCTGCAATGCTTGGTGGCATTTTGTTTTGAAATTTGTAGATTTTTTTGTAATGGAATTAGACAATGAGTTCAAAGGATTAACAACTTTGTCTATAATTGCAAACATTCAATTTTTGAATCTAAGGATTTAAATTTGTTCTAATCTAATCTGTTTGCTATGTTACTAGTATGTATGATTTCTTATTTTATTTTCGCAGACTTGCGGCAGACCCCACCTTCACAACGTACTGTACAGAGAATCCTTTAAAAATAATGGATACACCTGGGGAAATGGTACCACCTGGAACTCATTACCCAGCGATTGTGTTATAAACTGAAACAGTGGACAGTTTAAAAAATAATAATTTAATCAGTGCCTGGAAGAACAAAGCTTACACATGACTTTTAACACTGTGCCATGACATATTATATTTGGATGTGAATTGATTTTCATTGGCTAAATCATCATGATTTACTATATGACCCATACTTGATGGCTGAATCTAAGGTTAGTAATATTTATACATTTTGTACTTACATTGTCATTTTTTTCATTGAATTGTGCATATTTCAAAATTGTGTGTCTAAATTTACTTCTTTCAAATATTTTCTTGTGTGACAAGCCTTTCATTTGTTATTAACAAGTGGTACCCACAATATTTTGGTCATGTGGTACCCAATGGCCAATATGATGTCAAATGGTACCCACATGATAGTCCCACCTACTGACCTAGAAATTAACATGTATATATATATACACATGTATTTTATTTGATCATGAATTCATGGTGGTTAATATTAGTTTGAATGTGAACTTTAAGTTTAACAAGGAAATATGACCATACATTGAAAGTTTAACATGTTTTTTTACAGATAACAGATACAACATAAACTTTTTAATTTACAACAAAAGAAGTAACACTAGTGCTAAAAGGCATTGATTTTCTGTAGATTAAGCCACTTAAGCTTTTGGTGTTGCTAGTAGTAATGCAAGATTGATAGAAAATAACACATTTTAAAGATATATCTACTCATTAAATACAGGCACATTTTTCTAGTCAAACTTCACATTCAGTAAGATGTATCCATGTGTTTTATTTGATCATGACAGGGCCCTAGCTGCACGTTAGGGGAAGGGGCCCGGGGCCCGCAGGTAGGGGAATACGGCATCATTTTTAGGAAAAAAGGGAATTTCAGGGGATCTTTTTCAACTGCCTTATAACCCTGCAATAAGCATTTTAAGCTTAAAATGGCTGTATTTAAATATATTACATACATTAATATACTATTAATCAAAGGTTAATAACTTAATATGAATCATTTAAAGGGGCATGCCCTGGAACTGAAGCGTCTCGAATATAAATCAAATTGGTATCATTTGAATGCCAAAATCAATTAATGAAAGTCCTGTAAAATACTAACGAAATGTCCCGCTATTTGACTCAAAATACACATTTCAAGATTTACCAAACCTGCCGATTACGCCTTAGAAAATATTCGTCATTTTCATAACTCGACCCTTTCGGGATCTCTCAAAAGCGGAAAAAATGTCAACAAACTGTGAAATGGTAAGTATTGCTCATGTCATGTTCATTGTTTGCGACATAAAGCTTATCTATCGATCAATTATAGGTAAATATCATTGTTTTGCTGCTTGAAAGGCAGCGCGCACGCTAAGTTAAATTCTCAGACGAATCGGAAATATCGTTGTCGTCAATAAAAGGCTTATAAGCCTTTTATTTAAACCGGCATATAAATACCAACGCGTGCGTTATAGGGCCATTTTTGAAGGCACATTCTTCTTTGACTTTTCGGTAATAATTGTTTTTACAAGTGATAAACGCATTTTTGGTGTATAAAACCCAAGACACAGCAGTTCCTGGGCATGCCCCTTTAAGCAAAAAAAAAAATATTTTTTTTAGGGGAATTTTTATCAAAAATAGGGGAAAAAAGTATATTATTCTAGGAGAAGAATAGGGCCGAATTTCGACCACAAAAAAACGTCAAATGAGGGCCCTGTCATGATATCAGCAAAGACCTATAGATACTATACACAGATTAGACACTCTCTGAAATACCATACCACCTCACGGATGCTAGCAGGTGTGCGTGATTTCGTGAGTCTATGCAAGTTAGGTTTCGTCTGCAGTAGCGGCGTAGTATATTTGTCCAAAAAAATCGAGGATGACTTTCAGTTATTTTGTTAGATGTTTTTGTGCATGTATCAGTGTTCCCACTCACTTCTAAATTTGGGGGTAAACTTACCCCCTGGGTTCAAAATCTGGGGGTAAGAAAAATATTTTGGGGGTATAAACTTTTTTAAAATTAGCTTTACATTTAATTACTTTGCAGTAAGTGCCTCGCTGCTTGAGGCCTCCTCCGAACCTGTTTTACGTTTGTGACATAATTTCAGACGATGCATAAAACGTGTGTAGAAAAGGATAAACAAAGGTCAACACATAATGGTTTTCCTTTATTTTGCACAACCATGCAGTGTTTGTCGGTCCGAGACTGACAGAAATCACCAAGGACCGAGACATCCGCGACCTCGGTCGACCTGGTTGTCCGAAATATTTTGCAAATAGGAAATTCCATTCTTTAAATAAATACAAACTACGACGAAACAGCATAATCGCAGTTAACAACGTTTACCAGTAGCGATGTTTTATATATGCCTGGATCAGGGCTGGAATTGTGTATCTATTTTTAGACATTAGTTACTCAAGACTGTGTCGCTTTATTCATTTTACCTATGATACTGGACGCGCAAATCAAGCAAACCAGTCCACTATTTACATGTTATAGCATTTCGCGATGGATGGCATTTTACTACGATAAAAAACAATTGAATTCATTCATTTTTACTTTGCCACGTTAATTTATGGGTCATGTACCAAAAATTTTCGTACGTGCGATCTCGCAGCAGATACAATTTTCTTACGTGATAGCTGATTTAATTGCATGATTTACGTAATATTTTACGTGAGTGGGAACACTGATGTATTAAATTATAATAAATACTTCAGATACAATGAACAATAATGATAAATTAATACTTGGCTGAATATATGTTAATAATTGATAGTTTGACCTTTCAGTGTTATGAAATGAACATTAACTTATTAAAATAAGCATTTTTCGGTATTTTATCAGTCAGTAATAATTAAATTGCAGCATTTTATTATAAAGATCAGTGATACAAATTGATATAGATCTTAGGTAATTACAATTAATTGTCGAGATTATCATATCATATCGTATCATATAGTCACCTCTGTGACAGCTAGCTCTAGTTGCTTATGACCATTCTCAATCCACTCATAAATTTTTCCATATAAGTCTTAAAAAAACTAAGATAAATACATAAAATTTCCTAGCACCATGTGGTGCTATTATCCGAAATCTGTTCTCCGAATATGAAATTATAAATTATTGAAAATTAAAAACAGTCTATGCAAAATGATATTGTAGTAGATCAGTGTCCGATCTAGAATGCGCGATTGCGAGATTCACGCTAATTTTTTGAAAGTCCCCCATTTTAAATGATCGGGCGCGTGACATTCCTGTCAAAATCCCCCATCCTCAGTAAGCGAATGCGAGACAAACTACCTTAGGATGTTCGTCATAATCGTGGAATCCCAATTTATTTAAGATCTACTAGCTTTAATAGGTTACATGAAATCGAAAGTAGAAATGTTTTCATTCCCATGGTTGCCTATTCTGCATGACACTTTACGATAAAGCTGGGAACCAAGTATTTTCCTTCCGGTTGCGTGATATCTGCCCATAATACGAATCGAAACCATGTTCGAATGAAAATTATTTCATAATATATTTCTTTTACCATCATACGTAGTTACCGTTGAAACTTTTTGCCGATATATTTGATACCATTGACGGGCACAATTAAGGTATAAGAAAAGCATATGATAACAAAAACATTTTAAGCGAAATAAAAAATTGGGTGTCACTGATCTCGTTTTTTTAGCTCACATGTCACAAAGTGAGCTATTAGGATCACTCTCCGTCCGGCGTCCGGCGTCGTGCGTCGTCAAACTTTTTGTTGTGAACACACTAGGGGCCACATTTTTGGCTCAATTTTAGCAAAACTGGGTCAGAACGTTAATATCAACAAAATCTCGGACGAGTTCGATATTGGGCCATTTGGGGTCAAAAACTAGGTCACCAGTGCCAAATAAGGGAAAACCTTGTGAACACTTTAGAAATCACTGTTTTGAATTTATCTTCATGAAACTTTGTCATAATGTTTATTTTAATAATATGTAGGTCAAGTTTGAAAATGGGTAATTTCTGTAGTAAAATTAGGTCACTAGGGCAAATTGCTGAAAAACCTTGTGAACACTCTAGAAGTCACTGTTTTGATTGGATGATCATGAAACCTTGTCAGAATGTTTGTCTTCATAATATCTTGGACGAGTTCGAACATGGGTCATCTTGGGTCAAAAACTAGGTCGCTAGGTCAAATCTTATGAAAAACCATGTTAACACTGTAGATTTCACAGTTATTATTGGATCTTCACCAAACTTTGTCAAATCGTTTGTTTTAATGATATAACAGTCAAATATAAATATGGGTCATCTGGGGTCAATAACTAGGTCACCAGGTCAAATCTTAGGAAAACATTGTTAACACTGTAGATGTCACAGTTTTAATTGGATCTTCACCAAACCTTGTCAAAATGTTTGCCTCAATGATATGTGGGTCAAGGATGAACATGGGTCAGCTGGGTTCATAAACTGGGTCACAAGGTCAAATATTAGGTAAAAATCTTGTAAAAGCTCTAAATGTCATGGTTTTGATTGGATCTTGACCAAACCTTGTCAGATTGTTTGCCTTAATGATATTAAGGACAAGTTCAAATATGGGTCACCTAGGGTCAAAAACCAGGTCACAAGGTCAAATCTTAGGAAAACCTTATTAACACTGTAGATGTCAAATTTTGATCGTATCTTCACCAAACCTAGTCAGACTGTTTGTCTTAATGATATGTAAGACAAATTCGAACATAGGTCGTCTGGGGTCAAAAACTAGGTCACCGGTTCAAAGCAATGTTTTAATGACTAAATGAGTGAACAGTGATTGTCATGTGAGCGATATAGGGCCATCTTGGCCCTCTTGTTTAGTTATTTGCCCTTGAAATTGATATTTTGCTTATTTTTGGTCATTTCAAGGGTATATAGATGACTCGTACATAAATCTCAGATACTGTGGTTTTACTTTTGGTTATAATGTTTTTCATTTTATTCTTGGTCAAAAGACTAAATTTCATGTAGTTCCATTAACCATTTTTATTACCTTTTCTCAGTTAAAGTTGATTAAGAGGCTGAAAATTCTTAAAAAATTGACCATTTTTAAGGAAAATTGGCATTGGTCTAGGTAAAGAAAGAAAAAATGAAAGAAAAACTAATAATTCATGAAATATTTCTTGATGACATGAAAAGATGTCGGCTACATAAAAATGAAAATAGAGAATGCCTTGCTTTCCTTTATGGTGAATTATCTGCCCTTGAAATTACCTTTTGTTCTTTTTATCGCAGTTTTGTGTCTATCCTTTGTATTTTAAAGAGGTAATTAGGTGGCTGACTGTGGAGACTACCTGTGTTCTACTCAGGGCTTTATTTCCTTCTATAACAGAGGCTGAAATTGGGTGACTTCCCAATTGCATCTCAGTCAGTGACCATTCCTATATGGAGACCATCTAATATAAAAACCCTTTCAACTGGTTTTTATTATATTCCCTGTATATGAGAATACATTAAAATTAAGACGGTTTTGTTAGATGCCTTAACACCGAGGTATAACAGTACTAAATGCTCTTGCAAAATGACAATAGCCCACAAACTGAAATTTTCTAACTATTGATACATTTCTCAGAAGTAATGCTCATCTGTCTATTGTTTGTTTCCTTGCCACAATTAATTAGCTTACAATCTGCTGAAATGTCTTTATAGTCGCAAATTTATTACTTGTTTTGCTGCTGTAAAAAAAACACCAAAAAAACTCCAAAAGACTACCCTACTTCACATTTTTCATACTGTTACCCGAAACACACATTTTTTTTGGCCTAAAGAAAACAGTGTTTATAGGAATAAATAGTTGTGTACATAACAATCATATTAAAATTAAACCATTCCTGCTATAACAGTAACTGTTAAGTAATGTGAAAGGTGTGAGGTCATAGTTCACCTTGTGTTTAGCAGGTATTTTTCTATTGAAAATGTCACACCTGCTGATTTTGTAATTTCAATCACAGTTGTAACATAGACTTTTATTGGTGAATATTATAATCATTCAAATATTTCTAAATAACCTTGTCATTGATTGGTCAACAGAGGGTCAGATAATCAGGAAGTGACCCTAGTTTGTGGTTTAGTAGAGGTCATAAGTATTTGAAAGTTGTGTTTTGTGTATTTATTTTATTGTGTATTTAGGATGTAGGATTTGCTGTAGGTAGTTTTTGGTGTTTCTGTTCAAACTAACAATTACAAGTTTCTTCTGTACATATTTTGCAATACAGCTTTTACCAAATGATGGTAAAGAACAATACTTCACAACTCTGTTGCTCATAGATTTAGATTGACTCTGAACTCAGTATTTGTATGAAAACATTGACATGTAAACAAATTAATTAAATATTGTTTAAATACTTTGTTTAACTTTCTTAAAGTTCTTTGTTTTGTGTGTAAAACTCCCAGTTCTTTATCATTTCAGAATGTATTTATGTTTTGTTTTTGATTGCAGATTTGGAATGAGAGGTTAATATGAAGTTTTATACCTTGGACCCTAGTTGGTGTTTGGCTGAGTTACAAGAAAATCTCCAATTTGAATACCTGTACTTAAATGGAAGAAGAATGATGAAGAATTCTCAGACGCTTTTGTCCAGTGAGTACATCTGTATCATTTTTGTTTCCGGCAAGGACTTATATATACATGTACGATAAAAAGTGTTTGAATTTTCCCCTTTTTCCAATATGCCGCATGTTTTTTCCCCTTGAAAAAGGCTACAGCATGAAAAAAGGCCTGAGCATAATTCAAACTATTATAAAGGTAAACTGCACAAATTTGATGCCAAGGGTTCAAAAACTCTTGATACAATTCGGGCTATTGCTTAGCAACATCTGGAAACACCATGTTCATATCTTTTTTGAATCTTGCCCATTTGTTATTCTGCTATGTATGATTGTAATTTCAGACAGATTAATGTGGATTTATAACAAAACATTTTTTTTTATAATTACAGACAGGTAACAACTTACTGAACAAACTGTGTACGACTGTTCCACTACATGATGATAGACTAGTTGTTAAATTCTGCCAACTAGTAAACAACTGTTCTGGGAAAGGAAACAAATTGTAAGTTTTATTTTGGTAATCAAGCATGTACATGTTTCTGCCTAATTATTTTTGTCTATATACATTTATAACTATATGAGGGCTGATCCAGAAATTCATAAACAGTATGTGTTAATCAAAAAGTAATATACCCAATAATGTTAAATTCCATTTCCTGACTTACTGTACATTTGTCAATAATTCTTGAAGACTTCATTTATAAGTGAATGAAATATAGCAACTCTACTTTGAAATTTGGCAAGCAGATTTAAAATATATTTGTAAATATATCATATGAAGATATTGTAACAGTAGGACTCGACCATTCTCAGAAAAACACTGTGTCTACAAACTTCTGGATCAGCCCTGGTATATTTGTATATGTGTGTTGACTGACAGCAAGATATTTTTTTATTTGGGCCGGTCATTTTCTATCTAATAAAGAGCTGCATATTTGTGTGTCCAGTGGTATTTTTAACCCTTAGGAGAATGGTGAGCTCTTAGGATAAACTTGTATCCTAGGGGAAAAAGGGAAATAATAACTTGTTGAGATTATTTTCTTTAGAAAATTTTACAACATGTTTACTACTTGTAAATTAAGTACAAGAAAAACATTTGTATTAAATCAAATGTTACACCTAGACAGGGTCTTTCAAATGAATGGTCTGGACTCCGTAAATTAAACCGTAGGGTGTTGATCACCTGATCGCGATAAAAACGCTTCTTCAAATAGATAGAGTATTCACATTTGTACAGAGCTTCACAAAAAGTTAGATGGTAAGTATCTTCTTCTAATTTGACCAATTTCTTATGATAAAATCCATATATTTATGTTGAAATTTGATGGTACATAAATGGATGAAAACTCATTAACTCAGATCTAGATTGTTGTCGCAAAAAGTGTGCATTTTTTCGTAATCAAATATAACCTTTTTAAATTGATGTAGTCAGGATTAATTACATGTCTTTTAAAGGTTGTTAAAGTGCATTATGCAGTTACTTTTTCATATTTTTCTAATGCTAAGTAATAATGATACACAAATTTGAGCCTTTTTAATGAAGTCACAATTTTGATCATTCATGTTTCTGTGGTTTGTTTGAAATACTTTTTCCATTTCAGGAAAAAAGTTTTGGAGACGAATTTAGCAAAGCGTGCCAGGTTTGAAAGTACCCGTCTTCAGTTTTGAACAAAAATTATGAATGAGCAAAATAAAGAGGCTGGATTTTGATGAAACAAAGCAGAAGTGATCGGTTTCGGTGGCACTTCACGGAATGATTGTGTATATATATAATTGGCATGTTCTGCTCAGATAATTTTAATCCTAAGGCACACATATATAAAGTGATAAGTTTTATACTGTATCATACATGCATTTGCATATTTATTTTTAATTCACAGCTCAAGAATATCACTTTATGTGTATTATGTCATTTTATGCATTTATGTTATATTAAATATTTGAAAATAATGTGTATAATATTATGCTTGATATAATTTACATGTACAGTAAGAAAAGAATAAAATCATAAAAATCTTGAAAACAAATTATTTTTCTTATAGATTATAGTTACTGTATTATAAATTTATAAACATTGAGAACTTCAATGTTTATTCAAACTACATGTGTATGATTACATATTGTCTTATGTTTATGTTTGTGATTTTATCATGATGGCTGTAGTCACATTTGAAATTTCGGAAACTTGTCAAAATTCTCACAATGAATATTAAATGTTTGCTTAAATGCGTGTTGAAAAATCTTCAGCATTAGCAAAGACCTATGCTATACATATATTATAGGTCTTTGGCATTAGAAATAAAATGACAGGTCCTGTTCTATTGAAAGTGAAGGCTAAAAGTTATTATGATTGATGACCTACAGTATAACCTCTGTAGAGCAACACCCTGTGAGTGCTGACAATATTGACTGTTGTTTAGAGGTTGTTTCTCTACAGAGATTCAATTTATAGTAAATATCAGCTTAGGGAAAGTTTGAAGGTGTTGTTATAGAGGTTGTGGCTTTACAGAGGGCCGCTCTGGAGAGGTTGTACTGTATTTCTAATTTTTGATATTTCCAAACTTGAAATAAAAGCTGCTCGTTTTCTATTTACTGTTGATTTTTATTCAATTAAGGAGCTACAGTACAACCTCTGTAAAGCAACACCCTGTGGGAGCTGCAAATGTCGGCCATTGTTTAGAAGTTGTTGCTCTGTGGAGGTTAAATTCATAGTAAATATCAGTTTAGAGAAATTTTGAAAGTGTTGCTATAGAGAAGTTGTTGCTCTGCAGAGGGCTGCTCTGGAGAGGTTGTACTGTACATTGTATTCATATACAGTTGAATCATGATAATGCTGAAAACGGTCAAAATTGGAACAGGCTGAATTTATTTGTTTACCGGAGACAAGCTTTGCAAATGATAGCTAAATAGACAAGGGATTGCTTTATGTGTCTTACACATGAACACTTTTTCCCGGGATTGTCACAGATGTTTGACTTGCGTCTGATACGCACGTGCTACTTTACACTAATGTTAACGGTACAGTAAACAATTACAAAATATGCACAACTATTGTAGTCAAAAATTTAAATGCCTATTATTTTATACGATACTTATAATTCAGATTTTCACATGGCCAAATTATTTACTTTTAACAATAGCGCGTGTCAAAGTGGTAGACAAATAAAATCAGTTGACTATCGAATGAATTGAATAGGTGTGAAAAACAGCGTACAGTCACTTTGAACTTTCGCATCTAATTGTAGTGTAAAAACGTATCTGGGGACTTCAAATTCATTTCAAACTTTCGCATTTTTTGTACTATCGTATTTCGTACTATCGCATCAAATCTATATTGAAAATAGAAGGAAATTCGCCGGGACTGACAAACGATTTTGAACTATCGCCTTTCGGACTATCGCGATTCAACTGTAATTGTAATTAAACTCTAACAGTGCTCACGATGTGAATCACAATATTTAAATCATATTCAAATCATATTGGAATGAAGAAGACATATACAGTCAAAACTCATTATATCGAAGTTTGTGGGACTTGCCAAAATACTTCGATATAAACGAACTTCGATATAGGAATTGCACACCCGTGTTTACATTTTAGAGCTAAAGTCAGTGTGTCGTAATAATAACATAATCGTATTATTTAGTGTACGGGATTGTAACAGGTTATAAGAATACAGCATTTATACCGGTACTTACACGGGTACTTTCGATATATTTATTTTGCTATATACATTTCAAATATGCATAAGATAGTTTAAAATGAGCGTATAGCAGCATAAATAATAATTTGTTTCATCTACGAAAAGTTTGTATTAGTTTTATAATCATGATGGACACTAACATGTTTATACAGCTGTCAATAATTAAATATCGATTTTAAATTGTAAGTGTTTGTTTGAAGAAAAGGTGCAAGCATTTCTTTTGTAAGTTGGCGCGATAATTGGTTCGACATAGATGGTCACTTTATAGTTGAAAATATTTGGTTCAGACCGAAAATCTTCTTCGATATATAAAAATATCGAGAACCACGAATTCGATATACGTGCGTTTTTTAATATGTAATAAGAAGGATAAAAGTCGGGACTTTATCTGTACTTCGATATAAGCGGGATTTTGATATAAGCGATTTCGATATAATGAGTTTCGACTGTATTTACTTAATTAAGAAGTACCGTATTCCCCCATTTAAACGCTCCCCCTCTAATAAACGCCCCCCACCCTTTTTTGCCAAAAAAAGACTTAAGGACTTACCAGCTTTAAGTGTCTGTCCGGGACCCATTTTTTATTAAAGATAAAACACAATTAAATCCACTTTGAATAATTGTATTAATCCAAAATAACATGTGAACAATAACTAAAAACTAGCGAAACCGCGTGAAATTCTATCACGATTTGTACTATGTACCATATACTGTACGGTAATTTAAGTCTAATAAAAATCAATACTGTGCACTATGAAAACAAATGTCCATCGTACAGTAATACAGTAGATCTATGGACCATTCGTGATGTTTAATAATTAGTTTTATTCTGCGATGTTTCGACTTTATCCTTATACATCGATACGTAAAGCGAAAGTAGGTTTTCGGAAAATGATTACTTATGTTATCTTGTCGATCTAAAACAACATGTCCGAGGACACATATAAACCAGTCTATTCAACTATTCCGGAGGTTAAAATTGAGATTTTATACACTTTCGTCACTCGTAAATTTTTGGGGCCAATTTGGTCGGAGTTTCGCCAATTGGCTCAAGTGGCGATCGACAGCGTGGTATTAATTAACAGAAATATTTCCATCCCTTTCAACGGTATAACAATCCATTTGTAAAAAAAGTTAATGTCCATCACTTTCATAGTGTTTGCCTATATCTTCCGCAAAATTAACGACTTTTAATTTGAAACAAGCCGTGTAAGATTTTTTACCCCTCGACTCCATGACAGCTAAACTTAGCTATTGACATGTACATAAAAACTTGATTACACATTGGCGAGATTACGTCAGAGGAGATTACGTCAGATGCGCGGTAAAGATAATAAAACGGTTACTCTGCAGCGAATGCGTGTTATTGATTTTTGACATGTAGTTTAACTAGTGCAACTGACTACAATATTTATGTTAGTAAAGCGTGACGGGAATGACAGTTGATTAATATTGCATTAACTCCGCAATATTATTCGATGGCAAGTGTTGCAAATTCATTCATTTACCTCCGAAAATCTTAGGATACGGTATTCCAGATTTTTTTTTTGTAAAATAGGTTCACAATAAACGCCCCCCTTTTGGAAAATGCATCGCCCCCCCGGGCGTTTATTTGGGGGAATACGGTATATTAATTAATAAAATTAGTGAACCGCACTTATACTTAAACGCGTACTGTACGGTATAAGTACGGTATAAAATGTTAAAACGGGCCATTCTTTCTCCCCTGGCCATTTTTTCCCTGAGGATTTATTGGCATAGGCCTTTTTTCCTCAGGTAAAAAGTGACCTAAGCCATTTCTCCCTCCCACTAGCCACTTTCCCCCTGATTATTTTGTTTAGTATATCTTTTGCTTTATGTCTGTATGTTCATATGTCAGAGTTTATACTTATGTCTTTATGTTCATACTCCTGAGTTAAATCTTCATGGGTTTATTTCTGGGTTTATACTTGTAAACGTATGTATGTTCATATTTGTGAGCTTATACTTGCATCTGTACGTACATATTTCTGTGTTTATATTTACGTTTTTAGTTTATGCTTACATCTGTATGTTCATATTTCTGAGTTTATACTTGCGTCTGTACGTACATATTTCTGTGTTTATATTTACGTTTTTAGTTTATGCTTACATCTGTATGTTCATATTTCTGAGCTTATACTTACATCTGTTTGTACATATTTCTGAGTTATGTCTTGATGTTGATATTTCTGAGTTTATACTTATGTCTGTACATTCATATTTCTGAGTTTATACTTACGTCTGTACATTCATATTTCTGAGTTTATACTTACATCTGTACATTCATATTTCTTAGTTTATACTTACGTCTGTACATTCATATTTCTTAGTTTATACTTACGTCTGTACATTCATATTTCTTAGTTTATACTTACGTCTGTACATTCATATTTCTTAGTTTATACTTACGTCTGTACATTCATATTTCTGAGTTTATACTTATGTCAGTACATTCATATTTCTGAGTTTATACTTATGTCAGTACATTCATTTCTGAGTTTATACTTATGTCAGTACATTCATATTTCTGAGTTTATACTTATGTCAGTACATTCATATTTCTTAGTTTATACTTATGTCAGTACATTCATATTTCTGAGTTTATACATAGGTCAGTACATTCATATTTCTGAGTTTATACTTATGTCAGTACATTCATATTTCTGAGTTTATACTTATGTCAGTACATTCATTTCTGAGTTTATACTTATGTCAGTACATTCATATTTCTGAGTTTATACTTATGTCAGTACATTCATATTTCTGAGTTTATACTTATGTCAGTACATTCATATTTCTGAGTTTATACTTATGTCAGTACATTCATTTCTGAGTTTATACTTACGTCAGTACATTCATATTTCTGAGTTTATACATAGGTCAGTACATTCATATTTCTGAGTTTATACTTATTTCTGTACATTCATATATCTGAGTTTATACTTACGTCTGTACATTCATATTTCTGAGTCCCTGGGTGGGAAAAAAAGGCCTTGGCCAATCTTTCCCTGGGGGGAAACTAGTGGGGGGGACTAGGCTTGTACACCTGTACCAGTATTTCCGGACTGGACTTTGTAACGGCGATTTTTTTTGGGCGTGTCCAGACCCTTCTATTTGAGTGACCTTGACTTTTTGCAAGGTTACATGGGTATTAAAAGTAATGGTAGGACTGATGCGAGTGTAAATCAGCCCTAGTATTACCAATTTCAGATGATAAAGTTCCATACAATCTTTTATGTTCTACAATTTTATTACATACCTACTATAAAATAGTGGGTCTATGTATAGGAGTCACATTGTCAGTTGGGGCTGTCACTTTGTCATTCACTGGAGGATTTTCAAATAACTTATCACAAATGTTAACCACCATTAGATGATGTGTTGCGCACAACTCCCATGGCTGTAGCAGAAAGGTCAAGATCAAGCTTAAAGTTCAAAAGTTTTAATTTTAGTCTTTTTTGTATGTCCGCTCTGTAACTTGGTCACTCATCAGAGGTTATTGAAATAACTCACCACAAATATTTACCATCATTCAACGATGCGTGCAACTCCCATGGTTGTAACTCCAAGATCAAGCTTAAAGTTCGAAGGTCTTAATTCTGGTCTTGTTAGCATGTCCACTCCGTAACTTGGTCACTCATCGGAGGTTATTGAAATAAATCTCCACAAATGTTTACCATCATTTAATGATGCGTGCAACTCCAATGGTTGTAACTCCAAAGTCAAAATCAAGCTTAAAGTTCAAAGGTCTTAATTCTGGTCTTGTTAGCATGTCCACTCCGCAACTTGGTCACTCATCAGAGGTTATTGAAATAAATCTCCACAAATGTTTAACATCATTTACCAATACGTGCAACTCCCATGGTTATAACTCCAAGTCAAGATCAAGCTTAAAGTTCAAAGGTCTTATAATTTTGGTCATGTTAGCTTGTCCACCCTGTAACTTGGTCACTCATCAGAGGTTATTAAAATAACTCACCACAAATGTTTACCATCATTTAAAAGTGCACGCAAATCCCATGGTTGTAACTCCAAGGTCAAGATCAAGCTTATGAAGTTCAAAAGTCTTAATTTTGGTCTTGTTAACATGTCCTCTCTGTTACTTGGTCACTCATCAGAGGTTATTAAAATAACTCGCCACAAATGTTTACCATCATTTAAAGTTGCACGCAAATCCCATGGTTGTAACTCCCAAGGTCAAGATCAAGTTTATAGTTCAAAGGTCTTAAATTCTGGTCTTGTTAGCATGTCCACTCCGTAACTTGGTCACTCATCAGAGGTTATTGAAATAAATCTCCATTAATTGTTTACCATCATTTAACGATGCATGCAACTCCCATGGTTGTAACTCCAAGATCAAGTTTGAAGTTCAAAGGTCTTAATTTGGTCTTGTTAGCATGCCCAATCCCTAACTTGGTCACTCATCAGAGGTTATTGAAATAACTTGCCACAAATGTTTACCATCATTTAATAATACACTCAACTCCTATGGTTGTAACTCCAAGGTTGAGATCAAGCTTAAAGTTCAATGGCCTTAATTCTGGTCTACTCTGTAACTTGGTCACTCATCAGAGGTGATCAAAATAACTTGCCACAAATGTTTACCATCATTTAATGTTGCACGCAAATCCCATAGTTGTAACTCCAAGATCAAGCTTAAAGTTCAAAGGTCTTAATTTTGGTCATGTTAGCTTGTCCACTCTGTAACTTGGTCACTCATCAGAGGTTATCAAAATAAATCTCCGCAAATGTTTTCCATCATTTAATAATGCCAGCAACTCCCATGGATGTAACTCCAAGGTCAAGATCAAGCAGGCCTTCATTCTGGTCTACTCTGTAATTAAGTCACTCATCAGAGGTTATTAAAAAAAATCACCACAAATTTTTACCATCATTTAATGATGCACGCAAATCCCATGGTTGTAACTACAAGATCAAGCTTAAAGTTCGAAGGTCTTAATTCTGGTCTTGTTGACATGTCCACTCTGTAACTTGGCCACTCATCAGAGGTTATTAAAATAACTCGCCACAAATGTTTACCATCAGTTAAAGTTGCACGCAGCGCCAATGGTTGTAACTCCAAGATCAAGCTTAAAGTTCGAAGGTCTTAATTCTGGTCTTGTTGACATGTCCACTCTGTAACTTGGTCACTCATCAGAGGTTATTAAAATAACTCGCCACACATGTTTACCATCATTTAATGTTGCACGCAAATCCCATAGTTGTAACTCCAAGATCAAGATCAAGCTTAAAGTTCAAAGGTCTTAATTTTGGTCATGTTAGCTTGTCCACTCTGTAACTTGGTCACTCATCAGAGGTTATCAAAATAAATCTCCGCAAATGTTTACCATCATTTAATAATGCCCGCAACTCCCATGGATGTAACTCCAAGGTCAAGATCAAGCAGGCCTTTATTCTGGTCTACTCTGTAATTAAGTCACTCATCAGAGGTTATTAAAAAAAATCACCACAAATTTTTACCATCATTTAATGATGCACGCAAATCCCATGGTTGTAACTACAAGATCAAGCTTAAAGTTCGAAGGTCTTAATTCTGGTCTTGTTGACATGTCCACTCTGTAACTTGGCCACTCATCAGAGGTTATTAAAATAACTCGCCACAAATGTTTACCATCAGTTAAAGTTGCACGCAGCGCCAATGGTTGTAACTCCAAGATCAAGCTTAAAGTTCGAAAGTCTTAATTCTGGTCTTGTTGACATGTCCACTCTGTAACTTGGTCACTCATCAGAGGTTATTAAAATAACTTGCCACACATGTTTACCATCATTTAAAGTTACATGCAAATCCCATAGTTGTAACTCCCAGATCAAGATCAAGCTTAAAGTTCAAAGGTCTTAATTCTGGTCTTGTTGGCATGTCCACTCTGTAACTTAGTCACTCATCAGAGGTTATCAAAATAAATCTCCGCAAATTTTTACCATCATTTAATAATGCCTGCAACTCCCATGGATGTTACTCCAAGGTCAAGATCCAGCAGGCCTTTATTCTGGTCTACTCTGTAATTAAGTCACTCATCAGAGGTTATTAAAAAAAATCACCACAAATTTTTACCATCATTTAATGATGCACACAAATCCCATGGTCGTAGCTCCAAGGTCAAAATTAAGCTTAAAGTTCGAAGGTCTTAATTCTGGTCTTGTTGACATGTCCACTCTGTAACTTGGTCACTCATCAGAGGTTATTGAAATAACTTGCCACAAATCCTTACCATCATTTAATAATGCATGCAAATCCCATGGTTGTAACTTCAACGTCAAGATCAAGCTTAAAGTTTGAAGGTCTTAATTTTGGTATTGTTGACATTGTCCACTTTGTAACTTGGTCACTCATCAGATGTTATTGAAATAAATCTCCATGAATGTTTACTATCATTTAAAGTTGCTGCAACTTCCATGGTTGTAACTCCAAGATCAAGCTTAAAGTTTGAAGGTCTTAATTCTGGTCTTGTTGACATGTCCACTCTGTTACTTGGTCACTCATCAGAGGTTATTGAAATAAATCTCCATAAATGTTTACTATCATTTAAAGCTGCGCACAAATCCCATGGTTGTAGCTCCAAGCTCAAATCAAGCTTAAAGTTCAAAGGTCTTAATTCTGGTCTTGTTTGCATGTCCACTCTGTAACTTGGTCACTCATCAGATGTTATTGAAATAAATCTCCATAAATGTTTACCATTTAAAGTTGCGTGCAACTCCAATGGTTGTAACTCCCAAGATCAAGTTTAAAGTTTGAAGGTCTTAATTTTGGTCTTGTTAGCTTGTCAGCTCTGTAACTTGGTCACTCATTTGTGGTTATTTGAATAAATCTCCATAAATGTTTACCATTATTTAACGATTTTCATGTCGGTTCTGTAACTTTTTCTGTAGGGGGTATTTGTCACTCCTGTGACAGCTCTAGTTCAAATTAAATCTTCTAATTTTATACCACGGCATCAAATAATGCCAGGGTATTTTTATATATATTGATTGCTTTGTCTGTCCGTTATTTTTATGCCATGGCATCAAATAATGCCAGGGTATTTTTATATATATTGATTGCTTTGTCTGTCCGCTATTTTTATACCACGGCGTCAAATAATGCCAGGGTATTTTTATATATATTGATTGCTTTGTCTGTCCGCTATTTTTATGCCATGGCATCAAATGATGCAGGGGCATATAATATGTATATTGATTGCTTTGTCTGTGCACCAATCTGTATGAGTTATAAGTAGATTTTACTGTTTCATTTATTGCTTTGGTACTTTGGTAAGAGATATTGTCTTGGACCAATTCTAATCCACCCATATCACCAAACCTTGACTTGACATTGACTGGATTTGGACTGATACTGTTATAAAAGGGCTATTGGAAAGTATGGTTTCATCTAGCCCAACATTGCTTACTAGAATGTGTAGATCTATACGTCTGCCATCCCTTTGGTCAATTATCAGTGCCTTTGTATCACTCAACCTGGATTTGACTTTGGCATGATTTGACCTGAAAATTGACTATTTTGAGCTTACATAAGCACTTGTGCTCAGGGTGAGCTTTTGTGATCAGTCTTCATCCAGCGTTGTGCGTCTGTGCATCGTCAAACTTTTACCTTGTGAACACACTAGGGGCCACATTTTTAGCTCAATTTTCACAAAACTGGTCAGAATGTTAATATCGACAAAATCTCTGACGAGTTCGACAATTGGCCATTTTGGGTTAAAAACTAGGTCACCAGGGCCAAATAAGGGAAAAACCTTGTGAACACTCTAGAAATCACTGTTTTGATTGGATCGTCATGAAACCTTACCAGAATGATTGTCTAAATAATATCTTGGAAGAGTTTGAACATGGGTTATCTTTGGCCAAAAACTAGGTTGCTAGGTGGAAAACCATGTTAATACTGTAGGTTTGACAGTTATAATT
The DNA here is from genome assembly GCA_964023205.1 of Lutraria lutraria. Lineage (NCBI taxonomy): Eukaryota > Metazoa > Mollusca > Bivalvia > Venerida > Mactridae > Lutraria > Lutraria lutraria. The sequence goes on along the minus strand of OZ026842.1, from coordinate 22,818,496 downwards.
GGATCTTCATCAAACTTGGTCAAATTGTTTGTTTAAATGATAGAACAGTCAAGTACAAATATGTGTCAGCTGTAGTCAATAACTAGGTCACTAGGTCAAATCTTGTTAAAGCTCTAGTTTTTAATTGAATTTTCATCAAAACTTGTCAGATTGTTCGTCTTAATGATATTTGATATTAAGGACAAGTTGAAATAAAGGTCACCAAGTGTAAAAAACTATCATGTGGTCAAATCTTGGGAAAACCTTATTTACACTGTAGATGCAATATTTGATTGGATCTTCACTAAATCTTGTCAGAATGTTTGTCTTAATGTTAAAATTTTAACATGGGTCATCTGGTGTCAAAAACAAGGTCACGAGGTCAAATCTTAAGAACACCTTGTCTATGCTGTAGTTGTCATGGTTTTGATTGGATCTTCACCAAACCTTGTCGGAATGTTTATTTTATTTATATATAGGACAAGATTTAAAATAGGTCATCTGGGGTCAAAAACTAGGTCACAGGTTCAAAACAATATTTAAATGAGTGAACAACGATTGTCATGTGGGCGATATAGACCAACTTGACCCTCTTGTTTGGCAGTCTTCAAACTCATTTTTTTAAAGCCCTAGCACGAACTGTATGTGGACTAATGAAAATAGAAAATTTACCACTAGCCCGAGTACACAATTTTGAGAAAGTTCACTAGCCCAAATTGAAATTTACTAGCCCCGGACTGTGGGCTAGTGGGTTAGTGTGAAGACGGAGTTTGGTGAACTAGATCTTAAGGTTTCGTCTTGCACCAATACCATACTAGAATGTTTTGATACTTAAGGTATTAGATGTATAATGCATTACCTTCATTCTGAATAGTACTCAAGTTCATGAATTTTACATATATCTTTTCTTTTTTTTAGCTCACCAGAGCACGAATGTGCTCAGGGTGAGCTTTTGTGATCGCCCTGCGTCCATCGTGCGTCGTTACGTGGCGTCCATGTTTACTTAAAACAACATCTCCTCCTACACCGCTATGCTGATTGCAACCAAATTTCGCTGGAATGATCCTTGGGTGGTCCCCTTTCAAAGTTGTTCAAAATTAAATTTCATTAAAAACTCTGGTTGCTATGGCAACAAATAGAAAAAACTTAAAATATCTTCTTGTCCGAAACCACAGGGCCTAGAGCTGATATATTTGGTATGTAGCATTGTCTAATGGAACACTACAAAGTTTGTTCAAATTATTCCCCTGGGGTCAAAATTGGCTCCGCCCTGGGGGTAACTTGATTTTACATAGACTTATATAGGAAATTAAAAAAATCTTCTTGTCAAAAACTACAATGCCTAGAGCTTTGATATTTGGTGTGTAGCATAGTCTAGTGGACCTCTACCAAGTTTGTTCAAATTATTGCCCTAGGGTCAAAATTGGCCCCGCCCCGGGGGTCACTTGATTTATATAGACTTATATAGGAAAATTAAAAAAATCTTCTTCTCCAAACCACAAGGCCTAGAGCTAAGATATTTGGCATGTAGCATTATCTAGTGGACCTCTACCACGTTTGTTCAAATTATTGCCCTAGGGTCAAAATTAGCCCTACCCTGGGGTTTATTCTATTTTATATAGGAAAATTTGAAAAATCTTCTTCTCCGAAACCACAAGGCCTAGAGCTAAGATATTTGGTATGTAGCATTGTCTAGTGGACCTCTACCAAGTTTGTTCAAATTATTGCCCTAGGGTCAAAATTGGCCCCGCCCCGGGGGTCACTTGATTTATATAGACTTATATAAGAAAATTTAAAAATCTCCGAAACTGCAAGGCCTAGAGCTTAGATATTTTGTATGTGGCATTGTGTAGTGGACCTCTACCACGTTTGTTCAAATTATGGCCCCGGGGTCAAAATTAGCCCTGCCCTGGGGTTTATTCTATTTTATATAGGAAAAGTTTAAAAAATCTTCTTCCCTGAAACCACAAGGCCTAGAGCTAAGATATTTGGTATCTTGCTTTGTCTAATAGACCTCTTTTAAATCTGTTCATATAATGGCCATGGGATAAAAAACGGCCCAGATGGGTCACTTGATCTTACTTGGACTTGTATAGAAAACTTCAACAATGTTAATCTCCAAATGACCTTTTCTCCTGGTGAGCATTTATAGGGCCATCATGGCCCTCTTGTTTAGTTTTTAGTAGATGTTTCATTTTAAGAACATGCATTTATGCAGTAATATGAAAGAAAAAAATTACTTCAAAATATTTTGTTTAGATTATAGGAATTTATACATAGTTAATTAACGAAAATCAAGTAACCATGGATTTCTGACACACATCTGGGTAAAACTTTATAAAATTTGCTATAGACATCATACACACATAGTAACTAATTTTGAGTAAATTTCCGGTGTTGCCCCGTTTTTGTTTTATCTAAGTGATATTTATCAATTTGTTCCTTTTTGGTGACAGGCAAAAATCTTGACTATATCTTAATTTACATTTTTCATGTTTTCTGCAACAAAGCAGTTCCAAATATCATATTTATACCTTGGATTGACTAAATATTGGTTTCCCTTGGACTTATACATATTTTTGCATTTAATGTGTCGTCTGTTATAAAGGTAGATCAATTTTCATACAGGTGTTTTCGTTAGATTTTACGTTCAGTGTGAAGGAAGAAAAATGGTCATAACTCTCTTAACTGATGGTGAAAGTTTTTAAAAATCACATGTGAGTGTACTAACATATATACAATAGAATGACAATATTTAAAATGCAATCTTCAACATTTCATATTATACATCTAATACCTTAAATAGTTGTTGCTTTGGACCAATCCTAATCCACCCATATCACCCAAACCTTGACTTGACATTAACTGGATTTGGACTGATAGTGTCAAAAGCGGGCTATTTCTTGTTTAACGGGAAAGTATGGTTTCGTCTAGCCCTAACATTGCTTACTAGAATGTGTAGATGCATACACCATCCCTTCAATTACCAGTGCTTTTTTATCACCTGAACTGGATTTGACTTTGACATGATTTGACCTTAAATGTTATAAATGGACTATTGTTTTGTTAACTAGATCTTAAGATTTCACATTGCTCCAATACCATACTAGAACATTTTGATACTTAAACAGTCGTTGCCTCGGACCAATCCTAATCCACCCATATCACCCAAACCTTGACTTGGCATTAACTGGACTTGGACTGATAGTGTCAAAAACGGGCTATTTCTGGGTTAAAATGACCAGATTTGAACATGTAATGTTATGGTTTATTTCTTGGTTAACTAGATCATAACATTTAGCCTAGCACCAACACCACTTAACTAATTTGACCTTGACCTGATCTTGATGTACACCAGTCTAAACTAGCTATTTCTCTATACTGACTTATGCCCTTTCCTCTAGCCATGGTGAACTACATTTTACCATTTTTTCAAGCATCAACAATGCTTACCTGTATTGAATTTGGTTGTTCTCACATTTTTATACCCTCACTAGAAAATGGGGGCTATATTAGAGTCACTTTGTCTGTTGGTCTGTCTGTCTGCCTGTTAGTCTGCCATGCGCAACTCCCAACGCTGTAGCTCCAAGGTCGAGGTCACTACAAGAGTTCAAAGGTCATTATTTTGGTCTTTTTTGGCGTTTCTGCTCGGTAACTTTGTCATTCATCAAAGAAATGTAAAATAACGTATGACAAATGTTTACCACTTCTGGACAACTTGTCGCACGCAACTCCCATCACTGTAGTTCCAAGGTGCAGGTAACAGAATGCAAAGGTCATAATTTTGGTCATTTTGGCATGCTCGCTGTATAACTTTGTCATTGATTGTAGGATTTTGAGCCATTAATTGATGATGTATCATGCGCAACTCCTATTGCTGTTGCTCCAAGGGCGAGGTCACAGAGGTCAAAGGTCATAATTTTTAGCTCTTTGTGACAGGGTGAGCTTTTCTGATCAGTCTCCGTCCGGCATCGTGCGTCGTCAAACTTTATGTTGTGAACACACTATCTCGGACGAGTTCGATATTGGGCCATTTTGGGTGAAAAACTAGGTCACCAGGATCGGATAAGGGGAAACCTTGTGAACATTTTAGAAATCACTAATGATTGGATCTTCATGAAACTTTGTCAGAATGTTTATTTCAATAATATGTAGGTCAAGTTTGACAATGGGTCATTTCCGATGAAAAACTAGGTCACAAGGGCTAATTGCTGGAGAACCTAGTGAGCACTCTAGAAGTCACTGTTTTAATTGGATGATCATGAAACCTTGTCAGAATGTTTGTCTTTATAATATCCTGAACAAGCTTGAACATGGGTCATCTTGGGTCAAAAACTAGGTTGCTAGGTCAAATCTTATGAAAAACCATGTTAACACTGTAGATTTCAGTTATAATTGTATCTTCACCAAACATTGTTAAATTGTTTGTTTTAATGATATAACCGTCAAGTACAAATATGGGTCATCTGGGGTCAATAACTAGGTCACCAGGTCAAGTCTTAGGTAAAAAATTTGTAAAAGCTCTAAATTGCATGGTTTTTATTGGATCTTGGCCTAATCTTGTCTCAATGACATTAAGGATAAGTTCAAATATGGGTCATCTAGGGTCAAAAACTAAGTCACGAGGTCAAATCTTAGGAAAACGTTATTAATACTGTAGATGTCAAATTTTGATTGTATCTTCACCAAAGCTTGTCAGAATGTTGTCTTAATGATATGTAATTGTAAGACAAATTCGAAGATAGATCATCTGAGGTAAAAAACTAGGTCACAAGGTCAAATCTTAGTAAAACCTTGTCTTTGCTGTAGTTTTCATGGTTTTGATTGGACCTTCACCAAATTTTGTCAGAATGTTTGTCTTATTCATATGTAGGGCAAGTTGTAACATAGGTCATCTGGGATCACAAAACTAGGTCACCGGTTCAAACCAAAGTTTTAATGAGTAAACAGTGATTGTCATGTGAGCGATGATAGTGTCATATTAGCCCTCTTGTTATCTTTTCGCGTGTCCGCGACAGATGTTCACTAATGCTAGACAGTGTGTTGCGTGCGACTCTCATTGCTGTAGCTCCAAGTTCAATGTCCCACTTAGAATGTAAAGGTCATAATTTTGGTCTTTTTGGCGCGTGTGCTGTATAATTTTGTTTTGTCATTTATTGGAGTATTTTGAAATGAATATGAATAACCACAATGAATTATTGTTAACCACCACTAGACAATGTGTTGTGCACAACTCCCATCGCTGTAGCTCCAAGGTCGAGGTCACACTTAGAGGTCAAAGGTAATAATTTTGAACGTTTTGGAGTGTCCGCTGTATTATTTTATCATTGATGGTAGGACTTTGAAATGAATAACCACTACTGTTAACCACCACTAGCCAATGTGTTGTGCACAACTCCCATTGCTGTAGTTCCAAAGTACAGGTCACAATTAGAATGCAAAGGTCATTATTTTGGTCTTTTTCGTTTGTCCATTGTATTACTTTTTAGCTCACATGTCACAAAGTGACAAAGTGAGCTATTAGGATCACTCTCCGTCCGGCGTCCGGCTTCGTGCGTCGTCAAACTTTTTGTTGTGACCACACTAGGGGCCACATTTTTGGCTCAATTTTAGCAAAACTGGGTCAAAACGTTAATATCAACAAAATCTCGGACGAGTTCGATATCACTGTTTTGCATTTATCTTCATGAAACTTTGTCAGAATGTTTATTTTAATAATATATAGGTCAAGTTTGATAATGGGTAATTTCTGTAGTAAAATTAGGTCACTAGGGCAAATTGCTGGAAAACCTTGTGAACACTCTAGAAGTCACTGTTTTGATTGGATGATCATGAAACCTTGTCAGAATGTTTGTCTTCATAATATCTTGGACGAGTTCGAACATGGGTCATCTTGGGTCAAAAACTAGGTCGCTAGGTCAAAACTTATTAAAAACCATGTTAACACTGTAGATTTCAGAGTTATTATTGGATCTTCACCAAACTTTGTCAAATCGTTTGTTTTAATGATATAACGGTCAAGTATAAATATGGGTCATCTGGGGTCAATAACTAGGTCACCAGGTCAATTCTTAGGAAAACTTTGTTAACACTGTAGATGCCACAGTTTTAATTGGATCTTCACCAAACCTTGTCAAAATGTTTGCCTCAATGATATGTGGGTGAAGGATGAACATGGGTCAGCCAGGTTCAAAAACTGGGTCACAAGGTCAAATCTTAGGAAAACCTTATTAACACTAGATGTCAAATTTTGATCGTATCTTCACCAAACCTAGTCAGGCTGTTTGTCTTAATGATATGAAGGACAAGTTCAAATATGGGTCACCTAGGGTCAAAAACCAGGTCACAAGGTCAAATCTTAGGAAAACCTTATTAACACTAGATGTCAAATTTTGATTGTATCTTCACCAAACCTAGTCAGGCTGTTTGTCTTAATGATATGTAAGACAAATTCGAACATAGGTCGTCTGGGGTCAAAAACTAGGTCACCGGTTCAAAACAATGTTTTAATGAGTGAACAGTGATTGTCATGTGAGCGATATAGGGCCATCTTGGCCCTCTTGTTCATTGATTGTAGCATTTTGAAATGAAATACCACAATTATTGTAAACCACCAATAGATGATGTGTCACGCGCAACTCCAAAGTCGAGGTCACACTTAAGTTCAAAGGTCATAATTTTGGTATTTTTTAGGTGTGTCTGCTCTTTAACTTCCTTCTTCATTTGAAATTAATTACTGCAAATGTTAACCACCACTAGACGTTTTGTCGCCCTCAAATCATATTGTTGTAGCTCCAAGGTCTTTGCAGCATGTGAGGGTATTTGTCACCTTGTGACAGCTCTAGTTGATGCAGTTACAGGACTGATGGGGTTATTTTTTCTGTACAGATTTTAACATCTATGCGGGAAAAATAATTCCATAAGTCCTGTAAACATATCTGGAAGATTTGGAATCTAAATGAGCTCAATGTCTAAAAGTAATTTATTACCTTTACACATTGACCTTATTTAAGTTCAAATATTTGTTAAGTTTATTTAAACAAATCATAATGAGGCCAATGAAAGTAAAGTTACTTATACATTGACCTCATTTAGATTGTAAATCTGTGTCAAGCTTGCCACATGGGCTATATGTGTTTATTGAACATGGAGTCTTGTTTCCTCTATCCGATACTCCTGGCTATCCAACGGGAATGCCAACATTAGCAACAAACACACTACATCAAACTTAATTCCCTTAGGTGAACGCCCCAAGTTTGTTGGTTTGTTTGTTGAGTATAGTGGTAGTATCATCAGGACGAGAATTTGTCTTTCACTCTGTACTCATTCTTGTAGTCTCACTAGTGATGACATACGCTAGAATGTGTTCTGTGTGATGCACCACATTCTATCAAACTTCTTCCTTTTGACTGGATTGATGTTCAGCCAATCCAAATTAGACACTTAGATGTCTTAAACATGAACACACTTTTTGATACTGTCTGGATTAATTACATAAAGGAAACAGACTATGCAATTTACTGTGATAACTTTTTAGCTAACCTGTGCACCAAGTGCTCGGAGAGCTATTAGTGTCAATCAATGTCCGGCGTCCGGCTTCCACAGTTAGGGTTGTTAACTCTCTAGGGGTCACAGTTTTGATTGGATCTTTGTCAATTTTGTTCAGAATATTTGTCTCAATGATATCTTGGACAGGTTTTGATCAAGGGTCATCTAGGGACAAATATAAGGTCAGGGGGTCCAACCCCCGGAAAATCTTGTTAACACTGTAATGACCACAGTTTTGATTGGATCTTCTCCAAACTTTGTCAGAATGTTTGCCCTTATGATGTATTTGAGGAGTTCAAACATGAGTCATTTAGGGTCTAATTTTAGATCACTGGGTCTGATCCTCGGAAAAAATTACCAATCTGGAGGTCACAGTTTTAATTTGATCCTCATCAAATCTTGTCAGAATGTTTGTCTTTATGATATCTTTGACAAAAATAAAAATAACGGCACCAGGTCAAGTCATTGGTAAACTTTAATTACACTGTAAAGATAACATTGTTTATCAAATCTTGATGACAGTTGCTCAAAATATCTGATTTCTTGGTCATTGTTAGGCTCTGACCTAGTTAAATGTTAAGAAAGAAGTTGCAATGATATGAAAGAAATTACAGTCTTGACTCAGGTGAGTGAAAAATGGCCATCATGGCTAGGGCTGCAACGATTCAGGTACCCTACTGATTGGTTCGAATTCAGGTGTAACATACTCGTTTATCTAATATTTTATTCGGATATGTACGTCAATAAACAACATAAATTAATACAGGATTTTTTTCAACCTGGCCCCAGTTTCACACCCTAAAAAGTTTTTATTCGAACTCAATTTGCATATTAAATATTACATTTCTGTTGTATGCTATTTAGAATGTCGTATTAGAAAAAGGTACAACGTTGGTCTAATATTAGTTTTCCACAATTGAAAAAATTTACCAATTTTACAATTTCTGGTCGAAGACGCAAGATTCCTAGATAGAACAAGAAAAATTGTAACGAAACATTACAGGTTAGGCTGAAAGTGGTAAAACTATTTGTGTGTAGCCTACATGACTACCTTAACATTCTGATTTCATGTATCATAAATATCCTCTTACACATGTACAGCAGATATAAAATAACAGAAGAACAGACCAACACATTCAGTCAAACATGACAGGTTATGCGACGAAATGCAAATCCAATGACTGACCAATCAAAATAACGGACATCACCATTAGCCATCAAATGGCCAGTTTGACCTAAACTTGTAATATACTTTATTACCATGTACTGCAAACAACCAGAATAAACTCATACCCATGACTAAAATTCGTCAAGAAAATACACAAGTTAATACTTGAGTTTCTATTCAACTTTGTACTGTGAAACTGAGGCCAGACTTTTGAAATTTTATGCCAAAAATATGTACAAGCCATTATGCTGTATGCACAGTTTTGCAGTGCATTTATAACACATAATAGTTTTCATTTTTTCTTAAACGCAAAATCTTGCAACACATTTGATTTTAGTGACGCTGGTAGGTCAACAAGCAGTTTTTTGTGGGCTAAATTTTGTTTTGTTTATGTGCGATGCAGTGAATGAAATGTCATGCACGCTACTTGGATAATGTTACTGACGGCATACACTGAATGACAGTGCCGAAGACGTACTGAACCGAAAATACAGATTCCAAATCAGATAATCGATTTGATATGCCATGCATTCGGATAAATTCGAACTTCAGTGATTCGTTGCAGTCCTAATAATGGCCCTATTGTTATACACTTCCTTTTAAAATTAAATGTCAAATTCGCTTAGGTATAATTGTTTGTAGTGCTCTGGCCGATCTGTTTAAATCAAGAATGGGATTTCCTTCTTGACAAATTAATTGGATGCCTGGATTTCTGTTGGTCTCATACCAATAGACTCGAGTAAGTGTCAAGTCCTGAATTATCTTACCATATAACATGTTTCCTTTAAATAAACAGTGCCCGTTGTCAGAAAATGAACAGAAAAGTTATAAAACACTGTGGATGCAAGTTCAATGTTGCCAAGAAAATCACCGCTACCGGTGGTAACAAAAATAAAATTCCTTTAAAGTTTCTTAAAGTTACTTTCTTACAGGACTAGTGCTGTCTTGAAAAAAATTAAGCCCTGCCATTGGTGTGTGGGTGTGTGGGGGGGGGCATTTTTGTGTCCAGCTCATAACTTTGTCCCGCATGATTTGATATTGAAGTAATGTCAAGATGACATGTCATGCGCAAAACTAGTGGCGTTTGATCAAAGTTCAAGGTCACAGTGGACACTTAAAGTTTGTGCATATTCCTTATATGGCTATAGTGAAGTACATGTTTGTGTTGGGCTCATATTTTTGTCATGCCTGATGGTCATAATATCAAGACAATGTAGATAAAAAATTACAAAAAATGCCTACCTACCTACCTACACACCTCTGGAAATAATGGTCAGAGCACTACAAACAAACAATTTTTATAGGGCCATCATGCCCCTCTTGTCTAAAACTAGTTAAATAATGTCATGAAATTGCAAAAGAATCCTTTGTCTGTAAGTCTAAAAATAAAACTAACATTACTTATGTAAAAAGTCACATGACTAAGACAAGTCACATGACTGAAAAAGGAATGGAAAAATACAAGTGCATAGTGGAAAATAAGGGTACATTGTATTCTAAAGATAGTTACAATTGATTATTAAACAATGATATAAGCTACAAAAAGTTTACAATGTTAGAGTGTTTAGGAATTACAACAAAATGGTTCAGTAATTATTATTGCGATAAAACTAAGATGATACAGAATCTAAAAATAGATTAGCTTAAAATAAATACATTTCTAAATAGACAGGGCAGCTAAAAATTCTTAATATTTCAACTCTGAAACATATAAAAGTCCTGATGAATTAAACTTATTATGTAATACTACATAAGTTAATTATGTAATAGAATGTTGTAAAAATGAAACTTTACTATAAACACATCAATACATAATGTACATGTATGATTAGTTTCATTTATTAATCTGATTGCTTTCTTTATTTGAATGTGAACTACTACATGACCATAAGTTGTCAATGTGCCATAAAACACTGTATAAATTGTATTTATAAAGCCTTATCTAAAGTCCTATGATTGGCAGAATAATTGTTTGATGTGATAAGAATCATACCCAAATACCTTAATTCGAATAATGAATACTGGAACCAAACAGTAAGTTTTGAAAGGCCTATAAAAGATATGAAAGGGAGGCACTTGGATGTTAAAAATCTACAAGATCAAACATTTTCTATGTAAAAAAACAACTAAAAAAAAAACATTTTTCATTGATAATTTTTTGTGAAAATGAGTAGGACATTTTCAGCATTCACAACAGTGTCCACTTTCTAATTCAAACAGTTTTAATCTGAACTTGATTAGTGGAAATGTTTATGGCCATGCGATCTCAGTCAAGTTCGATAACCAGCCCATCGGTGCTGTAACTTTATTGAATTTCTATTTTAGCATAGTAGACCCATTTCTAAAGGTCTACTGTATGGTTATCATTTTGGCAATAAGTCCTGAACTAGTTTAATATATGAGATGTACGGGCAATGTTTTTAGCTTCTTTTCCACCCTAGATGAAATGAATTAATATTCAGATGAGTACCTCATTCTGACATGGTTTTTGCAATCCAGTCTATAAAAAATAATCTCTAAGAAAATTGATGGAGCTTATGCAAACAATTTGTTCAAATCGTATAAAAGCAATTTAGGAATTTCATAAAAATCATATTTATACATGGTTTCAACTATTTCCAGAACTATTTATTTCCAAACGTAAAAATCCATAATAGGGATATACCCAGTGCTCCAAGTAAGTTTTTGCTGTAAATCAGTATATAAACCAGTTTTTGATAATAGCGGATGTTGCGATTTAGAAAATCATGATTTACCCATAAACACCCTAGATGATTTGTGAAAATGTTAGAAATTAAAGTATGGGATGGAGAAATGTGTTAAAACAATGATTTATAATTATTATGATTATATAAATGCGCTTCTGTTTCACTAGCTCATATGTATAGAATCTTCCTTATATGCAAACAATCACTCATTTTTATGGAAAGTTGAACATTACAGTGAATAAGACTATAGATGGAATTATTTATTATTGAAGAATGTACTAAAATTATCAACTTATGGTATAAGGTACCTTTATTAAAGACAAAATACCATGTTTAGCTTACATGCAGACATTAGAATTGTATGATTTATTGCAAGTTGTCATGTGATCATTTGAATGTCTTGTTATGATTGGATTGTACACTTATTGCGATTTAGGAATGGTGATTTCTATGGTTCTTTATGTAGAACTCATAAAAACTGTTTTAATTTTTTGCTCTAGTGAATATTATTATCAATGTTTAAAATCTTTCCCAAACAACAAACTATTAATAAGCAGGCTAAATAGACAACATTGAGAAATGGCACCATTAAGTGTTTTATTCTTAAACTTTAACTTTTTAAACTACTAGTTAGAATACTCAAAACTAGACCCGTAACAAAGTATAGCCTGAGCATTTCTGACTGGTTTGAACCAGTTTAACTTTCCTGTGTTGCTCCCCAGCTTTTTCATTAAGGCATTGAGTGGTCAAGTTACTGACTTCAAAAACAATGCTTAGGTGAACTGTCTGCCTGATATGACTCCGACTGTTGAAAAAGGATGTAAAACTCAATATAAACTAACAAACTAAGAAACAAAATTCATTAAGGCTTTATACAACTACGGTGATTTCATATACACGTCTGACGATTATTTATGATCGAGACACTGTCCCATTGTCTTTTAATACAATACTAAATAATCACAATTAAAGAATTGATACCAGCGCATAATAACAGATGCTTTAGTAAATCTAGGTACATGCATAAGTACAATGTCTCTATAACACAAGATAATTTCACATTTTTGAAGTATGCTTACATACTTATATACTTCCTGAGTTTCTTTTATTGGAGTTATTTTCATGGCTCTGATATAAATATTGGTCCTCGTCCAATTGGTCCTTGCTGGTCTTAGATGTGGTGATCTATGAATTAGAGGCATACTCTGTGTTTGGTCTTACAGTGTCTTTGTTAACTTGCTGCAGAGTCCCAGTTTGAACCAGCAAGTTCTTTCATTATGGTTCCGTCCATGTTTGCGTTGTTTTTTCCTCTAAAATCATTTGAAATGTGATACCAGATATAATTAAATTAAAGAAAATATCTTTAAACATCTAAGGCTATACTTATAAAATACTTTGTTTGCAGTAACGCTACCTACTCACGATTTTTTTTTTACAAAAATAGCATTCTGACATGTTCTTTCGGTTTTGTAAAAATGGTTACTGCAAACAAACATTTTTTATGTGTAGCCTGAGCTTTTCTGACTGGTTTCAACCATTTTAACATTCCCATTTTTCTCCCCAAAATTGATACCAGTGCATGTAAACAATTGCTTGAGTAAATCTAGGTACATGCATAATATAACACAAGATAATTTCACATTTTTGAAGTATGCTTACATACTTATATACTTCCTGAGTTTCTTTTATTGGAGTTATTTTCATGGCTCTGATATAAATATTGGTCCTCGTCCAATTGGTCCTTGCTGGTCTTTGATGCGGTGATCTATGAATTAGAGGCATACTCTGTGTTTGGTCTTACAGTGTCTTTGTTAACTAATGCTACAGAGTCCCAGTTTGAACCAGCAAGTTCTTTCATTATGGTTCGTCCTTGTTTGCGTTGTTTTTTCCTCTAAAATCATTTGACATGTGATTCCAGATATAATTAAATCAAAGAAAATATCTTTAAACATCTAAGGCTATACTTATAAAATGTTTTGTTTGCAGTAACGCTACCTACTCACGATTCTTTTATTTACAAAAATAGCATTCTGACATGTGCTTTCGGTTCTCTAAAAAAGGTTACTGCAAACAAACATTTTTTATGTGTAGCCTGAGCTTTTCTGACTGGTTTCAACCATTTTAACATTCCCATTTTGCTCCCCAAAATTGATACCAGCGCATGTAAACAATTGCTTGAGTAAATCTAGGTACATGCATAATATAACTCAAGATAATTTCACATCTTTTAAGTATGCTTACATACTTATGTACTTCCTGATTTTCTTTTATTGGAGTTATTTTTATGGCTCTGATATAAATATTGGTCCTTGTCCAATTGTTCTTGTTGGTCTTAGATGCGGTGATCTGTGAATTAGAGGCATACTCTCTGTTTGCAGCAAGTTTGCAATTACAACGACACTGTAAGGCCAGAGTCCCAGTTTGAACCAGCAAGTTCTTTCATTATGGTTCATCCATGTTTGCATTGTTTTTTCCTCTAAAATCATTTGAAATGTGATACCAGATATAATTAAATTAAAGAAAATATCTTTAAACATCTAAGGCTATACTTATAAAATATTTTGTTTGCAGTAACGCTACCTACTCACGATTTTTTTTTTTACAAAAATAGCATTCTGACATGTGCTTTCGGTTCTGTAAAAAAGGTTACTGCAAACAAACATTTTTTATGTGTAGCCTGAGCTTTTCTGACTGGTTTCAACCATTTTAACATTCCCATGTTGCCCCCTAAATTGATACCAGCGCATGTAAACAAATGCTTGAGTAAATCTATGTACATGCATAATATAACACAAGATAATTATACATTTTTGAAGTAAGCTTACATACTTCCTGATTTTCTTTTATTGGAGTTATTTTTATGGCTCTGATATAAATATTGGTCCTCGTCCAATTGGTCCTTGCTAGTCTTTGATGCGGTGATCTATGAATTAGAGGCATACTCTGTGTTTGGTCTTACATTGTCTTTGTTAACTTGCTGCAGTGTCCCAGTTTGAACCAGCAAGTTCTTTCATTATGGTCCATCCATGTTTGCATTGTTTTTTTCCTCTAAAATCATTTGAAATGTGATTCCAGATATAATTAAATTAAACAAAATATCTTGAAACTTCTAAGGCTATACCTTAAAAAAAGTTTGTTTGCAGTAACGCTACCTGCTCACCAAAAATGGCCTCTTTAGAATTTTGTTTGTTTAAATATAGCATTCTGACATGTACTTGGTAGTTAAAATATGATATCAGGTATAAATATCATGGTACATAATATGCAATTCATTCAAGATATGCTATCTACTAACTGCAACAGTGTGAGCATTCCATCCCTCGAAGCTTCATTTTATGTTTAACAAGAAAAACTAGAACAAGACGTTATAGGTAGATGGAATTACAAGAAGCATATTGGTTTATGTTTTTTGTATGAAGTTGCTTTTTTCATAAAGGAAATTGTCCGTATTTTTTATTCAATCCTCCATTTAAGGAGAGTATTAAATATTTACATGATATGAGTAATACACATTATAATGACAATAATGACAATTATTTCAGCTCCTCCAATTTACATTATCTGATCATATTTTGCTGTAAAAATATGGAAAAATCGTTATGTCAACATCGCAATACAAAAATCATTTTCTACACAGTCGCAATAAGTTGTACAATATCATTTCAACAAGTCATACAATTTCATGAAATACATCTTGTGTAAATTTCTATTTTAGGTTAATAACTGTCAATTTAGTTCAATTTTCATATTGCATTGAAATGATCCATCCTAAATATAAGTATAATGTGAAACATCTTTGATGAACATTATTATTTATTTAGAAAAAAGACTTTTGATATCATGTATTTCATTCACATTTTCAATCTACCCACTGATTTCTGATGATTATAGCTGATAAGGATGTTTGCATACTCATGATTTTCTTGAGCATTGACCATACTCTTTACAATAAAGTGTGTGAAAAAAAATCATAACTTTTCGTGAAATTAAAATGTACAATAATACAGTAGAACCTCGATTATCCGAACACCGATTATCCGAATACCCGGTATTATCCGAATAAAATCTACGGTCCCGATTACGTCTCTATATATTTCAACTACAACGAACCCCGGTTATACGAATCGGATTTTACGAATACCTGGTGTAATCCGAATGCATTATTTGGTCCCTAAAGTTACGAATGCGCGTATTTTCACACCTATTATTCGAAGTCGTCAATTTAACAATGGCCGATTGAGAATCAAATGTCGTGTGACAAACAATGTGTAACATCAATTCAAACACGAAGCGTGTCAACTGTTTAATTATCATTAAGTTGACCATATTGTTTGTTACGATTTTATACTAATCGCGACGACTATTTCACTATGATCTCGGGTATAATAAGTTAATATGCATGCGTACCTGGTGATCTGTATGAACTTATTTGCATTTCAGCGTCAATAAAAAATTAAAAACAGATTCGAACACAGTTAAACAAAGCTAACTAGAATATGATGATTTGTGAAAAAACGTACCAAACCTAAAAACATTACGATTCTTTAATTGTCTTAGAATGTTACGATAGCGATGCCTAGTCGATCGTTAGTAAGTGAAGTGAGAATGACATATTGTTGTGTCGGATTGTGTTCTGCATAATCCATAAATGCGCGCGTATTTATTTAACAAGAATTATTGTTTCATTGGTTAACTCATATACTTTCATAAAACAATGATAAATAATAAGTGTTTGTTGTACATTTTATTTTATTCTTATTATCACTCAAATAAAAACGTCATGTTTACATACGAGAGTTAACTCCCTTGCAATATACGGACAGTACGGAATTTATCGTTTCCAACCAATACATTATACTGAAATGGATTATTCGAAACCATGGATTATCCGAATGATTTTTCAGGGCCCAATGACATTCGAATAATCGGGGTTTTACTGTATAATATTTTTAGCAGAGCAGCCTTAAATTTGTATTTATCTTGTTTGTGTGTTTTGCCATGGTTATTAAAATCGCAACATCCAGTTGTAGGTACTATTGGTTTATACACTGTGGTATTTAGAATTTCCTTAAATTGGGTGTTATTAATTGCAATTAGGTTAGCCTTATATTGTCAACCCTCCATTTAAGAAGTGATTGGGTATTTGCTAAAATAATTTTTGTTTTTAATTTTCTCAATCGATTTTGGTTTTCCATAAACACTTTTATTGCCAATTCTTGTTCAAATGTTTATATGAGATTGTTCCGAAAAAGCGAATTCAATATCAAGTATTCAATTTGATATTGTAAATAAGCCTAATATACAAACTTTCTTCCAAGATTATTTCAAACCTTTTTGTTGACATAAGGTGTATTCTTTGTTCTTAAAAATCTCTTTTATAATATTGTATTATCTCATCATGGTCTACTCTCTTTGCTAATTAATAGGTTTAAGATGATTTTTTTATGGGATTAAATGAAAGGGAAAATAGGTATATATTTTAGACCAGTTTATGTTGATTAACTTTATTATTCCTAAATGAAAAATTATCCTGATTAATCTGTTTTCTGAACTGCAATGTTTCAGTTTTAGATGAGTTACTTGATAACAAACAATTCAGGATTTGATTTGCGGATTGTATATGCTGAATGGATCCCATTTGTAAATGTGCAAACCATTTGATCTCTTTAGTTTTTAGCCCAAATTTTAATACACCGATGATCTCGGCTAGTGTTAGTTTTTAAGTACCCAGTACAAATTTTCTATTTTATACACCCTGTTTGTCTTGTTTATGGTACATTAATCAACAATGGTCATGTAGGGCAAGCAAGCATAAGCAACAAGTACAAATATGATTTATATGAAAAGGTAATATATTAAAAAGAATTATGGATAACTAATATAAATTGGCAACAATAGACTTGTAGTATCAAAATAAAAATGTGTGAGAATTAAATCTCATTTACACATTGTATCATACCAGGGCGCATAAAAAATTGAAACCTCAATCGATCCAGATTACTGGTGTGAACCAGGGCCAGGATTGTAACTATGTTGATTTCTATTTTTAGTCCAGATGGAACATTACTGAATTTAAAGTTAAAGCGTACGTCTTCATGTCATTATACCTGTCAATTTGATGATGACGCGTGTCTTATGCAGAATGTTACACAGGTTATTTACCGACTCAAAATGGCTCCAAAATAGGAACTAAGAATGTCGGCGTCCTTTTACTGTAACTGAAAAGTTCTTTGATATTGACTTCTAAAACAATTAACCGCCTTTAATTAAAGCGAAGTGATACTTAAATGAGGAAAATGGCAGTATGTAATCTGCATGCGGAATGATGTTTGAAGTCCTTAACTCAAAACTGAATATGAAACATAATTTGTCATTAATGGTCATTCATATAACAATCAAAATGGCTGACATATGCAAACACATCACTTAACGCAAAATATCAGCGCATTAATTGTTTACTCTTTTCTACCACGTGTTTGAACTAATTTACTGTCGACATCGATTGATTGGATTTACATATGACTGCTCCGTGACTACTCAAATCGGTCTGGACCAGGAAATTATCCTTTTTTTTGTGCCCTGGTATGATACTACTTTAGTTAATTTTAAAAAGGAAGTGTATAACACAGGTGTCACAGTTTATTGTATAGTCAGATTTCCTTTTTGTAATTTATAATTATTTTAGGCCTGACAGTTTCTAGAAGTGTCTTCATGTTTTCGACATCAATGTGTCTGATATGGATTGGCTGTAGGTCGATCCAGTCTTTAAGAAAAGGTTTGATAGAATGTGGTACATTGTACAGACGCATTCTGGCGAATCATCACGAAGTGAGCGGTCAGGAATGGGTTGAGTGAATTACTAAATTCTGTATATAGATGGTATTATCATTCCTCAGCGAATCGACCTCAAATGCGGGGTTTTCGCTGCGGGTTGTTTGGTGGAGTGCAATTTGTTGTTGATGTTGGCAACCTTTTAGATCCGCCAGTAGGATTGGATGGAGCTGACAAGATGCCACATTCAATAAACACATATAATTAGTGTATGGGATTTTGACATCTGAAATCAGTAATGCCCATGCAACCTGGCTTAGAGGTAATAATACTTTACAGCTCCCCTGAGCACAAAGTGTTCAGGAGTGAGCTGTTAGGATCGATCAGTAAATCACAATGGCAGCTCTTGTTTCTGAAATAGCCCTATTAACCCTACTTATTTAAATCAAAATGAAGAGAAAATGCATAATGATAATTGTATATTTGTTGTATATAATTTGTTATATAAGTTGTATTTTCAGTTGCTTGTGATCAATAGTTCAGATGTATGTGTGAGTGTGTTGTTTCGTCTTGTGATGTCCATCTTCAAAAGCAACATAATGCCTTAGCCAGTCAGCCATGTCTAGCAGTAGTCTAGCCATTCTCAAAATCCTGATAATTGGCTCCGGCCCAGGTTTTACTTGATTTTACATGGGCTTATATATGAAAATTAAAAAAGCCTTTTTGTCAGAAATCACAATGCCTAGAGCTTAGATATAATAAGATAAAGCTACATCTGAAATAAGACCTCTACCAAGTTTGTGCCCTAGGGTAAAAATTGACCCCACCCCGGGCTCACTTAATTTTATATAGGCTCATATTGGGAAAAGAAGTGTATTTTTCTGGTAAGTGATATAGGGCTATCATGTTATATATTTTAATTAAATGAATATTCAAGTTGATACATTAAATTGTGCAACTTAGTTGTTTTTAAGCAGCTACTTAACTTAATTATCAGTATATTTATTTTAACTTTACATGGATGTTCCTTTCATAAAGCTCTACCAAAGTTGTTAAATAGTTTTAATTTCATTAAAAACTCTTAGTTACCATGGCTTCTGTTATGAATTATCAATGACAGTTTGTAAAAAAAAGACCGTTTTTCACTGGGTGGCTTTTATTCAGAGGTGGCCGCTTACACAGGTTTGACTGTTCCTTGCTAGAACCCTCCTGCTTGATTTCAATGTCTTTCAGTTAGTTGGTTTTCAAACCTTATCCCGCCAATTACTAAGAGTGCTATTTTACCTTTGGTCTTTAGACTTGGTTTGGAGGTTGATCCTCACATTTAGAGAGATGACCCCTATTGATAAGCAAAGGGCTACCCTACATAACTTTACACACTCTGTGAGATCTGTCTGCATTGTAATGACTCTTATACAGAGGTTCTGCAGTCTTAGGCTTTTGTATGAGCCACAGATCATAGCTCTCAATCTTGACCACTGCTACTGGTCATTCTGTTGTGAATTATCAATGACAGTTTTGTAAAAAAAATGACCGTTCTTCACAAGGTGGCTTTTATTCGGAGGTGGCCGCTTACACAGGTTTGACTGTTTCTTGCTAGAACCCTCCTGCTTGATTTCAATGTCATTTCTGTTTGCTATCATTTGTCTCTAAGTATACTAGCTGGCCTAGTATGGCTTCCATAAATGGTTGTATCTCACTGTAGACCTTTAACCTTGTTGAAATAGTGTTTTAGTACCCTTATTTTAACTTAAGATATATTGAATAACTTTAAAACCTTAGGTAGTTGATTTTTACTCAGTATTACTATTTACGCATATTTTTGAGAAGTCTTGAATTGACATGATTAGTATCAATTTAAAATCGTCATATTTTTGTATTATGCCTCCTCCCCTTTCGAAGAAATGGGGGGGATATTGGATAGCTCATGTCTGTCTTTCAGTTTCGTTTGTAATCAAACCTTGTACGGCCAATTCGACTGTTTTGGCCATTAGGTCTTGACTTGGTTTGAAGGTTGGTCACATAGATAGATGACCCCTGTTGATAAGGTCTATCAATAGGTCAAAGGTCAACTATCCATTTGCCCTTTAGGGGGCATTGGTGTTTCACAAACATCTCATTAAAGGAGCGTTTTAGTGCCCTAGTTTTAACTTAAGGTATATCAAATAGCTTTAAAAAACATAGGCATTTATTTTTGCTCAGCTTTAATCTTTAAGAGTAGTTTTTTACAAAACTTTATAGCTATCCCAGCAGTTATTTCTGTTAGGTAAATTTTCTTGAATTGACATGATTTATATTTTTGTCATATTTTTGTAATTGTAGGGTTCTTTGGTAATGTTCTAGTTATGGCACCCTCTCCCCCACCCTTTCGACAAACTTTGGGTAAATTGGTTGGCTCATTTAGGTCTTTCAATTTGTTGTTTTTCAAACCTTATCTGGCCTATTACTAAGATAGCGATTTTACCTTTGGTCTTTTGACTTTGTTTGGAGGTTGATCCTCACAGTTTGAGAGATGACCCCTATTGATAAGCAAAGGGCTACCCTACATAACTTCACACACTCAGTGAAATCTATCTGCATTGTAATGACTCTTATACAGAGGTTCTGCAGTGTAAGCTTTTGTATGAGCCACAGATCATAGCTCTCAATCTTGGGCACTGCCACTGGTCATTCTGTTGTGAATTATCAATGACAGTTTTGTAAAAAAAATGACCGTTCTTCACAGGGTGGCTTTTATTCGGAGGTGGCCGCTTACACAGGTTTGACTGTTTCTTGCTAGAACCCTCCTGCTTGATTTCAATGTCATTTCTGTTTGCAATCATTTGTCTCTAAGTATACTAGCTGGCCTAGTATGGCTTCCATAAATGGTTGTATCTCACTGCAGACCTTGAACCTTGTTGAAAAAGCCTTTTAGTACCTTATTTTAACTTAAGATATATGAAATAACTTTAAAACCTTAGGTAGTTGATTACTATTTACGCATATTTTTGAGTAGTCTTGAATTTAAATGATTTGCATTTATATTTTTGTCATATTTTTGTAATTGTAGGGTTCTTTTTTAAACTTCTAGTTATGCCCCAATTTCAAAGAAATATGGGTATATATTGCTGGATTGCTCATGTCTGTATTTTTTGCTCGTTGGTAATCAAACCTTGCCTGGCCAATTCGACTGTTTTGGCCTCTTAGGTCTTCACTTGGTTTGAAGGTTGGTCAAATACAGATAGATGACCCCTACTGATAAGGTCTATCAATAGGTCAAAGGTCAACTATCCATTTGCTCTTTAGGGGCATTGGTGTTTCACAAACACCTCATTAAGTGAGCGTTTTAGTATCATTATTAAAACTTAATATATAACAAATAATTTAAAAAAAACATAGGTAGTTGATTTTTCTGAGCTTTATTCTCTAGTAGTATTTTTACAAAACTTTATTCTTATCCTAGCAGTTATATCTATTAGGTAAAATGTCTTGAAATTGAAATGATTTGCATTTAAATTTTTGTCATATTTTTGTAATTGTAGGGTTCTTTGATAATGTTCTAGTTATGCCACACTCTGTCCCCACCCTTTCTACAAACTTTGGGTAAATTGGTTAGCTCATTTCGGTTCTACGATATGTTGGTTTTAAAACCTTGTCCGTCCTATTACTAAGAGCGATTTTGCCTTTAGTCTTTAGACTTGGTTTGGAGGTTGAACTTCACATTTAGATAGAGGACCCCTATTGATAAGCAAAGGGCTACCCTACATAACTTTACACACTCTGTGAGATCTATCTGCATTGTAATGACTCTTATACAGAGGTTCTGCTGTGTTAGGCTTTTGTATGAGCCACAGATCATAGCTCTCAATCTTGGCCTCTGCCACTGGTCATTCTGTTGTGAATTATCAATGACAGTTTTGTAAAAAAAATGACCATTCTTCACAAGGTGGCTTTTATTCGGAGGTGGCCGCTTACACAGGTTTGACTGTTTCTTGCTAGAATCCTCCTGCTTGATTTCAATGTCATTTCTGTTTGCTATCATTTGTCTCTAAGTATACTAGCTGGTCTAGTGTGGCATTCAAAAGTGGTTGTATCTCACTGTATACTTTTAACCTTGTTGAAATAGTGTTTTAGTACCCTTATTTTAACTTAAGATATATTGAATAACTTTAAAACCTTAGGTAGTAGATTTTTCCTCAGTATTACTTTTTACGCATATTTTTAAGAAGTCTTGAATTGACCTGATTTGTATCAATTTAAAATCGTCATATTTTTGTATTATGCCCCCTCCCCTTTCAAAGAAATGGGGGGGATATTGGATAGCTCATGTCTGTCTTTCAGTTTCGTTTGTAATCAAACCTTGTACGGCCAATTCGACTGTTTTGGCCCTTAGGTCTTGACTTGGTTTGAAGGTTGGTCACATAGATAGATGACCCCTGTTGATACGGTCTATCAATAGGTCAAAGGTCAACTATCCATTTGCCCTTTAGGGGGCATTGGTGTTTCACAAACACCTCATTAAAGGAGCGTTTAGTGCCCTAGTTTTAACTTAAGTATATCAAATAGCTTTAAAAACATAGGCATTTATTTTTCCTCAGCTTTAATTTTTAAGAGTATTTTTACAAAACTTTATAGTTATCCCAGCAGTTAATTCTGTTAGGTAAATTGTCTTGAATTGACATGATTTATATTTTTGTCATATTTTTGTAATTGTAGGGTTCTTTGGTAATGTTCTACTTATGCCACACTCTGTCCCCACCCTTTCTACAAACTTTGGGTAAATTGGTTAGCTCATTTCGGTTCTACGATATGTTGGTTTTAAAACCTTGTCCGTCCTATTACTAAGAGCGATTTTGCCTTTAGTCTTTAGACTTGGTTTGGAGGTTGAACTTCACATTTAGATAGAGGACCCCTATTGATAAGCAAAGGGCTACCCTACATAACTTTACACACTCTGTGAGATCTATCTGCATTGTAATGACTCTTATACAGAGGTTCTGCTGTGTTAGGCTTTTGTATGAGCCACAGATCATAGCTCTCAATCTTGGCCTCTGCCACTGGTTATTCTGTTGTGAATTATCAATGACAGTTTTGTAAAAAAAATGACCGTTCTTCACAAGGTGGCTTTTATTCGGAGGTGGCCGCTTACACAGGTTTGACTGTTTCTTGCTAGAACCCTCCTGCTTGATTTCAATGTCATTTCTGTTTGCTATCATTTGTCTCTAAGTATACTAGCTGGTCTAGTGTGGCATTCAAAAGTGGTTGTATCTCACTGTATACTTTTAACCTTGTTGAAATAGTGTTTTAGTACCCTTATTTTAACTTAAGATATATTGAATAACTTTAAAACCTTAGGTAGTAGATTTTTCCTCAGTATTACTTTTTACGCGTATTTTTAAGAAGTCTTGAATTGACCTGATTTGTATCAATTTAAAATTGTCATATTTTTGTATTATGCCCCCTCCCCTTTCAAAGAAATGGGGGGGATATTGGATAGCTCATGTCTGTCTTTCAGTTTCGTTTGTAATCAAACCTTGTATGGCCAATTCGACTGTTTTGGCCCTTAGGTCTTGACTTGGTTTGAAGGTTGGTCACATAGATAGATGACCCCTGTTGATACGGTCTATCAATAGGTCAAAGGTCAACTATCCATTTGCCCTTTAGGGGGCATTGGTGTTTCACAAACACCTCATTAAAGGAGCGTTTAGTGCCCTAGTTTTAACCTGAGTATATCAAATAGCTTTAAAAAACATAGGCATTTATTTTTCCTCATCTTTAATTTTTAAGAGTATTTTTACAAAACTTTATAGTTATCCCAGTAGTTAATTCTGTTAGGTAAATTGTCTTGAATTGACATGATTTATATTTTTGTCATATTTTTGTAATTGTAGGGTTCTTTGGTAATGTTCTACTTATGCCACACTCTGTCCCCACCCTTTCTACAAACTTTGGGTAAATTGGTTAGCTCATTTCGGTTCTACGATATGTTGGTTTTAAAACCTTGTCCGTCCAATTACTAAGAGCGATTTTGCCTTTAGTCTTTAGACTTGGTTTGGAGGTTGAACTTCACACTAGATAGAGGACCCCTATTGATAAGCAAAGGGCTACCATAAAATAACTTTACACACTCTGTTAGATCTATCTGCATTGTAATGACTCTTATACAGAGGTTCTGCAGTGTTAGGCTTTTGTATGAGCCACAGATCATAGCTCTCAATCTTGACCACTGCCACTGGTCATTCTGTTGTGAATTATCAATGACAGTTTTGTAAAAAAAATGACCGTTCTTCACAGGGTGGCTTTTATTCGGAGGTGGCCGCTTACACAGGTTTGACTGTTTCTTGCTAGAACCCTCCTGCTTGATTTCAGTGTCATTTCTGTTTGCTATCATTTGTCTCTAAGTATACTAGCTGGTCTAGTGTGGCATTCAAAAGTGGTTGTATCTCACTGTATACTTTTAACCTTGTTGAAATAGTGTTTTAGTACCCTTATTTTAACTTAAGATATATTGAATAACTTTAAAACCTTAGGTAGTAGATTTTTCCTCAGTATTACTTTTTACGCGTATTTTTGAGAAGTCTTGAATTGACCTGATTTGTATCAATTTAAAATCGTCATATTTTTGTATTATGCCCCCTCCCCTTTCAAAGAAATGGGGGGGATATTGGATTGCTCATGTCTGTCTTTCAGTTTCGTTTGTAATCAAACCTTGTACGGCCAATTCGACTGTTTTGGCCATTAGGTCTTGACTTGGTTTGAAGGTTGGTCACATAGATAGATGACCCCTGTTGATAAGGTCTACCAATAGGTCAAAGGTCAACTATCCATTTGCCCTTCAGGGGGCATTGGTGTTTCACAAACACCTCATTAAAGGAGCGTTTTAGTACCCTAGTTTTAACTTAAGGTATATCAAATAGCTTTAAAAAGCATAAGCATTTATTTTTGCTCAGCTTTAATCTTTAAGAGTAGTTTTTTCAAAACTTTATAGATCTATCTGCATTGTAATGACTCTTATATAGAGGTTCTGCAGTGTTAGGCTTTTGTATGAGCCACAGATCATAGCTCTCAATCTTGGCCACTGCTACTGGTCATTCTGTTGTGAATTATCAATGACAGTTTTGTAAAAAAAATGACCGTTCTTAACAAGGTGGCTTTTTTCGGAGGTGGCCGTTTACACAGGTTTGACTGTTTCTTGCTAGAACCCTCCTGCTTGATTTCAATGTCATTTCTGTTTGCAATCATTTGTCTCTAAGTATACTAGATGGCCTAGTATGGCATTCTAAAGTGGTTGTATCTCACTGTAAACCTTTAATCCTTAACTAAGATACATTTATTAAATTTGAAAAATGATTGAGTTGATTTTTCCTTGGCTTTATTTCCTTAACTGGCTATTTATTACTTCTATTGTGATCATGTGATGTCACTCTGTCATCGGTCTGTCAACATTTGCTAAACAACATCCCCTTCTTAAGCTGTCGGCCCATTTCAACGAAACTTTACAGGGATGTTTCTTGGATGAAGCTTTACCAAAGTTGTTCAAAATGTTGAATTTCATTAAAAGCTCTTGTTGACCTGTCAATCAATAGGAAAAACTTAAAAAATCTTCTTGTCTGAAACCACAGGGCCTAAGGCTTTGATATTTGTTGTGTAGAACTGTCTAGTGGACCTCTACCAAATTTGTTAAAATTAAGGCCATGGGATCAAAATTAGCTCTGCCCCAGGGATAACTTGAATTTATATAGACTTATATTAGAAAATTATAAAAATCTTCTTGTCTGAAACTACAATGCCTAGAGCTGAGATATTTCAGATGTAGCTTTGTCTAGTGGATCTCTGCCAAGTTTGTTCATAATATGGTCTTGGGGTAAAAATTGGTCCTGGCCCAAGGGTAAAAAATTGGGAAGGGGCCTTAGCCTTTTGTTTTGGGAAATTCAATCGTAATTTTTGTCCAGATTTGGAGAAGATTATAGACAACCGAGTTGGAATAGCATTGTAAAATTGCAAAAAAGAGCCTTTTTGGTATTTGGAAGCCGCAGAATTTCGGCATCTGTGTTAGAAGGAAAAAGGGCCCTGAAATGTGCTTCCAGTACCGTATTTGCAGCTATTTATTATAGATATAACATGATATTTTTCAGCTATATAAAATTGAACTCTTCATACCCAGAAGCAACTGCGTTCATACAAATTGACAAGTTTCATGTATTATATTATTTTGTGTTTGTGGTCGGATTAACATAAAAATAGAAAAAACTCAAAAGAAAATAGTATGAAATAATTATGTTGAAATAACTGTACACAAGTCTGTACATTTCATGCCTGATCCATGCTCATTCATGTAGCCTGATTAATGGTCAATACCAAATTGTACTGGTTTGACCACTTCTCTTGTTATTTAATAGGCACAACTTGTAGACAATTTTCATATTGTTGTTGCTGTATGTTAGTAAGTAATGCTGCATGATTTCAGGCATCCCACTGATCCACAGGTCTTGGAAATGAAGACTAAGTTCCTTGGAACTGTCGGTTTCACTAATGCTATTGGCTGCATGGATGGAGTATTGTTCCCAGTACAAACTCTGTATGAAGATGAGGCGTCATATGTTTGTAAGTAAAGGATTTCATATACTTAATGTTCAAGCTATTGTTGATGCTGACATGAGGTTTGTGCATTTCATTCAGTGTGCCTTCATTTATGAACACTTATTAAGTCATTTTCTATTCACCATAACATGCATTCATAGTAAATATGGGACTCCATTGGATTTGTGTTATCCAAAGATATGTCAAGATGTTCCTGAATCTTGTCAGTGATTATTTTCATAAACCACTGAAGAAATTTCAATATAACTTAAAATTGACATAAATAATCAGAATCCAACATGCTAATGTTAGTTATTACGTAATGTTATCACTAAATTTCAAATGATGAATCTCAAAATGTCCCTTTACAGTACGGTTCAGGTAATTTGTCTGAAAATCGCGTTGCCCCGCGTTTGTAATCTGCAATTTATCACCCGTAGCGGCGATTTTCTTCGCTTCATCGATCTTGACTTCTTATCAGACGGTAATCTTTTATCGCTAAGGATCAAGGCGATTCGCGAACGTCTAAAGCAGACTCTCAAGTAGCTAAAATGATATTTATTGTGAATCTTTATTTTACTTTCGCTTTCTGTTGACCGTTCATTTTCTGAAAACAGTGACATGGTAAGATAATTCAGGATTAAACACTTACTAAAGCCGTTGGCATGAGACCGACAGAACTCTAGGCATCTGATTATCTTTTGTTAAGAAGGAAATCCAATTCTTGAAGTAAATATGTAGAAAAACCGGCAAATGTGCTAAGCGAATTTGTGAACTGTGTAGCCTTGTTTTAAATATACAGCGTTAAGTACGGGCGAGATTCATATGTCTATTTTTAGTGTTTTATATATCGAGTACCAGGGCCAGGATCATTATTTAGACCGAGTCGCAGTCTCTCATTATACCTATGTAGCTCGGTGCTCTAATCAATCAAAGCTCTGAAGGTTCTGATGTTGTTCGGAACTACAAATCAGTCAAAAGTTGATTTCTATGTAGGTTGAGTTTTGGAAAACGAACGATAGTTCGCACATGAATTTAATGCAGACAAGTACTACGAACGCTTTTCTACACCGCTATGCAGTTGTTACAGTTGTTCCTGTTCCATGTGCTTTTAGTACTTTGATTTATGTTTCCCATCTGATCACCAAAAGCAGTTCAGCAATTAGTACTTTGATTTATGTTTCCCATCTGATCACCAAAAGTAGTTCAGCAATTAGCATAATATTATATATAGATTACATTACCTGCCTCTTTGAATACTCAACTTATGCAGAATGTAATATATCATATACAGTAAATCTTGCTCATGCGACCATGTGTATTAAGCGACCTTTTTCTTAAGCGACCACTTCAAAATCCCCCCGAGCGTTTTTGCACTATGATTTTAATGTATTAAGCGACCTTTGCTCAACGCGACCGCCAATATGTTGACAAAATCCGCCAAATCTTTTCATTAAGCGACTGTTAAAACACGTCAAACCGTTAATTCCCATAGATTGTTAATTGCAAACACAGACATACATGTAATTAACATGTGAAGAACGTGTAAAAAACATGACCGTAATCACTCGTGTATGCATAGAGCATTTGGGGGTAGGACGCAGGTAGAATATGTGTTGTATCAGTGGAAATCCTTGGGAAAATTATTTTTATGAGTATTAAAAATAGTTTTTAGCAAAATAAATGACGAAAGACATCAACAAAAAAAACGCGCCATTTTGTTTACAGTAACTAGTATTACGAAAACTTGATAATGACTTTTGTACCAAAACTTCAATTAATTTCTCAACCCAAGTATTCATACTTCTCAATTTACGGCATGATCAGCAATATTTGTTGTTGATTTCCAGACTCACGTCCACTACAGACGTCTTCGACAACAAAATCCATGAAAAGTTAGGAATCGTACAGGTTATTAGACTACTGCTATGAAAACGATTTATTTCCCTTGTTTCGCATTTGACAAATTTCTCCATTAAAAAATATACTCCGGTTCGTACCGAACAACAATTAAACCAGTCCACTGTTTACATGTAATATTATTTCGCGCAATAATATACGAAAGCTGACAGATTAATTAAAGCTCATCAACTACTATTAATTTCTCAACGTTCGTTGATTATAATTTATGTCAACGCTAATTTTTCACACATGTGAATAACACTGTTATTGACAAGAAGTTTTGAGTAAACTAAAGAGGCGACATCGCATATCACCGGGTTGAGCGATCGTCGCCGTAATCCACAGCGAATTATTGCCCTTCAGTGGTGATGGTCACAGTCAATCATCGCCGCTCTGAACGCGACGGCCAAAATTCAAATCGCCGCGTTGAAGCGATCTACCTGTGGCTTAGCACTATTTAAATTCCGTGGCGTTTTCGGACAAATCACCCGAACCGTACTGTATATATAATTTTGAAAAGTCAACAAACATTCATACTGATGTAAAGTAAATTTGTGTCATAAACTTTATTTTGAGAGTAACAGGGGTATACTTCGACCCTTAAAAGGGCATTTTGGTTATCAGATTCTTTACTTATACCTGTTTTTTTTTCAGGTTCAGAAATACTGTCGTGATGTGGCCAGGAGCAACCCATGAACTCCTTCATTCTGACAAATTCAAATATATCTAACGGGCAGATTTTTTGTGATCAGTCTTCGTCCCGCATCGTGCGTCGTCAAACTTTACCATGTGAACACACTAGGGGCCAAATTTTTAGCTCAATTTTTGCAAAACTGGGTCAGAATGTTAATATCGACAAAATCATCTTGTGGAATACGGTTAACAGTGATCAGTTACCTAAACTATGCTATCCTCTTATTGTGAAGTTAAATATAAGCTGTCATATCATGTAAACAATTGTTACATTAGAACTGCTGTACTTGTAAAAACCAGCATGATTAAAATGTATCTTATTAGGAAGTCTGAGATTTGTGCATGTACATAAAAAATTGAGTGTTTTAGCTGACTTATGAAGTTAGCATGTTTCTGTTTATATAGGTATGGTGTTATAATATAATCATCTTTAAATGTTAAACAGTTGATTAACCATTATTTTGTGCTGGATAATTTTGTTCAGCATTTTTAATACAGACATTTATTAATTTATATAATGAAGTACAATAAATTTGATTTCATCTCTTTGGTAAATCAAAGTTCTTTTAAAAATTGAAGTTAAGTTTAAACTATGAAGTATTCCATGTTTTGCCTCATTATACCCCCGC
This sequence comes from Lutraria lutraria, assembly GCA_964023205.1. Classification (NCBI taxonomy): domain Eukaryota; kingdom Metazoa; phylum Mollusca; class Bivalvia; order Venerida; family Mactridae; genus Lutraria; species Lutraria lutraria. The sequence continues at coordinate 22,788,539 of OZ026842.1, read as the reverse complement.
AAACGAAGTTTGAGAGGGGGTATATTGGAGTCACTCTGTCGGTTGGTCGGTCCGTCTGTATGCATAAAGTTTGTGGAGCGAACTATTTCCACATTTTTTAAGCTATTGCAATGAAACTTGAAATATGTTATCACCATCAAGTGTAGATGTGCAAGACGCAGCGATTCACTCATTGCAGAGTTATGTCCCCTTGAACATAGCGGTATAGTGTACTATTGCAGTATTAGTGTCAAAGTGGCGGCCGGGGTATTAGATACCTCTGTGACAGCTCTAGTTTGCATTGTCTCTATCTTGCTTTGAGTTTGTATAGTCTAAATTTCACATGGACTTTTACTGTCTGTTTTTACATTTTAAAATCAAAACTTCATCCTCATATTCTAATGCATTTATTTGTTGTATTTTTACTAATAATATTATATTAAGTCTGAATTTTGCATTTGTTTTGATATTAATGCCGTTATGCATGTTGAGTATAAAACTGTTTACCTTGTGTTGTGTAATCTTTCATTAAATATTTGTTATATATTTGGTAAATTAACAATCTTTTCATTCACTCGATTTATTTCTTGCTTTGGTTTGTTCAGTTTTAGTTATTACATGTACAGTACAACCTCTGTAGAGCAACATCCAGTGGGAGCTGCAAATATTGGCCATTGTTTAGAGGTTGTAGCTCTACAGAGGTTAAATTTATAGTAAATATCAGCTGAGGGACATTTTGAAGGTGTTGTTATAGAGAGGTTGTTGCTGTACAGAGGTTAAATGTATAGTAAATATCAGCTGAGGGACATTTTGAAGGTGTTGTTATGAGAGGTTGTTGCTCTTCCTTGAATAAAATTTGCTATAAATATAGTTAATCTTGACAGATTTGTAGCTTTGTAACTTGTTTACTACCTGGCATTATAATGCAGTGGCATTTCCAAAAAATAAGTGAGCCAGTATCTGTATCACTTCCCGGCTTGAGGATTTTATTAAACTGTCAAAGTTGAATAATTACACGGTCGCTGAATGCATTTTAATTTTCATATTTCATAAATAAATATACATTTCTGATTCTGTTGGTTGACTTTTCAATTTAATTTTTATTTGAAAATATGAAAACATAATAACATATATACACATAGGTATTTACAACAGTCTATAAAAATGTGTGATGTATGATAAAGCCATCTGTTTTGCCCTAGATCCAAGTTGTCCCAAAACGTCTTCATGTCTCGACATATTGCATAAAATACACAGTTGATATGTAATGGTTTATTCAAGTTAAGTTTCACTGCAAATACATTTATTGTATAAAAATAATATGTCCATGAGTGGGCTGCCCATTCTTTTTCTACAGTTCTTACCATTCTACCACATGACTTTTGCTTCCCATGCTTATAACACTTGACTGCTTCAAAATATATAAACATGCAGATCGAAACATACCCTTGTCGTAAAATAAACGGAAACTACCGACCATAGTACGAAGCTGGTAATAAACACATTCAGCCACCGTGTAATTATTCAGCTTTGACAGGTTAATAAAATCGCACTAAACACAAGTCACAAAGCAATTTTTTATAAAAACATTGTAAACAATAATAAAGAACAGAACAGAAACTTTATTGACTTGTACAATATGTACATTGTTCACATAAATAACTTATATATACACATCACATACAAACATGGTCACAAATAGACACAAATCAAGATCTAGGATCACATACAAACATGGTCACAAATAGACACAAATCAAGATCTAGAATATGTCCTAGGTTTCTAGTCCCCCTCCATGTTTTTTAATGTACATGTACTATTTTCTGCTATCGAAAATTATAAATGTATGTACATGCATGTACAGTACAATTTATTTACCAAAGATTGAGAGCAATCATAGTTCAACATGAATTTTGTTTCAAGTTTTAGGTTTACAAATAATCACAAACATGGAGTATTAACTGCCTGAAGCAGGGGTATCATTGGATCCCATCCAACTCATTGTTGCCAGATTTTAAACATATTAACAAATTATCTATAAATTTACAGTAACAAACATGTTTGCATGACTTTCATTCGTTATAGGAAGAATCTATGCAACATTCAAAAGTTCAATATCAGCACATAATCAAAATTTGGCATAACATCACGAATAATCAGTCAAAATAAGAATATTCCCTTACCTGTGCATTGCCACTGAAGGCCACCACTACTGAGGTTTTCCAGATGTAAATGTTGAGCATGTACGGGAACCAGACATGGAGGATATGTTTGCTGGTGATCCTGCAGTTATTCTTACCTCAGTTGTGTCGTCTATCACAACTTCACAGAGGGTTTCAGCTCCATTGTTGATTCTTCTCAAATCAATGAGGAAGATTCATTAGAGGAAGAACAGCCAATACTTCAACCTCTTGTGTTCATTATTATTCATTAAATAAATATATATATATATGATGTCAAAGACATAGCATGGTCATTCTCTGTTTAAATGAAATTTAAATACCCTAAAAATTGAAGTTAGGTGAATTAATTAGTCATTACAAGTATTTTGAACTTGTAACAGTCATTATTAAAGGCTAGTTAGTTGGTACTATATATCAGTAATATTCGTAACTGTCAGAGATATACTTATTATTGCAAGATATTTTCACTGTGTTGGTACCAGAATAATACTATATATTTAATAAGACAATTTATCAAACAATGATACTGGCTGGAACTTGCTAATATTTCGTTTATACAATAATACATGCATATAGGGTTTACTGTGATTGCACTGTACATGTAGCTTGGTAAACACTATAGTGTTAATAATTAATCTAGTTATTACATTGCTACTATGTTGGTATTATTATACATTTATATATATATAATTATATATAATTAATACTATTCTGGTACCATACACTGCTATTTCCTTTTACACCTTATGGTTAAACGCTAAAAAATGTCTGTAACACTGTGTTTGCATGATAACAATGTATTGTGACAAAGCTGGAAATAAATAAAATTATAAAAAAAAAATAAAATGAAAATTTTCATTTTATTTTTTATTTTGAAGTATATTGTTCAGAATGTCAATAACTTTCTTTTTAATTCTAATTTTTATTTGTTTTACAGTGTGTTATGTTTTCATCGATAATAAAGGTTAATATCTGCAATTTGGAAAAAACAAAACACAGTCGAGGCTATGAACACTGGCCATCCTTGGGAAAATACAAAATTTGGCCTATATTAACAGATGGCCCTTATTCAGGAGTTGTTTTGTTCTAAATAATCAATGAAGGTTTAAGAAATAATGGCCTTTATTCACAAGGTGACCTTTATTTGGAGGTTTGACAGTATCTATATAACATTTACACAATTGACATGAAGAACCTAGAATATTGATCAATTCACATACAGCAATATATTTACAAACAATTTAGAAATTACTGACTGACAGACTGATGCTTACAAATGATGAACTAGACAGAGGCACTGCAAGGCAGAGCAATATACACCCAAAGGTATATTTGATACTGTAAAGACATTATTTAGGGGTACTTTTCGTCCATGAATGTGCGTTTTTTTCATTTAACCACGGAATTTCATGTGCACAAATACAGGCTTAAAGAGATATAGAACCGACACGAAATAAGTCATAATTGACCTGCAAGTGTGACCTTGAAGCAAGCCTTCCGAAACATGCACTCTACACATTGCCTCAAAGGCGTGAACATCTGAGTCAAGTTTCTTCAAAATCCTTCGCAGGCTTAAAGAGTTACATAGCGGACACGAAATTGCTAGACGGATGCCAGCGTCATAATATAATACGTCCCTTCAGGCGTATAAAAATTAAACTCACATTTTACTTCTTAGAAAATTTATAACACATTGTAATTGTAGGCAGAGTCAAATACAAGCGGGCAGTCCAACTTACCAACGTTCCTTGGTATGTAGTACCAGGTTCCATGGTTATAAAATTCATATTCGCTTAGCTTTTCTTTTTATATTTCTAAATTAATTATCATCAGACAATTACTCTTAATTACATGTAGTTACATGAATCTTACATCATCATAATCAACCTGAATATGCATTTTATAAATCAACCAGCACCTTATATTCAACAGTATTACGTTGAGAATGGAATGGATTTGATGCTCAAGAGATCGATTGTAAGTTGTATAACATCTGGGCCGGTGCTGGGCTGCATTGCATCACTTGTGATATATAATATAAAATTCAAAATATGAATGATAACTATAATACTTAATTATTCAATACTGAAGCGCTTGGACCCAACACTCACCAGAATGCACCATTTCATTCTTCAAATTACTTGTTTTCATTACTCATTTTAGACATGTGCCTGCAAATGAAAGTCCAGTCTGGGCTGCCAACATATCACTGAGCCCAAACTGATAAGCTACAACACCAAAAACACACATTTGTCAAAATCTTCTCTCCAGGCTGATTGACTGCACCACCATGAGTAGTCCAACCATTTCCAATTATATTGACTGAAAAATGAAGACAACTGACATTAATTAGAATTATTTTACAAATATCATCAAAAGAAGTATTTTAGGCTGGTAATTGAAAAGTTAAACCCATAATATAAATCTTGATACCAAACATCATCATCATCATCAACCAGTTTTGATTCTACAGGCCATGGATTAATCCTCATGACGAGGGTGTGGCCTGTCTGTCTGTCGAGAGCGAAGTCTTCCTCTCCATGCCTGGCGATTCAGTGGGTTGGTAGAGTCCATGTTCAGGGTTGCATGATCACGCTTCACGACTTCGTCCCAAGAAAGCTTTGGTCTGCCATGATTCCACTGTGCTGCAATGTTCATGTATCTGATCTACGAGATCCTGCTTGTACTGTGCTCAATGTGTCCTAGCCATCTCAGCCTGCCCAGTTGGAGAACTTCTGCAATATCTTTTATTTTGAGCCTGGATAGAAGGGTCTCAAAGTGTATGTTATCTTCAGGCTTGACCAGACAGGTCCATCTTATCATGGCTCTGTCGTTACATTGAAGGCGCTTGATGGTACTCGCTGATGCTGCCCATGTTTCAGAGCCATAAAGCATGACGCTCCTCACACAGCTGGAGTAGACTTGACCTCAAGTTGCAGTAGGGAGTTGCCTGTTTGTGAGGATAGGGAGGAGTTCTCTGAACTTTTTCCAGGCTGACTTGCTCCAACCTCAACCTCGCTTACTGGCCTACCGTCTATTGGTCTTGCTATGCCCATACATCGTGGGCATGAGTATTGTGGGTCTGGTTTGAGTGGGCCTTCAATTCCACTACACTTCTTGTGTACCCAGCAAGAGCAGTTTGTACAGAAGATAGATATATTCACATAATTATGCAATTATTTCGAACAAAGTCAACAGACTTAAAACAGGTTCAAGGATGTATAACAGTCTTCATGAATAAGAACCAAACTTTTGGTCTTGTAAAGGCATAAATTTATCACACCAAATCAGCTTTTACTGGACTGAATGTTGACCTGTCTATGCATGATCAATTTTTCTTCAACAAGTACAAGTATTATCGAACTTGAAATTGCTCCAGTCTGGATAATTACAGCATAATTTGCACTTTGCTTCTCTGATTGGATGCCGATATATGGCCAAGTGGGTGAAATGTGGGTCATAACATGATGCAAGTTAATTCAAACCAAACCTGGTTAACTAGGTAAACTACTAAGTTTCATTGAATTCCTGCAAGTAGCTACTGAGAAATAGTCCAGACAAAATTTGCTTATTGTATATACAAAATAAAGAATCAAGCGTGAATCCAATATAGGTCCCATGTTTTTCATATTAAATTTTGGGAATATAAATAAATTGTGTTGTTATAAATTTATTTATAAGAGGTTGTTGCTCTAGAGAGGCATAAAAAGTCAACAAAAAGCAAATGGATATCAGTCATACTGCGCATTCTTCAATAAAGATTCATTTGTTTTTTGTTGACTTTTTATCTTTTTAAGTGATATTAACATATTCCTCTCTAAATTCTAACACAGAAAACTTCATAGTTTACTTACCATCACATACAGTAGCTTTATTCTTCGAACTTTTGATTTTTTTCTTGATAGCCTTGGTGAGATAATCACCAAATTTATTGCTTTCTCCGAGTGAAGCCAAAAATTGTTGAAAAATTACAGGAAAGGGAAAAAGCATTACATCAATGTCCTCCTTCTTCACTTCGAGTTTAGAAGTAACATCTACAACTGAAAAAAACAATAGGTAAATATCACAGAGAATAAGAAAACATCGAATGGCTTTTTGAAAAAAAAATGGCAGTATGTAGGGGTATTTTTAGTCACTCTGTGGCAGTTCTAGTTTTGAATAGACACACATGATGTTAATTAAGCAATTACCTTCACTTGGCAAAAGGTTTAAGTTAGTAATAGCAAAACTTCTGAATAAATTATTAAGTCCTTTCAATTTACAGACATTAAAAGCTACCTGATCAGGGATATTAGACATCTTTGATGTGACATAATGATGACTTCATTACTTTATAGTGATGTTTTTTCGCTATATTTACTGCCAAATATGGGCAGTTTCCCCTAGTAAAATTTCCTTCATTTTCCCCCATAAAATGGCCAGAATTTTCCCCTAACAAGAAGTGCTTTCCACATGATCATGTAAAAAGAAGAAAAATACATTAGTTTTATCACCATAATTGTGACCAACCACAGTGTAGTAATATTAGAAATTATTCACGGTTCACTAGTTACTGGTAATTTGTCATACCGATACGATCCCACCAACACTTGTTTTGAGCATGATAATCCCGTAAAAATTGTGTTCACTATATAAGGAACAATTGTGAAGTTTATTTCACTCGAGGTTTAGTATTTGGAGAGCTACTATCCAGTAATCATTATTCCACCCACTCACCCATCTTTACATAATTTATCACAGCGTTCAATTTACTTTTATCATGTTAGTATTTTTCAGATGTACCGGCATTTTGATACCACAGTCTATTAAGAACTTACAACAACGGAACTATATATGTACATCAACATCCATTTCAACATAACTACAAGAACATGTCGATTTAATTGTAATGCTACCAAATACTAAAGCCTATATATTAATTTTCCTATTTGTTGTTTCTTTGTATTGTAACTCCTGATAATAATTATTTTGATGACAAGTACAAATACCAATATCATTAGAAATTTAGCTCCGTACACATACCGGTATTTTGCCTTTAACTTGAGGAAGCAATTAATAGAAATGTGACATTATTCATTGAATTGCTGCATATGTCCAAATCCTTGAATGCAAACAGAAGGCACAGCCCTGCAGACAAGGAAAATATATTTGACCAAATGTGTAATCTTGACCTTTGACCTATGGATCTGGGTGTTGCCAAGGACATATGGTCTCATTGTATTGTGCCAAGTCTTTTTTAAATAAGTCAATGCATAAGGGAGATATAGCCTATACAAGGTCTATAATGCTCAAGTGTGACCTTGAACTTCAGCCTACGAGCCTTGGTCTTGCGCATGACACATCGTCTCATGATGGTAAATATTTCTGCCAAGTAATTCCGAAATCCATCAAGAAATGACAAAGTTATGAAGCAGACACAAAAAATAGACACACTGTCCCAAGTTATTTTCAAATATGTCAATGCATAAGGGAGATACAGTCCGACAAGGATCCGGACGGACACAATAACTTACTAACGTACAGACACGCAACCGCCATTGTAGGGACTATGTCAAGCTCACCACAAGTGGGCTCGACAAAAACCTATTACTGATATTTCAGAGACGTCAAAGATGGGTCAAACACAACATTATGCCATAATTTCCCCATCCACCACCTATGTGCATATAATTTTAACGACAACTAATTAAATGTGCATCTTACATAGCCTAAAAATAAAATGGCTTATATTTAAACAAAATAAGGTGAACTAACTAATAAATCATGATTACAACATAAAATATAAAACATTCCTGATTGTTTACAATATATACACTAAACATGGCATTGTCTACAACAGTCTTATGAGGATGTCAAATCAAAACGAAAGCTGTGGTTCTAGTAATTTTCTTCTGGAATGTGAATGGCAAGCAGACAAAGCTTTTGAGACAATTAAATGATGAAAGATCTGAAATATTTGAACACAATAATGTAGATTAACAATAAATGCAGGTTTTAGATCATATATACTTGTGTTCACCATACATTATGTTGCAACAGTATGGTGTAAAATGCATTTGTAATGTAGTTTCATATTCTATAATGCTTAGCTGCAGACTTGGTGCAAAACATAAGTCATCCAAAGGGCTGTGGACTTATAATACAGTATTTATGTTTGTCTTCCCATAATCAACTATGCAATTTCTGGTTACAGATAAGTTTTTTCTCTTCAGTGGCGGGTTTTTTACAGGTTTGACTGCAGAGGTCAAATGTTAAAAATCAATAGCAACACTCTCAAGATCATGCTTTCTCCAAAATATTTTTCAATTCCAATGAATCATTCAACAGACTTTGTATAATAAAAAATGAAATGAAAAACAATTGATACTAATATGAAATAAAATAATTACATTGAAACACACAAAACATCACTAGATGTTTATATATATATAGAAACAATGATGTTTATCTCTTTATAATTTGAACTATAGTAAGCATCAGGAAATAGTTAGGATAGAGGTAAAAGACTCAGTCATTGTTAGGTTTGGTTAGTAATTGGTGAGGCACAGGGTGCAAAAAGGAAAGGATTAGAAAGTTATGTAGAATGAAAGGAAAATTGCCTATCAGTCACATCATCACACATACAAAATATCTATAATTATGTACAACAAGTGTATCATTATACATGTAATACTAATCATATATATTTATTGGATAGGATAAAAGGTGGGGTGACTTAATAAAGAGAATTTAAACAGGGTGCTGTGTCTAGTACTTGGCTGATATTATGCCTGCCTTGAAACTTGTCCAGTGTAGGCAGGGTGACAACATGACAAGAATGAGAGTGGGAAGAAGGAGTATTTGTGATAATCAAATGATGTAGACTATAAATGCAAGTCAATAATTGAAGATTCAAGAACGTAATTTCAAGCCAACAAGATCAAAAGCTTTAATGCAACGCACAGGAGACAAAAATATTACCAAGCAAAAGTTAAATTTAGAATAAATATACAAAGAAAATCAAATCTAGTGTATATATGGAGCTGACTGAACTTCAAGAATCAGTACAGCATGATGGTCCAGTGTCAACCCAAGCCCAAGTACCTTCAGTTAGTTCGGCATTTCACCAGCCAGGGACGCCAGCGAAAAGGCAGGTTTTTTCTGTATATTTGTGTTTATAAACTCATTTTTAACATCACTAAATGGGTTTTGTTTGTTTTGTCAGGCCATTTTCAACAATTTTTTAGTCATATCATGGCGGGCAGTTATTCTAACCAGCTTTCCTGGACTTCATTTAGGCCTTAACAAGTACTAACAACATTCTATCCGTAAGCTTCGGCCAAGCTACCCACATAATTTAGAGGTGGAGGACAATTTAACATTGGATGTAATATCTTCAGTCAAATTTGTCACGGACAGTGTGAGCCTCGCCGTGGTTCGAACTCACAACGTCTCAATCATCTGACAAATGCTCTAACCACTGAGCTAGCCGGGTGGGCTTATAAATAGGTCTATTCAAATCTATAGTTTGTGTTTTGTAGTATGCTATTGTCATTGAATTATTACAATAACCCTATACATAAACTTTAAAAAAGCATACCGTAATACATAAATGTGATTGGAATTAAAATTGCTTATAAGGTTGTTATCATTGACTACTAAATTTAGATCTGTTGTCAAGGACTGATAGTAAGTACTTTGATTGTTGAGAATATTGGATCTTTTACAGGAAATGTGTTGGATCTGTGGTCAGGGGAGGGCTTATGGCGTTGGACCATGAAAACCCAGAGGAAACTGGCATTGACCAATCCCCAGTAAAAGGTACTGACAATTATAATTTATTTTACCTTTTTTATACTTGGAAAAGGTTTAATTATTACTTTTTGAATGCCTAAATGAACCAAGGACATCATGTAAGACTTTTTTCAAAGTTATTTAGTACTTATGAGTAAATGTTTACAAATGCTCTATTATACTCTAAACTATTATGAGAGCATTTAAGATTAATCTGGGTGCCAATATTATTGATTTGTGTGGCCATTGACTGTGATTTTGATACAAATTCTTTTTCTTGTAAAAGGAAAACCTGAAAACAACTGTTCTTGTGGCTGCAAAGCAGAGATGGAAAGACTCTCGAAAGCCTGCAAAACTTTTGAACAGGAATTTACTTCCATGTGGTATTGGATTCACTTGGTAAGTATTTTATGTCGTCAATTCAATGCTGTGTTCTCTTTTATTATTATTAAACTGTTTATTCTAGAATTAAATGATTTTATTACTGGTAAGCAGGGCAAACAAAGTTTGAGAGGGGTTTATTGGAGTCACTCAGTAGTGCAGGCTTTTGTTGGGTGGTTGGATGGTCTATCCGCATACTATTCCACAAGTTTGTGGGGCGAACTACAATCCTTAAGCCATTGCAATGAAATTTAAAATATGTGCAAGACACAATTTTCATGCACAGTGATCCACATATTTGAGAGTTATATGCCCTTGAACTTAGCCATATAGTGTACTAATCGCATTCTTAGTGCAAAAGACTAATACAGTCACTTCTGTGATAAAGCTTCAGATTATTTGTTTTATCCTAGTGTACAAATTTTTTAACTTTTTTTCAGCTTTACAACAGCAATCAGCAGCAACAAGCAAGCAACAATGTAAGTCTGCAGCAACAAGCCGTCTACAATAACAACAGTCAGCAGCAACAGCCCAACAGTCAACAGTTTCTTCATGTAATACTATATTATATTTACAGTTTTGTGACTCTAAGTGGAATAGTCCCATCAACAATATATTTAGTTTAAATTGAGCCTAATATTTACATACACAGCACAAGCAACTGTTGTACATGAAAAATGTTCTATTTTTTATGCAATTTATCCATGTACAGTACAACTTCTCCAGAGCGGCCCTCTGTAGAGCAACAACCTCTCTATAACAACACCTTCAAAATTTCCCTAAATGGATATTTACTGTAAATTTAACCCCTGTAGAGCAACAACCTCTAAACAACGGTCAATATTTGTAGCTCCCACAGGGTGTTGCTGTACAGAGGTTGTACTGTATATGATTTTGTTCAGTTTAATCATCATTATTCAGATTATTATTCTTTATACAGCTTCATACTAATTTCTAGTATTTCTACTTATTAGGAATCACCAATACAAGGACGACTACTGATTCCTGCAACAGACAGTTAGCCAAATATCACCTCAGCCCTCTACAAGCAAGTTGCAAGAAAACACCCAAGGTGTGTTATCATTGGACAAGACACCAACATTCACATATGGTGGTTATACAAAGGTATTTTTGCTAAGTAATTACAACTATAGTCTTTTTGATTTAAAGCTGTTGCTAGTTGCAGTTTATTTGAAAACATAACCTGTGATATTTTGTATTATAATTTATATGATAAGAATTATGTAAAAAAGGAAGTTACAATATTACATTTGCAGAGACAGTGTGAGTATTGTTAGATAAAAAAGCTGTCTTCATATGAAGACTATATGTTCCAGTTGCTGTTGGATATGAGAGTCAGTAGACAAACAATAGCATACATGTAGATTTATTATCTTGAACTATATGTAATATAATGCTTACCATTGTTCACCCCATATTTTTTTACATGTCATGTAACTTTATTATAGACACAGCTGGTGGAAGACATTCATGAGTTTGGCCCCACTAACTATGCTAAGGCAGCAAAGTGCTTATTTAGAAGGCTGTACAAGGAGGAGGAGTGGGTTGGTCATACCTTGACTGGAGCCAAGGTCAACAGCAAATATGATGGAAGGCCAGCTATTAAGGACCTGTCCAAAATGAACATTATATATGGTAAATTGAGTTTTAATGTTTAATGTACTTATTTCTACAAATTAATGGCTATGAGATATTAACCTTTTTTATTTTCATTTTGTGTGTAAAACAGTACAACCTCTGTAGAGCAACACCCTGTGGGAGCTGCAAATATTGGCCGTTGTTTAGAGGTTATTGGCCTATAGAGGTTAAATTTATAGCTAATGTCAGCTTAGGGACATTTTGAAGGTGTTTTTATAGAAAGGTTGTTGCTTTACAGAGGGCCATTCTGGAGAGGTTGTACTGTAAGTCCAAATTGATAACCTTTTAAATATTATCCAAAACATAGATTCAAATCAGATGTATAAGAACAAGAGGGCCAAGATGGCCCTATATCGCTCACATGACAATCACTGTTCACTCATTAAAACATTGTTTTGAACCGGTGACCTAGTTTTTGACCCCAGATGACCCATGTTAGAACTTGTCCTACATATAAATAAGACAAACATTCTTACAAAATTTAGTGAAGATCCAATCAAAACCATGAAAACTACAGCATAGACAAGGTTTTCCTAAGATTTGACCTCATGACCTAGTTTTTGACCCCAGACGACCTATGTTCGAATTTGTCTTACATATCATTAAGACAAACATTCTGACTAGGTTTGGTGAAGATACGATCAAAATTTGACATCTACAGTGTTAATAAGGTTTTCCTAAGATTTGACCTTGTGACCTGGTTTTTGACCCTAGGTGACCCATATTTGAACTTGTCCTTAATATCATTAAGACAAACAATCTGACAAGGTTTGGCCAAGATCCAATTAAAACCATGACATTTAGAGCTTTTACAAGATTTTTACCTACGATTTGACCTGGTGACCTAGTTTTTTACCCCGGCTGACCCATGTTCAACCTTGACCCACATATCATTGAGGCAAACATTCTGACAAGATTTGGTGAAGATCCAATTAAAACTGTGACATCTACAGTGTTAACAAAGTTTTCCTAAGATTTGACCTGGTGACCTAGTTATTGACCCCAGATGACCCATATTTATACTTGACCGTTATATCATTAAAACAAACGATTTGACAAAGTTTGGTGAAGATCCAATAATAACTGTGAAAGCTACAGTGTTAACATGGTTTTTCATAAGATTTGACCTAGCGACCTAGTTTTTGACCCAAGATGACCCATGTTCGAACTCGTCCAAGATATTATGAAGACAAACATTCTGACAAGGTTTCATGATCATCCAATCAAAACAGTGACTTCTAGAGTGTTCACAAGGTTTTTCAGCAATTTGCCCTAGTGACCTAGTTTTTCACCGGAAATGACCCATTATCAAACTTGACCTACATATATTATTAAAATAAACATTCTGACAAAGTTTCATGAAGATCCAGTCAAAACAGTGATTTCTAAAGTGTTCACAAGGTTTTCCCTTATTTGGCCCTGGTGACCTAGTTTTTGACCCCAAATAACCCAATATCGAACTCGTCCGAGATTTTGTTGATATTAACCTCCTGACCCAGTTTTGCTAAAATTGGGCTAAAAATGTGGCCCCTAGTGTGGTCACAACATAAAGTTTGACGACGCACGACGCCGGACGGAGAGTGATCCTAATAGCTCACTTTGTCACTTTGTGACATTGTGAGCTAAAAACAAATGAGAACTATGATTTCACCAATGCAGCTCATCAAGTTTTTACAAAAGAATGTCAAGAATGCAACTTAAACATACTTTTGTGCACTTTTTCAGAGATCATGCAGGAACAGTACAGGGTCACGCCGGTGCAAGTGAGGGAAAAGATTCGGGACCTGTTAAAACCCAGCAAGATAAAAAAAAAATGGAAAAAAAAATCCATTGAAAATTTCATTCTTTTTATTGTTTCCATAGCATATCGTTTTTGGCCTGTCTGTTTGTACCAAACGTTATTCTTGCCTATAAAAACATAACTCCTCAAACTTACAATATTATGCTGTCTCCCTATGACAACCTCTACAGGACCAGCGCATGTTCAGGTCAAGGCCACCCTGAGGGGCATTGTGTTTTAAAAACACATCTTGTTACTTTTTATGTTTTTATGAATGTCTAAAATGAAAATTACAGTAAACAAAAATCTCTGGAAACTAATCATGACTTACTTTTTATTTTTATTACATTCTCACTTGTTATGTTCAGCTAAGTATTTTTAATTATTTTTGTCTGTACAAACATAATTTTTTATATTCCAGATATCATTGAACTAGGCTGGAACCTTTTCCACATTATACCAGTCTCCCATTCCTGCATCCTTGTAATCTTACCATGGAAAAAAACATGGAAAAAAACATGGAACACTTTCCAGCGTTTTCCAGCCTACATGGAATAAATACCGTCCGAATACTCCATGTACATGGAAAACCATGGAGTTTTTTCCATGCTTTTCCATGTACATGGAGTATTCGGACGGTATTTATTCCATGTAGGCTGGAAAACGCTGGAAAGTGTTCCATGTTTTTTTCCATGGTAAACATTCCATGCAGGCTGGAAACTATTCCAGCCTATTTCTATACATCATGGATAATATTCCAGTCTTGAATTTTTTAATCACATTTCAATACTAGGCTGAAAAAGGCTGGAAACAGAGTCCGAATACTCCAGCCTCCTATTTTCCATGGAAAAACCTGGACAAAGTACACCCGGGTAATAATTTTGAATAACATATCTTTAAAGATCTCAACTGAATGTTTCATACACTAAAATCCATCTAATAATTTAATAAATCACATTATAATTATTATAAGAATTTTATAACTTCACAAAAATTCTTCAATACAAAAATGTAAGTTGAAACAATTTAATTAGAATGATAAAATAAAAAATCAGAAAGTAGAAGTAAAAATGCCGTTTTTGTATAGTCCGTAGCCCTGCTGTGACCAAAATTGGCTACTCGAGCTTTGAAGACGTGAGATTAGTAATTGCAACAATACTTTTTATGTCAACCATAGACACCTCTATTGTTCATATGAGAGTAAATTTAAACATATTCAGTTGTTACCTACACCATACTGCAAAATGCAAACTATACATCTTTTTTGCTTTTAATGGTAATAACAATCTAACATGTAATATTTTTTTCTCCCTTAAAGCAGTCAGTTTTTTTACTGATACTTTTGATGTAGACATATTGCCAGTGCTTAAGGAGCAATAAAGATGGTCTTATAGCAATGTCTGCTATCTTAAAACATCATGTTATGCTTAGACATGTATATATAAGTCCGTAGGCCCACACAGGTACCATTACATATTGGCCAGTAACTTTTTTATCGGGCATGCGCCATAGAAATCACTTTAGAATATTGTTCATGAAGGTCACAGCTTACTAATTCAAATGGCGGTTCTAAGATTAAACCAACTTTAAAAATTGACCTTTGTGCAACGCAAGTGTCCACTTTATCTCGGCTAAGCTGTTAACCATTAATTGTCTCACATCTTGCATTTCAATTCGTGTAATTGTACAAAAGCATTTTGTCATAGTGATTTTGTTTTTGTTTGTCTGATAATTATGAAATCTATACATATATACTCCTCATCCATTTAACATAAATCTCTAGCAGAGGTCCCTAACCCCATAATGGATAATTTGTCCTGAGTAGAACAAATCTTGATTTTGTTTACCATTAATTTTGATTAAACTAATGGTATATTATTGCAGCATGTTTAATCATGACATTAACAATATTCTGATGTCTATGTACACTATCTTATACAATGCAGCTGAAACAAACATACATTAAAGCAAGCCTTTCAGCATAGGTCCCTAACCCCATGCCAAGGCCCTCACAACATATCTATGCCTATATCGTAGCATGCGCAGCCTTCATTATTATAAGACTGAATTTTTTCTATAACTGTAGCACTGGAATTGGAATATACTTCTTAAATGCATTAGAAGTCCATCAGCCCATCATTTGAATTTTACTATCCACTATCCCCATAGAAGCGGCAGTTGTGGCAGCACCAATCCTAAAACTTAGCAGAGCTTTCTTTTCAAGGCATTTACATTTACTGTCTATCACTTAGGCGGGTTATTTAAACAAAAGATAGAAAGACCAAAGTGATAGACAGTAAATGTAAATGCCTTGAAAAGAAAGCTCTGCTAACTGGCATACCATCACAAAAAGCAAACTGTGGTCCTTCTTCACTTTTGTGCATATTAAAGCCCCATTAGCATTTTGGATGTTAAAATTAAAGTAGGTTTTATTTTACCTAGAAAGATATTTTATCAGTGAAATTGACTTTTACTTGCATTAAAAACATTCGGAAATTTTCTTTTTTAATCACGAAGTACATATAGGAATATAGCAAAAAAAAAAAGCGCCTAACAACACTACTACAAAATGTATTTCTTACATTTTACTATCATTACATCTATTGTTCTGTGTTACTAAATTTAAAAAGCTAATGGGGCTTTAACATATTCCAACAGACTGTGGGCTGGACATTGATCAATATTGTAGTTACAACAATCAACAAATAATGTCTTACAGGTAAGTTGTGACCGTACTGGCTGCCAACTCTTTTGAATCAAAGCACTGAAAGTGCTGAAGTGACGATTGTCATTGGAAGTTACAATTACGGTTAAGTGCTCTGCTGTTCAATTTTGGTGGTACTATCCATACTTCATACTTGTAATTACTGTTTAATCTAACTAAAATAACACAAAAGTTGAAGCCACACTTTGCATGACGATCTACGGACATTGACCAAACACAAGGTCCTCAGGTAATCGGTATAACTTAGTATTTGGTCGTTTGTTGATTTTTGTGCAGTGTGTGGCATCATCTTTTGTGATGAGAACAGACTAGAAGCCAAATTTTTAGTCCATCACATCAAAAAGTACCTTTTTAAAGAAAAACATTTCTGTTTCCTAACTTTGTTTAATCCACAAATATATAATAACAACATATACAATGATGAGTGTAAAACAATTACAGTAAAGAAAAGATAAAAGTGTACAATACTTTGTTTTTAAGAATAAGAACAGTAAAATGACAACTTGTGTACACATACACCACTGTACAAATTAAATTATTTCAGTTCATTATTATGTCCAAAATCAGCTGAAATCTGTGATTAAGATCTGTAATTATATAATCAGAAGTTAGGGCTGAGACTGCTCCAAGAGCAAAAAGCCTGAAATACCCTAACCCCACCCCTTCATGCTAGCAAAATCATCATCATTGGGTAGGCCAGTCTGAATCTGAACCCTTTTGTTTCAAAGATTTTAAGACAAAAAAGAGGAAATCAGCTGATAGGAGGAAGAATGACTCCCCTGGAAGCATCAATTTTTAAAAGTTTGCGACCTCGATTCAAAACAAAATCTATTTAGACAAAAACATAGTCTGCTATCTACCCAATTATTTTCATATCTTGCAAAAAACAATAATTATAGATTTTGCTAAATATCGCAACAATATAAAAACACATAAAGAGGAAATGAACAATAAACAAGAGGGCCAAGATGGCCCTAGGTCGCTCACCTGAGACCAAAGACACTAGTAACAATTGATAACCACGTAATATAGATTTCATCTCGTATAACCCGTACTTACATAGATTTTGATCAAAACTAACAACGAAGGTGTTAATAATTAATACCGTTAATCAGGATAAAATATAGCAAATTTTCCAAGGGCCATAACTCTTGAAGTTGGGGTCCGATTTCATCAATACCTTAGATTGTCCAAGGCCTTATGGTCATACTCATCCATTGTAAATATGATTAGGATTGGTGAATAAATGAAGGAGCTAGAGTGTAAACAAGCTAAAATATAGCAAATTTTCAAAATCAAGGGCCCATAACTCTTACTTGTATGGTATTTATAAATTTAAACGAGAATCATAATTAGAATTCGTCTGAAATATTGAAAATTGAAACTTGGATATGAAAACTGCAGTAGAATCAGTCCTAACAAGATTGATTTCTTCGAAACATTGGTGATAAATAACAAATATAAGGACTTATCAATAAAGTGCAATATAGAATCTAGTTCCCTCTGTAACTTACCGGTAGTTAATAGTAATTGTTTCTGTCCTGTTGGTGATTCGGTAAACAAAATGTGCAGGCTTTAAGAAATTTCTTAAAACATTTAAGATACCTTTTTAGCTATCTTAAAATAAGTTGATATTTAAGTTAAAAATATAGCTAAGATCATTAAATTTTATAAATAACACTTAAGATATTTCTCAAATTTAAGATCAAAATGAACAGATTTCAGGTATTTAAGTCAAAATTTAAGAAAATCTTAAGAAGCTTATAAGTACGGCCCCAGATACATACTGGCCACAAACTGAGGCTACAAGGTGAATGAAAGCAAAAATATTGAAAAGCTGGATTTAAGTCCTAAAAAGCTACTAGCATCAGTTTAAGATGATACTTGAATATGATCTTCAAATGTGACCTTCATATCTGTGTCAAGCCCTTAACTCTCATAGTTACTATGAAATACAAGTAATAATTAAATGTAAGAAAACACATAGAAGCATAGACAAGATCTGTTCAACCGGCTCTTTTACACCTTGACTTGACATGCATATTCATACATGGATCCCCTGTGACTTATTCAATGACTGCAAAAGTATATACAATCAAACCTGTGAACAAAATCCAACCTTAAGAAAGACACAATGTGGCCTTTATTGATAGGTGAATTGTATTCAGAGGTAACTTTTCTAAATAATCAATGACGGTTAATTTTTTTTCATAGGTAGGAAAAATATTTTATTTCTACATTTGACCTTTACCTAGCATGAAATTAGACTTCTATCTAGATGCATTCTATATTCATTTAATGTATTCTGCTACCATACAACCATTTATTGTGTGCTTTAATCAACCATAAACATGAACTCAGTGCCTTAACACACATTATTGTTTTCCTTCATTTCTTCAAATGATATATATACCTACTTTAAATGTTTATTGAAAGCACTGAGTGTATACATATATATTTTTCCAAGTATAAAAATAAAGTTCTCAAAGATTTTGTAATAAAATGTTTTGAGTCGGCATGATTTTTTCGGGTTGGTCAGTAAAGGGCAAACAAACATAATTTTAATTTAAGCCTTAAATACTCCAATAATGGACATGCACTGAACATTTGAACATGCAGTTTTGAAGAATTAGTAAAATCTATAAAAAAGCATTTTGTGCATCTTATGAAAATGTTCAAACACAAACTCAAATAACATACAAAAGAGTTAAGTACAAGACAACTGAAAATACATTACAACTTTTGTAACATTACGTTATTTGATAATAATTATGTACCTAATAAACCTAAAATGAACAATATATGTGGATTTATCTTGGCTTTATCACTTTATAACCAGAAAAATTGTAAACCAATAGACTAGTGTTGTATGAAATGTTAAGTTTTGTTGAAAAAATAATTGTATTAAAATATACTCAGTAGCATAAAAATTGGCTGACTAGCACTGCATTGCTCATTTGAGTGTAGTTTTTGACAGAAATCTTGAATGTTAATAATTTAACATCAAGATAAGAGTTGACCTACCAGCACTAGATTGGAAAAAAATAACTAAGAAATTAGCTATTTGTTTGACCTTAAATAGCATGAGGAAATAGAAGGTCAATGTCACATGTTAATATAACAATGTAGAGGACAAAATATGCACACCAATAAAGGACTTCATAATGCAAAATAACAAGTAAACTACATAATGCTTTTTCAAGTTAAGTTTTTTTATGCTATACACAATCATGTGAAAATAAATACTTTCAACAAAATATTCATAGCTGATTGTATAGCTGTGAATTATTTTAAAAGTTTGAACAACCAAGTAAAAATGATATCAACCATTGCAACATTGTGCTTACAGAAATGCTACACTATTCAACACAGTATCAGAAATCTGTAGAAATGACTAATGACAATAGCTGAAATTATAATGGGAAAGCTACCTAAATGACTGTTGAAACAAATAATTGGATAATATTATTTAATAATAGAATGACATGCAAATAAACAAGATTTTTGCTTGAGAACTTTTGAACTTTCTAAATGTTAAATATCACATTTGACCTTTTACACATTTTTCCAAATGCAATCAACGCAGGATATTCATGATTAGAATATTTCTGAAAGCTGCATGACCCAAGTATCTAATAAAAGGAAATTAGAAAGTAAAATCAACACAACAATCTCAGTAGATTTTGAGGAGACATTCAAATGTGTAAAAAACTGATGTTTGTTTTTATGCCATTTTCAATATCTATTCAGTCATATTGTGGCAGGCAGTTATCCTAACCAGCTTAACTGGACTACATTTAGGCCTTAACCAGTACTAACAACATTCTACCTGTAGGCTTCTGCCAAGCTACCCCACATAATTTAGAGGTGGAGGGCAAATTAACATAGGAAGTAATATCTTCAGTCAAATTTGTCAAGGACAGTGTGAGCCTGGGAAGGGAGATAACAATTGCTAGCCAAGGCAGCGTTTTTATCGCTCTCGATAAAAAGTGGTCTAACTCAGTGTTAATAAAAGTTTTTCAAGTTGGAAAACTTTGATCTTGAATTAAAAGCCAACACGACACATGTAACAGTGAAATATTGATAAAATAATGTTTGGAATTTACCAAAATTCAGCTGAAAATGTAAGTGACAATCTGTTGTCTTCAAATCAAGATGGCGGCATCCACAAAAATGTCCCGCTCGTTTTCTTTCAAGAGGCATGCTTGTTCAAAACAAGAAATAATACAAACATCAATACTAACTATCTAAAACACGAAGAAATGTACCTTTAAACTGTGAATGTTATTACGTAAAATTAATACAAAACAAAAACTTTTTAAACAAAACTACAATATAATCTCCTTGAACCATAAATAAATAAATGACTAATTTACTTCATCTTATATCCCTAAATTGTCAGGGATTGAGAGACAAGCTTAAACGTGCCAGACTGAAACAATACATGTTGTTACAAAAAGCTAAGATATTCTTTATTCAAGAAACTCATTTTACACCTGAATTATCTCCTCTTATAAAAGATGAGTTTGATGACTGGTTATTATTTAATTCTTACGGCAACAATTTAAGCAAAGGCTGTTCAATTTTTATTAAGAAAAACTTAATTTGTAATATTGTGAGCTTCATACTAGATCCTGATGAGAGATATCTTTTATTTAACATGACTAACAAATAATTCACTATTTACTCAATCCCATATTGTCTTGTTAATGTATATTCAAATAATGATAACACAAACAGAAATCGTTTCTTCACTTTGCTAATAACAACCATCGAAAATGAATCTCAAGGTACGCTTATAGTAGGAGGCGATTTTAATGACACACTTGATGCTACTGACAGAATCCACAAAAATAAGGTTAAAACAAAAAATTATAACGCAAAAACTGTGAAAAGCCTAAAAACACTAATTAAACGTTTAAAACTTACAGACATATGGTGAAAATATAACAAAACAAATCTTCAATTCACTTGGAAAAGAAAAAGTAGTATAGAAAAAAGCAGGATTGATTTTTGGCTAATTGAACCTAATTTAATACCCCTTATATCAGCCACTGATATATGTCTGGCATTCATTAAACATACAGATCATCAAGCAATCTGAAATTAAATCCTTAATACAGAAAACAGAGGCTCAGGTTACTGGAAACTGAACAATTTGTACTTAAGCGACCTTTTGACCTTCAATTAATAACAAATCTTATAAAAAAGTCAAAATGCAAAATTGGCACATCAAAACAAACATTGTGGGAACAGCTAAAAAACGAAATAAAAGACAAATCAATAAATTATGAAAAACAAAAAGGTAACGAACAATACAATGAAATTCGATCGTTAGAAAACCAACTGATGCACATTAACACGACTGATAGTGTAACAAATATAGAGCTCAGATCTAAAATTGAATAAAAATTAAACAATCTTTGCGATATTAAAGCCCGAGGTGCTGAAATAAGATCTAAAGTAAAATTTATAGAACAAAGAGAAAAAAAACACAAACTATTTTCTAAACATGGAAAAATCCAGGCGAGCAAGAAAATCTCTAGATAAAATTATAAGAGGTAAAAAGACGTTACTCGGACATTGAAGACACCTTAAATGAGGAAGTAAAATTCTATTCTCAATTATATACATAAAAAATATAAGTCAATCTGAAATACAAAATTATCTGATAAACATCGAATGTGATCACAAACTATCCTCACAAGACGCAGACTTATGTGAAGGCCTCTTCACAAATGAGGAAGCCGAAATAGCATTAAAATCTATGGAGTCGAATAAAAGCCCAGAGATGGACGGTCTAACTGCAGAATTTTATAAAACCTTCTGGGATTTATTAAAATGCATTCTCACAGGTGCCCTTAACGAAGGATTTTACTATTCCCAATTGACATATTCCCAACGAACTGGAATTCTTTCTTTACTTTATAAAAAAGATGACCCAACAAATCTAGAAAATTGGAGACCAATATGCCTCCTAAATGTAGATTATAAAATTGCCACCAAAATACTAGCAAATCGGCTTCAAAAAGTAATACATAAAATAATCAGTTTCGATCAACAAGGTCATATTAAAGATAGATTCATAGGATATAATATCAGACAGATTCAAGACGTCATCGACTATGCTGATCATCTACAACTAAATGGAGCAATTGTCTCCGTTGACTTTAGAAAAGCTTTTGATACAGTAGAACATAACATTTTATTCGAAACTTTAAAACATTTTGGGTTTAAAAACGATTTCATTCAGTGGATTAAAACATTTTACAGCAACATACAAACATATATTTCGAATAATGGATGGTTATCTACACCTTTTAAACCAGAACGCGGTGTAAGACAAGGCTGTCCCATTTCATCCTTACTATTCATTATAGTTGTAGAAATCTTGGCAATAAAGATACGTAAATCAGACAATATAAACGGCATCACTATAAAACGTAATGATTTGCTTGTACATCAAAAGATAAAAATTTCACAACTGATGCCGATGATACTACCGATGATACTACCCTATTTCTCCGCTCAAAAGAAGACATTAAAAAATGCATTGCAAACAATTGAAAGTTTCAGATCATTTTCTGGCTTAGAGTTAAACAAAAATAAAACCATAGCATTTTGGATAGGCAAAGATAAAAATAGTTCAGATAAAACCGTTCAAATAAACCAGTCAAAGCTCTCAGAATTTACTTTGGCCACGATAAGAATGAATGTGGAAATTAAATTGGGAAACAAAAATCGAAAGCTGTAAAGCCATTGTAAACAACTGGTCAAAGAGAAAATTAGCCTGGTATGGAAAAATTCTAATTGTCAAAACTCTTCTTATTCCAAAATTTACATATGCTTTTCATTCACTAAAAGCAACAAATAAAATTGTTCAAGAAATTAATACCCTTATTTACCAATTCTTAAGGAATAAAACTAAAGAAAAGATCAAACGATCAACGCTCATAGGCAACAAATTCAATGGCGCCTCGATATGATAGATATAGAGACATACGTAACTTCAATAAAACTAAAATGGATCAAAGCATTATCAGATAAAAATGATGCCACCTGGAAAGCCATTCCAAGATACTTCTTTAATAGATATGGATCAGATTTCCCTGTGTTCAATTTCAATTCAGACTCCATTAAAAACCTTTACACTACATCCATACCTGAATTCTACAAAAACATCCTTAACCTGTGGATAAAAACAAAAAATAAAACCTCAGATGAACCAAATTCGTTTTATGATATAAGGAAAGAAATCATTTGGGGCAATAGATATATAAAATTTAATAATAAAGTCATACTGTTTAAAAATTGGATTAAGTCAAACATAATTTTCGTAAATGACATAATTGACAACAAAGGATTTTTACGAGAAGATAATATATACACAAAACTTAAAGACAAGACAAACTGGATTTCAGAAATAAGTATTTTAAAAAAAAGTTTTCCGCATAAATGGACCTACATACTATCTAAAGAAAAATCAAGCTTAACAAAGGTAAAAGCTGTTATTCAACCACAGTGCTTTAACAAACCCATTGCAGTATTAACCAATAAACAAATATACAACTTCATAATTGAAACTAAATTTACAACTCCTTATATACACAGATTCTGGAATTCACATTTTAAAGAAAACATCGATTGGCATTCACAATATAAATTTTTAAATTCTTTACACGACAACAGACATAAACAGTTCAAATACAAATTACTCCACGGAATTTTCCCGTGTAAAGAAATACGATTAAGATGGAAATTGGTAGACTCACAGAATTGTTCTTTATGTCAGGTTGTAGAAAATTATGAACATGTTTTTATTGATTGTAAGACTGTATGAGAAATCTGGACCAAATTACAGTATGTTCTTAATGAGTGTAACATTAATAAAGACATCAAATACTTAAAAACTATCATTGTAAAGTTTCTTTGAAACTGTTTAAGGAGATGTTTAAAGCAATTGTTGACGCAGTGATGCATCACTGACGACTGACAACGTACGATCACAATAATTTGAACATCTTCAGCTGAACAAAAAACAATGAGTCATAGAATATTTGAATTGCACTACTTTTTATACCACAAAATAGTCATTAAGGTTCCATTCCCAACCTTCCAACTTCCTGATTAAAAACATATACAAATGTATATTAAGTTAAAATGCATATCCTTAGTCAACTGATTTTTCTCCATAGTTCAAGACTTTTTAGTATTTCAGAATATGAAGTCATGAAAAAATTAATTACAGATCATTTGTTTTCTGTGTCCATGTTGTTGATTTGTCAGGCTGGTCTGGTTGCAATTTATTGTTGTACAATCCTCTGGCAAGCACAATTGACAGTTTGCTGTTATTTTTGCCAGTTTTGGTTGATAAGGATGAGGACTTATTACAGGCAGGTACTCCACCTACTCAAGGTTCTTCTTGATCCTAAAGCAAGATAAAAAAGAATTAAGATAAAAGGCAATGAAATGTCACATAGTATTGTTAAAAGCACAGCAAACTAGGCACTTATCTAGACACCTTCCAAATAAATTGTCCAAATTGAATTAAATTCAAGCCTATGAATCCTTGGCCAATACTGGAAGAGTTTTACTCCAATCAAGACACAAGTTTTACCAGACTGAATTAACTTTTACCATATACTGAATCTTTTTTTTTTTCATGATTAAATTTTGCTTCTACAACATTTATGAAAGTATATTTCTTACATATATGATATATTTCAAATGATGGTATTGTTATAATTAACAGAAATTTATTATTTAATTATTATATTATAAACTCGTGTGTAGCAGTTACTGTATATAGTACTTGTATTTATACATTAGCTGTAGTATTAACTGCTCAATTAGACAGTTTGTAGAGCATCTGACTTGCAAACAGGAAGTCGAAGGTTCAAGCATGCATATTACAATATATCCCCTGAAAATTTCACCTCAACATCGGTCTGTTGACCAGTAAATTTTCACCTGACCAGTAGTGGACACGGTTTTCGGGCCTGTGGCTAAGTTCAAAGACTGTCTTTAGCGATTTAACAGTTTTGGTATTTGAAATTACTTACAATAAAATTACCACATGTATCTTTTTAAATTCATATTACCTTTCAACCAACTCTGATTGGGTTTCCTTTGTCATAACTCTTCCAACATTTGCTTTCCAACCATAACCACATTTTGTTGACTTTGCATTTCTCAGGCAGTACAGCAGTTACGGCAGCACAGCTCCAGGTATACATAAACTGAAAATACACAAACGTTTTTTTAAATAGACACAAATGATGTTAATTTAAGTCCCATAAGTCCGTAGTTTTCCTCCTGTGCATACTTTATAGCAAGACAAAATGTTTCCAAAACCACTATCATATTTTTTTTTCAATATCATTGAAATAAATAGTATTTACAGAACAGCTGTGTTTTCCCGCAGTCGTGTTATGCACATGTCATAAAGTGACGTCACATGCTCTACATATTTCCAGTTTACAAAAGCAAAATCACAGTGAAATGAGTGTTTTTAGAAGAAAAAGGGCTTGTTTAGTCAGTTATAATTATCTTGGAATAATATCAGTAATTGAATGTTTAAGCATATTCTTTTTATAGCAAAAAGCTAATGGGACTTTAAGCAATTACCTTCACTTGGCAAAAGGTTTAAGTTAGTAATAGCAAAACTTCTGAATAAGTGATTAAGTCTTATTCAATTTACAGACATTAAAAGCTATCTGATAAGGAATATTAGACATACATATGTATAAAGTAATGTACGTATTAATTGAATCCATAGATTGTGGTATTACTCCATAGGGCTTGGACGATATGGTTACAACGTATCGCGATACTTTTGCAATATGGACGATGTGATATGATAGGTATCACAATGCATAGACTTCAAAAAGTGCATAAATAGTTATCTTTGATGTGACATGATGATGACTTCATTACTTTAAACATTCAACTGTCTGATTGCTTTGGAGGCATAACATCATTTTGAACATGGATTATACAAGTTATTTAGGATGAAAATAACAACTTAGCTTTACTGAGAGCAAAGGATAATTACTTCAAACAATTTTATTTTCCAATACTGACTATTCGTAGCTAGTAGACAGACAAATAAATCATTTCAAGGCTGTTTCTGCATGTATCAAGACATGGCGTCGAGTGTATCGGTATGTATCTGTGAGTGACAAAACCGGTACAAAAACAAATGACAATATATTCTGTATTACCCAAGCACTATTATTGACTACATTAACTATTTAGATTTACCAAAATTGACTTGTCAGTGGGAAAGTGAATGACTATAATGATCTTTTATGAAAAATCATTGTAATAGATATCTACACAGAGTCTACAAACCCTCACCAAGATCTCTCCTTGAACTGAAGTTGAACATGATTCAAATGGTAACAGATATTTGTGGTATGCTGACTTAAAGGGGCATGCCCAGGAACTGCTGTGTCTTGGGTTTTATACACCAAAAATGCGTTTATCACTTGTAAAAACAATTATTACCAAAAAGTCAAAGAAGAATGTGCCTTCAAAAATGGCCCTATAACGCACGCGTGGGTATTTATATGCCGGTTTAAATAAAAGGCTTACAAGCCTTTTATTGACGACAACGATATTTCAGATTCGTCTGAGAATTTAACTTAGCGTGTGCGCTGCCTTTCAAGCAGCAAAACAATGATATTTACC
Source organism: Lutraria lutraria (assembly GCA_964023205.1). Classification (NCBI taxonomy): domain Eukaryota; kingdom Metazoa; phylum Mollusca; class Bivalvia; order Venerida; family Mactridae; genus Lutraria; species Lutraria lutraria. Next base: position 22,761,367 of record OZ026842.1, on the reverse strand, counting down.
TATAATTGATCGACAGATAAGCTTTATGTCGCAAACAATGAACATGACATAAGAAAAATACTTACCATTTCACAGTTTGTTGACATTTTTTCCGCTTTTGACAGATCCCGAAAGGGTCGAGTTATGAAAATGACAAATATTTTCTAAGGCGTAATCGGCAGGTTTGGTAAATCTTGAAATGTGTATTTTGAGTCAAATAGCGGGACATTTCGTAAATATTTTACAGGACTTTCATTAATTGATTTTGGCATTCAAATGATACCAATTTGATTTATATTCGAGACGCTTCAGTTCCAGGGCATGCCCCTTTAAGTTGTTTACAGAGACTTGTTCTACTGCCAATACAGAAATGTTAAACGTACTCTTGTCATTATTTAAAATACAGACTGGTATATACAAATTCATGTCTCTCTAATTAATTATTCAATTAATGATAATAATAGAAATAATATGGGTAATAGAGCCACTATATTATAATGGGTTCAAGTCAGGACTGTGCGCGGGCCAAGATTGTCCACAATCCTTCAGTTCAGGGTATCGTCGGGAAATCACATTATCTCGATAATCTAAAACAATATTAGATGTATGTGCCGTCGCACCATCCTGCATGAACCAGGTGTTTTGCATATTTTCCGTTCGCTTTCGAAGCGCTGGAATGAACTTGCTTTTCAAAAGCGACAGGTACCGTTGTGAATTCACAGTGTCCTTAAACACATATGGACCGATCAATCCGTGCGAAGACATAGCACACCAAACTGTTAATTTCTCACTATGCAATGGTCTCTCCATAATACAATGAGGCTGTTCATTGGCCCAGAATATCATGTTTTGTTTACATATATTATGATCTAACAATACGTGTTTAAATTGTATTCTAGATCACAACGCGATTGTGGCTGCGGTGTGATGATGACTTGTTGTTGTTGTTGGTTGAACACAAAGTTCTATTTTCCTTCAATATTATTTATTTAATCAGTAACAACAAATGTTCTAATTTCTAAATTCACACAAAGTTCAAAATTAATATGATACAACACAAAGTAAATCTAAGTCCAAAATATTTCAGCAAACACAAAGTAAATGTCATAAAGACGTATCCAGAAAAAGTGTCACAAAGACAAATTGTATTTCTTGTCACAAAGACAGTTTCTTAAAATGAATATTAAATAATGTATCCTGTATTTCTATAATTTTCTATATTTCTATTTATCGTCTTTATAACTAAACTACCCAAGTATTTATAAGGCCTTTCTGCAGAAGGTGTGGCTAATTTCCTGACATTATACTTAATTATTTGAATAACATTGATAAAAAAATACAAATTTTGACACTTAAGACTTCCTAAATAAACTACATTTTCACAGTTATTTTACTAAACAAAAGATTGGCTTAAACACACAGGATTACTTAATTACTTACTAGATTTTTAAAAACATAAAACAACAATATGGCTTGGACACCTATGACTTGAGAGGATGTCTTAATCAACTTAAGTGCTAAATTTCGCACATACATTTAACTAAATAATGAAATGACATATTGAGTTCAAAGTAAAATTTCAAAGAACCATAGCACAAAAAGATTATGATGCAATATTTTAAAATATCAGTATAATTAATATGTAAATTAAAATCATAATATCAAAATATAATTTATAGAATTGAACAAAACAAAAGGTAAAAAAATATGCATCATAATACATACATGGCCAGACAGCAGAAAATGAGATTCATCTGTAAACCAAATATCATGAAATGCATCAGCGTAATTGTTGGCAACGTTAACTGCCCAGCGACAAAAATCAAGTCTTTGAACCTGATCTGTGATATTCAATTTCATCATGATCTGAATTTTATATGGAAACAGTCTAATGTCCTTCCTTATCATGGTATGCACACAAGTTTTAGCGATCCCGGTCTCTGATGAAGATCGTTTCACAGACTTTTCTGGACTATTCCCTAGCATTTCCCGAATCGAACTCACGTTTTCATTACTCCGACTTGACCTAGGCTGACCTGTCTTTGGAGCATCACCTACTGACCCATGCTGCTCAAATTTCTGTATTATCTTGTAGACATGTTTCCTACTTACATTTGTATTCTTAAAATGATATTTATACTTTCGTTGAATGTCTGTTATGCATTTGGTTGCATAATAATTCTTGACGATAAAAATACGTTGATCCGACGTCAATCGTACCATCTTGACAATAACGTCAATAGTGTCGGAATGTCATAAACTTTGGCGCATCATTTTAACAAGCAGCAAAAAATTCCATTTAAGAACGTTAAAATAATACAAATTTTACAAAAATCGCCCAAGATTACGCAAAGTAATGAACATGTTAAAGTGTTACCTTTCTTTTGGGACACCCTGTACATGCAAATGTAAGGTTGCAGCAGTCTCTGGTTGCAGTAACTACATTTTTTAAAACTTGACTCTTTAAGTAAGGGGATCTGGAAGTATAAAAAATAAATAATGAATAATGATTTAATCTTATCACTGAGTGACAGACAAATTTTGTCTGTCATTCAGTGATAAGATTAAATCATTATTATGTAGAAAAGTTTCTGAGAATAGCAGGAATGAACTTGAAAACATTAAGAAAAGACTATCAAAAAAGTAAATGACAAAGGACGGTGAGAACAGAAAACAGAGAATTCTTCAGAAGTTATTTAATGAAAGGACCATAACTAGAATGATGTTGGGCATTTACATGTCATCCATACTGATATTGAAAGACTATGCTGTCCTCTTTCAGATGAAAGCTCCTATGTTGCACATACTGCATGATGAACAAGTGCGTCTTATTAGACACTTTCTAAGTTACATTGTAAAACCACAGTGCATACCAGTGTCCACACAGAAGCTAAAACTGATTGACTTTGGAGAAGAATCCCTGTTGCCTTTAAATGACATGTTCATGGGGGCAGTTGCTTCCAAACTGGTTGCAACTAGTAAATGCAAGGATGTGAAAATGGTCCTGGTAATGTTACGAATAGCCTACATTAAGGCTGGAAATGTTCTGCTAAAGAAAATGCCCATTGACAACAGTCTATTGAAGAGTTCTTCTGCCATTGACCCGACAGCTAGAGGGCATTCAGAGACAATCAGCTGTCTGAAAAAGTTAGTACGTTTGGTGAAAAACATCCTCTCGGAACAGGAAGAATATATGTATATGTCTGAGATCTTCAGGTATTAGCTTGATCCAACACTCCCAGACTTTGACTCAACCACACGTATTGACCACTGGTGGGCAGCACAGGACGGACACCCTGCCATGAGGAAGCTGGCATTGGCTTTGTTAACGTGTTTTCATGGTCCAATGGTTGAGGGGACTTTCATTATTATGGGTGATGTCATGGACTCCAAGTCCAGTAGTCTAAGCATTGACTCCTTGAATGCTATCCAGAATGTCAAGTCTACCCTTAAATGTAAAGGTGTCTCATCAATGACATACTTCCACCGAGAGGACACTTTGTACAGTCCGACTGTGCAGGGGCTGACTACCCACATGAGAAATTCAGGAAAGGAAAGAAATAGGCAGTTAGTAATGAAGAGAGTTAAATGAAAAAAAGGACAATAAAAAACAACTTGACATTCCCGAAAGGAAAGTTCTGACAAAAATAGCTACCCATGACTTAGTGGCAGAAAATGTGCGACAACAAAGTGCAGACCATGGAATACATGTTGCCAAGCGTCTGAAATGTGTTGAAATTATTAATGATGAGTAACTTTATAGTCAAGAAACTTGTGTCAATTTATCGTTCATACTGCCATTTGCATTCAATTCAAACTAACACTGCTATTTAAATGTGTAGCATTTTTATGCATTAAATCTATTAAAACACAAGTTTTGATATTTCAGCAAATGCTAGACGGTCTGCACATTGGATAGAATTTTAGTACTGATGCAAGAATTTCCCGCGTTACTACATATCTCTCATTTAATTGGTGAATAGGCGGTAATGAGGTCATCAAGTAAAAATCAATATGAACGTCAGTGTGTCAAGAAATGCAATCAGTTGATGTATTATTCTATTGTTATTGAGAGTATTTTTATGTTTTTCGACAAGAAGAAGAAATGCTTATGAGGATTAAATGGTTGAATGATTGCAGACTTGTACAGTTGTGCATTTAACACTGGTAATGAGTTAGCAGTAATAGGGACAGCCTCAGTATATAGTGATTTTTTTAAAATTGGTTTTTATTTATTATTCATTTATTATCTATTCATGATACAGTTACCTGTGACAAAAACAAGCATAGCTAGTGAATAACAGATGTAATATAGCGTCCCTGGTATATCTAAGCAATATCCGAACCTGGCAAATGAAATGAAAAACCAAATGCATTGATTTTTACCTTACTTACACTGGATCAGGTAGTTTGTTTTATTGATATCTAATAAAAAATACCTGAATGCATACATAAACAGTCAAATATACATGCACTTATTCCACTGCAAATCACAAAATTTCCGAACAAACTTCTCCAGTCATATTCATAATTAATGAAAGTCTGCTGAACAACACATATTAATACCATTAAATATCGTATGTTATTCTCCAAATTAGAGAATAATAACTTAACAGTATAGTAAAACGTAAATTCCTATGCTGTTCAACACCGATAAACAAACCAAACTCACCTTATTTACAACAAAATATCAACTAAATCTTCGTTTTTCGTCCAGCTTGCTGTATTTTCATCCATCAAAAGTCACATCCTGTAAGGGAGTAAGTGTTATGGTGATAAACTGTTTTATTTACAGCATGATGTTCCTCCCGTTGCATTTATTAGTGTATATTACAATACACATGACCCGAAATAAAGTTTTAATTAATTATGTGTTAACATTTTTGCTAATGTACTAAAAATAAACCCGTTTAACCAAATAAAATATCAAAAGTAAATAGTAAGTGCTCCCTTCCTTATTTCCGTTCATTACATGTGGCCCCAATTTTAACAGGAACCAGCTAATCTCTGATTTGCAGCGTCACCAATAAATCAATACAATTAGAAAAGAATATCAAGATAATATCAAGATGGCACAAAAGACATACATCGATGGTAGTCTATTGCAAATGCATAGACATATTAAGAAATTACTGACCCATCTGACAGAAACCAAAAGTGGAACTATTTTACGGAAACAGGTTATAATATGCAAAACAGCAACACAGGCGTGTTATTTCATTGGCTACATACTAACAGCGGATACGCAGGTTTAATTCTACACATTTGAATAAGTCATTATTTTACCGACAAGTACTTATTGAGACACTTGGCTCTTTACATGTGGTTAAGACAAAATGATTTAAAATATATCTAGATCCATCACACTTAATTGGGGTAATATCCAAGATAAATCTATATAATCACACTATTCAGTTGAGCACTATTTCTTGTGCGGCTGTTCTTTTAACCAGGCTGTTATAGAGTCCACGGAAAGCAACTGCCGACCGATTACAAAGGAAAGTGATAAATCACCTTGCAAAAATCAAAACAAATCCTGAGAGGCCAAAGAATGTTGGGTAGGAGCCAGTTGTTTGTAAATAGGTAGCATTATGGCAAACATTTATTTTTTTAAGGATGGCCTAAATGTTTGAGGAATTCATTTTTAATTCCTATACATATACGAGTTCTCAAACACCATTATGGCTGAAACATCATTTCCACTTCAAGTTATCTATAGTATCAGTGGGCCAGCAAACACAGCTTTTTCTAAATTCATATACTCAGCAGTGACAAACTCACTTGCCAGAACATTTGTCATCATGTGGCATCTGACTGTAGTGGTTTCCTCAGTATCTTGGAAGAGCACAACAAGTTCTCCCATCTACTACAATATTGTCAACTTGCAAATGCCATTTTTCACAGGCACATCACACATCTGCAAATAAATAGAACAAATATTGAAGGTTATACAGATGTACAAGAGTAAAACAAACTGTGTATTATACTGTATCAGAAGAAAGAGAGCCAACTTTTTCCAATTATACTTAACATCGGGAATAGCTTAAGACTTATGATACCAAGTTTTGTAGCATCTTGTGATTTGAGAGGTTATTCCAGACATTTTAAAGAGAAATGATTTCATTATAACAAGGCTGAAGATTTCTAACCAGTCAGGTCAGAATGAACCTCAGTGTAAATATTGTACGAAACATTATGAAACTAGTTGCCTTTTTCATAGTTTTCAAGTTGAAATGGCAATGTTATTCTTAATATTCTTATTTCTATATTAAGAACAAATGCTTAACTATCAGTCTTCACGCTAATTAACCCACAAGACTACAGCCCTGGGCTAGTAAATTTCTATTCAGGCTAGTGAATTTTCTCAAAGTTGAATTTTCTTACTAGTCACGAAGCTATATTGCTGATTTTCTCATGCTGCAGCTAAAATATTGTTACAGTACTTCAATGTTTTACATATCTCTAATTTCGATTTAGCTGCAGAGAAAATTGTTGTCTTGCTACATAGTATGTGTTAACAATGAAGTCAATAAAAAATACATAGTCACCTTGGGACACATCACAGTATACATAAAGTGACCACCTTTGTAGACACTGTCACACATCTTTAACCTTTCTATGTTTATCTTCCTACAATTCTAAAATAAGATCCTTGTTGTGGCTGATAAAACATCTATCTGAAAAGTTGCTGAAAGATTTATTTAGCCTGCACTAGGTAAAAAGCGTAAGTATAAAATATGGCTAGTACTGGTTAAGGCCTGAATGAACTCCAGGAAAGCTAGTCATACCCCAATCACACTAGGGCCACGTTTGCACTAAGTCCACCACGTTCTGACAGGACGTGGCAAGAACCTAATTAACGTGATGAGGACGCAGTAGGAACTGGTATGGTCTTCGTGGACCTGAAGGATGTGGTGGGACTTTTGACATGTCAAAAAATAACGTGGTGGGGACGTGGTCAATTTAGAACGCAGTGCTTACATAGTAAGAAAGTAACAGAGACGTGACTAAAACCTAGTTTGAACTTCACTGACGCAGAAGAAGCGTGGTGCTGACTTGAAAAGATAGCAAGCGATTTTCACGCGTTGTCACTGGGTTGTTACTATGCTTTAGTTACGTCAGTGAAGTTCTCACTACGTCTCAACCAGGTGTATGCTAAGACCATAGTACGTCCACATCACGTTACAGAAGACTGCGCTAGGTTGTAATTTTGCTCCGTCACATCTTTAGTACGTTTGCAACAGGTGACCAGTATGTTTCTGTCAGGTTCTGAGCAATTGGTATAAATGCTGGATTCATACCCCATTCTTTCATTTCCAGTCAAATATATTTTAACGAATGAATGCAATTTGTTATTGTACCATGACAACAGGCCATTTTGGATGCTCAAATTGCCATTTTCTAAATACGAAACAGAAGAAAAAGGAACATGAAGCAACCTAGATTATGTTGTGTTAGTGCATGGCTATCAGCAAAAAGAAGACTTCTGTTTGGCCATCATGATCAGTTAAAATAAATGGACACATGGTACAGTAAACATATAGAGCTTGTGAATGCAATAAGGACGTTATTGGGAACTAGGGAGAGCGCAGTTCAGTCTGCATGGACGTAGTGAGCACGTAATTGGGACATAGTATAAACGCAATAGACCTGGTGACAACAGGAAGTTGCATGTGTAATGAACTTACTGGGAACGTGATAGACGCAGTGAGAACCTGGCAAAGACGTTGTAAGGACGTAGTAAGAACCTGGGTACATCATTTTTTTCGAGTTTGACCCCGTCCCCACCATGTCCATCAAAATTTTCAGGACGTGATGGGAATTTTGTGAGCGTGGTGCGGATGTGCTCTGGTATGATGGGGACATTAGGATAACTGCCCACCACAAATGACTGAAATAATGTTGAAAATGGAATTAATACAATGAAAAACACTAGGTAACAAGTACTAAAATTTAGAAACAAGGTTAAATTTGAAACACTACAGTTTTTCAAAATGCAAATTTTAAGTTTTAAATACACTAAACAATGAAGGTAACAAGACCAAGACTTGTCCATGACCTCGGAATAAGAAATGTGCATCGCATAATTCTTTATTCAAATAAGTAATTCAATAGGTTTCATCTTTCTCTACAGCAGTAGTCTGAATAATTGTACATTTCAGTAGACAAGTGAGACACTTTTGACATGCCAATATCAGTCTTCCAGCAAAATCCTGAATGGATTGCTAGACTACTATAAAGTACATTTGCAAATGAAGTTAGCCAAGGAACAAAATTAGAAGTAAAAACTCACATTAAACTAAACAACTTTACTAACTAACAGTAACTGGTTCTCTGTCAGAAGTAAAAAAAAAAAAAATACATGTTGTATTTTGTAACCGACCTAAATAAAATTTGTATCAGTCATTCAGTGGGTCGGGTACAGGGTATTCGGGTACAGTTACACTGGCAGAATATTAGTCAACTATTGTTTATGACGGCCAGAGTCAAATACATTCGATTTGGCTCCGTCCCGCACAGTTCAAGAAAGATAGATCAGCATATTAGTCTACGATGACTCTTGCGATTAAAATCTCATGGGCAGTTTAACTACAGTATCAGTGACCAAAGTGAGCCATTCAGTAGGTTAAGAACACAATTCTCTACATATATGACCATAAATTATTCAAACATACCTTTACTGAAAGCTGCATTTAGTGTTTTGTTATTCCCTAACTTTATCTCAACTGAAAGCGAAACCAGTCTCTCTGCATTGTATAATCGCCTATTCTCATAAATTGGCTTTGCAAATATGGAATTTACAAGATCCCATCAATCTCGACTTTTACAAATTTAGTGAGGAACATATATATATAATAAGAGGCCGAAAACTATCCCAATGAACTGAACGATCATGTAAACACTGTGACCATACCCCATATATTGATGAAATAATTGACGAAATGTCAACAGTAATCTTCTTGTCTAAGTTCGTAGGTAATGGCCGATAGGCAGCTCAGTGTGTGGTCACGTGACACGTTCATTCGACCAAGTTTGTCAAAGTTGTTGCCCTTTATAAAACATAAAACATATATATGCATGTATGTGTACTGTATGTCTACCCTTTTCATGCAAATTTCCACAAACCTTAACAAAATTATTGCATTTAAGTATCTTACATAAATGAGCTAGCTTTTATGAGTTACTGCCCTTTTCCTTTCTACAATTTGTATCATTAACCGCTTCTAAAGATCATTTTATACATGTACCAGTTTCTCAAAACCTTCACATACTGATTATTTTAATAAGTTGTTGCAGCGCATATTGCCATTTAACCATTTTACGGAGTTGTTTCCCTTTGCTCAGGATATTCTTTGTTGTTGCAGGGTTTTCAGCAAACTATTACAGAATAATGCAACACATGATGATAACATATTATACAATTAATCATCAATCCTTCAACACTTAGCAGGAGCAGTGGATTAGGGGTATATCGTCTGATTCCTTACCCGGAGGTTAATGGATTGAATCCCGTCAGTGGCAGACTTGGACAGGAACCTTCACAATTCCTTCGTTCGGCGTGAGTACTGGTCAGAATCCAGGAAGCAGTCATCGAGAGCAGTTAATATATTTGTAAGAACTTGCTATACAATTGATGTAAAATAAATAAGCCTAAACTAAAACAAACTAATCAACAAATGACCTCTGCGCATTGTTTAATGATAGATAAATTAATAAATACAGTAAAACCTCGATTATCTGAACACCGATTATCCAAATACCCGGTATTATCCGAATAAAATCTACGGTCCCGATAACGTCTCTATATATTTCAACTACAACGAACCCTGGTTATACGAATTGGATTTTACAAATACCTGGTGTAATCCGAATACATTATTTGGTCCCTAATGTTACGAATGCACATATTTTCACACCTATTATTCAAATTGTCAATTGATAACAATGACCAATTGAGAATCAAATGTCGTATGACAAACAATGTGTAACATCAATTCATACATGAAGTGTGTCAACAGTTTAATTATCATTAAGTTGACCATATTGTTTGTTACGATTATATACTAATTGCGACTAATATTTCACAATGATCTCGGGTATAATAAGTTAATACGCGTACATACCTGATGATCTGAATGAAATTATTTGCATTTCAGCGTCATTCAAAATTTAAAAAACTGATTCGAACACAATTAAATAAAACCAAGGACTTATTTATGTATATAAGTCCTTGACAAAACTAACTAGAATATGATGATTTAGTGAAAAAATGTTCCGAACAGAAAAACATTACGTCTTCGATTTTAGAATGTGACGATAGCGATGCCTAGTCGATCGTTAGTAAATGAAGTGAGAATTACATAATTTTGTGTCATATTGTGTTCTGCATAATCCATAAATACGAGGGTATTCATTTAACAAGAATTATTGTTTCATTTGTTAATAGTCCGGTGGCATTTTGGGAATTTTCCACTGAACCTGGATTTGGGGTAGATAGTAAATTTATTTAGTGACTTTGAAAGGTTAGGGCATACAAAATGAAAAACCGTTTGATGACACTCTGTCATCATTGGGCGTTTTGAGAAATTCAAGATGGCGTCCAAATGGCCGCCAAGACAGTGGACAATTAAATGAGACATGAATAACAGCTGGTTTTTTATTAGTAACTTATATATTGGAACAAAAAATCATCAGAAATGTTTAAAGATATACATGTGCTTTGGACAACAACTAGAAGCCCAAGGGCAACATGTCGAGCCCCTGTTTAGCCAGCTTGTGATCTTGACCTTTGAACTACAAGTATGGGTGATATTCATGACACATCATTTCATTGAAGTAAACTTTTATACCAATTTATTTAAAAATCCTTGAATGCATCCAGAAGTTACAGCCCAGACAAGGAAAATATATTTGACCGAATGTGTAATCTTGACCTTTGACCTATGAAAATCTAGGTGTTGCCCAAGACACATGGTCGCATTGTATTATGGCAAGTCATTTTTAAATAATTCAATGCATAAGGGAGACACAGCCCTGACAAGGTGTATAATGATTATTTTATATGTTTGACCTCTAAGTGTGACCTTGACCTTTGAGCTAGAGACCTTGATCTTACGCACTGCACACCGCCTCATGGTGTTTTACAATTATGCCAAGTTATCTTAAAAAGTTTCTATGAATAAGGGAGATACAGCCCGGACAAGGTCTATAATGCTCATTTTTGACGTTTAACCTCTAAGTGTGACCTTGACCTTTGAGCTAGAGACCTGGATTTTGCGCACTGCACACCGTCTCATGGTGTTTAACAATTATGCCAAGTTATTTTAAAAAGTGTCAATGCATAAAGGAGATACAGGCCGGACAAGGATCCGGACGGACACACTAACTCACTCACTCTCACTCACTCACTAACTAACTAACTAACGTACAGACACGCAACCGCCATTGTGGCGACTATGTCGAGCTCACCGCAGGCGGGCTCGACAATAAAAAATCAAATTTATGCAATTTACGTTACCATAAAAAACGTTACCTTCAAAATGCAATTTTATATGACAGTAACAATCCAAAAAGGAAAAAAGTAATAATCATCATTTATTATTTTGAAGAATACGACCAAAACGTCGAACAATTATAGATCAAAGAAGTTTATACATGTATGCAGTTTATGTAATTTATGTAACCATATAAAAACGTTACCTTTAAAAAAGCAATTTATATAATCAAAAAGGAATAAAGTCGTTATGTTTATTCATCATTTGGAAGAATACGAACATAATATCGAACAATTTCAGATCAAAGAAGCTTATACATGTATGCAGTTTATGTAATTTTTCAATGCGGCCTTCTGGAAACAAGCAAAATAACATTTAGCTAATACATATTAAAATGAATGAATGACGGGTTGACTCTCGGTTGGTCTCGGATGAGTGACCTGGCGAAACCTAGTCAAACCAGGAGTACAACCCTAGTGGCACTGTAGTCATCCACGGCAGTCCTGGATGGACCTTGTTGATCCGGCCCTATCAGGCGAACAGATCCGTATTTGTTAAAATGTTTAATACATAATACAACTGGGGGGTTACCGGGAAAATATTAAGAACCAGCTTAATCCTTGAAATTCCAGGGCAGAACAGAGGTAGGTCCGGTGTTGTACCCTGGCTGTACAATAATATACACTAGGTATTAGTGTTCCAGATTATTGGTGAGCACTACATGCGCGGTAGACATTTAAGGTCGATACACCGGTTATTTGCCACCGGGTGTCACCGGAACCAGCACTGTGGCAGTTAGAATCGGGCTTACACTTGAATTCGAACGTTCTGATGACTTCATGCATTTTACGCATTTCAATCAAATCTGAAACAAAGGACTTGTTTGTTTTAATCATGTATGTATTTTTCACATACTGTAGCTATCATCTTCGCTTATATTAAGAATCTATACTACTCAAAATTTTATAAGGATCACGTCTGGGATATGCTACAGAGAGCGATATCTGGGCGTCCTGTCCAGCCAACATCCACCAGACAGCTCAGAGAGGAACCTCCGGAGTAACGGGCTAAAATCCCACAATTTAAGATTGGACGGCTCATTAGAAGCATGAGGAGTCGATGTCAGACTGTTTTTGACGCTCGAGAACATCAGTCTCAATACTAAAAACATAAGTTAGCACTTTTGCGCATTTTCCTCAAAGTTTATATTCCCCAGACATACCCATAAAATGTCTAATTTTGACCCTGTCCTCATTTCGACGCTCGTTACGCTCGAATGATTCAATATATGGATTACATATTGCACTCATGATATGCAGATATCTTTGAAAATAACCAAAAATCATATTTTATGTATGTAATCCAAAATTGACGATAATGCCATACAGAATAAAAAGTGATCCTTATCAAATTTTGAGTAGTATAATTAATATATATTAAATGCGCTATCACAACGGGGTCGTAAATCTTAATATTTACCCCCAAAAATAAACATACATAGAATGCATATCATTTAAACAACACATCTAACTACACATCTCAATCATAACATAATAATTATATATTATGTAAATCATGGAACCTTGTTTTTTATACAAAAAAAATGGAAATAATAATCACAGTTATCTTCCATTTTAGTTCACTAGAGCGGTCAAGTTTTGCAATTTTGTCACATAATTTATATACGCATATGTACACAAAATTAAGCACGCTAAAATGATAATGTAATGTGTTTATTGTTATCTGAAAAGAATGGCAATGTGATTAGGGTTACTGACAGACAATGTATCATTAATTTCAACAAATCGTTTTAGATCATAGTGTACAGTAAGTAAAATAGATGTAAGTACACGATAGATATCAAAACATGACGTGTGTTTGAAGCGACGTTCTTGACAGCGAATGAGCGCATTATAAGGTAATGCTATCATTTAAAGCTTTAATAAAATAAAAACGGCTTGATAGATTTTCTTAGAATTTATGAAATTAAAAGGTGACACATCAAACTTTATTCTAGACAAAAATAAAAAAATTCCCTCGGGCAGATTTTTAATAAAAATAATTTAAGCTTGAAAGTGAAAAGAAACAAGAGGGCCAAGATGGCCCTATATCGCTCACATGACAATCACTGTTCACTCATTAAAATATTGTTTTGAACCGGTGACCTAGTTTTTGACCCCAGACGACCTATGTTCGAATTTGTCTTACATATCATTAAGACAAACATTCTGACTAGGTTTGGTGAAGATACAATCAAAATTTGACATCTACAGTGTTAATAAGGTTTTCCTAAGATTTGACCTTGTGACCTGGTTTTTGACCCTAGGTGACCCATATTTGAACTTGTCCTTAATATCATTAAGACAAACAATCTGACAAGGTTTTGCCAAGATCCAATCAAAATCATGACATTTAGAGCTTTTACAAGATTTTTACCTAAGATTTGACCTTGTGACCCAGTTTTTGACCCCGGCTGACCCATGTTCATCCTTGACCCACATATCATTGAGGCAAACATTTTGACAAGGTTTGGTGAAGATCCAATTAAAACTGTGACATCTACAGTGTTAACAAAGTTTTCCTAAGATTTGACCTGGTGACCTAGTTATTGACCCCAGATGACCCATATTTATACTTGACCGTTATATCATTAAAACAAACGATTTGACAAAGTTTGGTGAAGATCCAATAATAACTGTGAAATCTACAGTGTTAACATGGTTTTTCATAAGATTTGACCTAGCGACCTAGTTTTTGACCCAAGATGACCCATGTTCGAACTCGTCCAAGATATTATGAAGACAAACATTCTGACAAGGTTTCATGATCATCCAATCAAAACAGTGACTTCTAGAGTGTTCACAAGGTTTTCCAGCAATTTGCCCTAGCGACCTAATTTTACTACAGAAATTACCCATTTTCAAACTTGACCTACATATTATTAAAATAAACATTCTGACAAAGTTTCATGAAGATAAATTCAAAACAGTGATTTCTAAAGTGTTCACAAGGTTTTCCCTTATTTGGCCCTGGTGACCTAGTCTTTTACCCCAAATGGCCCAATATCGAACTCGTCCGAGATTTTGTTGATATTAACGTTCTGACCCAGTTTTGCTAAAATTGAGCCAAAAAGTTTGACGACGCACGATGTACACCGCACGACGCCAGACGCCGGACGGAGAGTGATCCTAATAGCTCACTTTGTCACTTTGTGACATGTGAGCTAAAAACAACTAAACTTTACATTTAAAATCGTTTTACTTGCACTTATAATTAAATCATGATCATCAAATTTATACCTACGCGTAGGTAATTTTATTCTCCACTATTAAAATTTTATTTCATTAAATATCTACATAAATTGATAGAGCGATAAATATTTTCAGAGAGGCACTATAAATACCGTAAAAATGACCGTTTTGACGTCGAAAACGACGTAATTTCAATCGTTTGGTTCCACCTTAAAAAAACAAAACATCAAACAATTTCGAATCAAAGAAGTTCATACATGTATGTAGTTTATGTAACCAATCATTGTATGTTACCATATTTGATATCATCAGAAATTATATCGTCATAAAATCTTTTTTTTTTGTTTCATTGATTTTTTTGTACTTCACTACTGTTGATTAATATTACAAAACACATACGTAATGAATGAATCTTAAAGTCCACTGGAAAAAAAATAATGTTATACATGTGACTAGACAAAAGTAAGTTATTGCATACAGTAAAACCTGCCTTAAGCGACCACTCAAGGGAGAATGAAAATGTGGTCTCTGAAGACAGGTGGTCGTTAAACTAAGAATTGGAGTTACATACTTGGATATAAAAAAGATTGCAGAATTTTGAACATTTAATTATGAAGTTAAAAGATTCATAAAATGACAAATGTAACAGTGGCATAATTAGCATTTTAAAAACAGTACTTTGCGCATAAAAGTATTAAACATTCATAAAACATAAAAAGTGGTGAATGTTTTACCTCCTTTGGGAACATGACTGGGGCCAATGACCTTGTTTCTTCTACCCTTTCCCATCCCAACAAGGTTGGATGTACATCTAGAGGATCTGCAGCCAATGCATTTTTCCAAATGCATATTTGAAAATGTGCTCTTCACATTTTATTGGAATGATTTTGCTGTTGGTGGTAACGTACACAACCTACGTACATCCGATAGTGACTTCCTTACCTTTGACGCCCAAACAAGTTGCAGAGTATATGATAGTGCCGGTGTCTACATAACCACTACAACAGACAGGAACAAACATTGTGCACTGTCGAAGTACCGTATTGAAGTCAGCAGAAATATCTATTGATGGCAGGGGGGCATTTCTTGATCTCATCACTTTTAGAACCGTCCCTTTACCTTATCCAAAGTAGCCGACGGTTGCATCACAACCTGACAATTCATGAACAGCTAGAATAACAGGTAAAATGTTCTCAATGGCCTTGACCGTTCAGTGATCTCGATAAGTATACCATAAGAATGTGTTCACCTTGACCTTGATATACACAATGGTACAACAGCAACAGGAAAGCATTGGTGTAGTCCGATATAACCGAAATGTCTTTTTCGGGTTATTTAGCAACGTAAACCATCTGTTGAGCAAGGATATTGTCAGCCTCTTCATGCAATGTTCTCAAAGCACGTCAATTGATTTCATCATATTCCATTCTCGCCAGTCACAACAAGTTTTCTTTAAGGACTTACATTCTCATGGAAGGCTAGGTTTGTTGTTAAGTCATCCACAATTGGAGATATCCACTGTCTTTTTTACTTAAAAGATATTCTTCTGTGGTGCAATACTGGCCTCAGCAGTTCCTCAGCAACAAGTCTAAGCACGCGTACATTCTGGTGGAACTTTTTTCTGAAAGCCTCCAAATGTTGATTCTAAGACCTCAAATAACCCACTGCCACCCTCGAGTGTACCAACTGCACCAACAAAGCTCATTAGGCTGTGCGTACGCCCTAAGCAAGGAATTGAACTTCAGAACTCTAAAGCTGTGACAATAACACATTCACGGCCACATGGTACAATTGCAAATATCCAGCCATTACAGTGCATTCTTGTCAACAGAACTTTTTTCATTACTGTTTTTATAGTATCTGGGTCCGCTGGTGTCAAGTCAATCAAGGGCAAGTATACGACCTTTGTTTTGCTTTTCGATGAATGTCCCTGTTGACCACTGAGATTTGTGCTGTAACCGTTGAATTTAGGATACTCCTCACGTCCAGCTACATTGCACATGAATGTTGTGTCCGAGTGAAAATTTAACAAAGCTCTTCTGCAAGTACTTTTTTAAGGGCAATACTGATTTTTGCTTCTCGGCTGTGTCATTTGTGGATTCTTAGACCCACTGTAGTATTCAACATTATTAGTTAACGGGATTTGGGGATTTGACAGTTCCCATTTCCCAATATGCTCGTTTGTTCCATCATTAGCGGATGCTTTTTGATCCTTTGGCTAAGTGACTAACATAAATATGGGAGGGAGTCTTGTTTTTGCAATAATCACTTGTAAAAGTTACCTCCCTTTTTATGTTAGATAAGCCCGGATATTTGTAGACCAAACGTCATTACCTTTTCAAAACGCTCATATCACATATGTCACTTAATTGACCTCAGTTACAGTCCTTATAAGTAATTATTTCAAAATATATCTCATCAATAGATAAGTATATGTAGTTTTCTTTGTAAAATCCGCAACTTGCGTAATATTATTTACCAACAAACATACAAAACTATTGAAGAGAAGAAAAGTTCCTTTTATTTTGAAGCATAGTATACTCACTTATAGTTAAAAGTTGTCATATTGGTTATAATTGGCGGCGGTTACCTTTTTTCAATCCCATGTCCACTAATTATGAAACAACAGTTTATGACTGATTTTCAACTAAGGGAAGTAACTGAAATTTATCTCTGTTATAATAAACTGGCAGGAAGATTATGGGAAATGAAAAGGCCTTTGAGTTTCATTGAAATATATTGAAACAAGTCGTTTTTGAACGATTTCGGGTCGGAATGTGTAAAAAAAAATTTGTTTTAAGGCACTCTTATTAACCATCCGCCATCTTGGACGCCATTTTGAATATTACATTTCGCCCACCAATGACAAAGTGTCATCAATCGGATTTGTGTATGATATGATATAATCTACAAGAAAAACTCAAATAACCTACTGTCTACCCCAAAGCCAGGTCCAACCCAGGTTCCGCTGGACTATAACTCTTATACATTCATAAAACAAAGATAAATAATTAGTGTTTGTTATATAATTGATTTTATTCTTATTATAACGTCGTGTTTGCATACAAGAGTTAACTCCCTTGTAAGATACGGACAGTACAGAATTTATCGTTTCCGACCAATACATCATACTTAAATGGATTATTCGAAACCATGGATTATCCGAATGATTTTTCAGGGCCCAATGACATTCGAATAATTGTGGTTTTACTGTAGTAAAATAACTATAGATAGGAATCGAGCATTAAGTCGTGATGAAAGGTCAAGGATTGTTCCATTCTATGAAATATGGGGTAATCATGACGGGTATATATTTGTATTTGCAGTCAAAATCAAATTATGTTTATTAATATGACATTCCTAAGTATGCAAACGATTGTTATAACAAAGCAAATTATTAGAATCTGACAGTGGCTGCCGTACAGATACTGCTGACGCAGGAATGATTGATATTACATGAAATTAAATGAAATACATATGAAATTCATTCGAAATATTGAAATGAAAATTTACAATAACAAAATGAACTAGAAATGTGACCGTAGGACACGGATGTTCCCGCCACAAGTATTATAATTATTCTCTTACCATTTCAAAATGTACCTCAGTCATCATTGGGTTTCAGATTTTTTTAAATCTGACTTAGGCTTATTTCAATGTAATAACGTCACTGATATTGTTTTCACTATTTATGAATGATATTGAAAATCATCTCCAAGAAAATATAAATGCTGGCATTAATATTGAACAACTATCCATCTATCTTTTATTGTTTGCAGATGATGTGGTTGTATTCTCGGAAACAGAAGCGGGGTTACAGTTACATTTGTCTGTCAAAGCAGTTTATGGTATATGAATATTATAGTAAATGAAATTTGACCATAAACATTAAAAAGAAAACAAAAATAATATTATAAAAAGGGGGTAGAATTAAAAGGAAATATCAATGGAGGTATAACACGATATATATTGTAAAAAGTTTCAACTACCTTGGCATCGTTCTGTCAAATGGTCGATCATGTATACAGGCAACACAGATTTTATCAGCCAAATTCCATGCGCAATGCACTGACTGTTCGGTTGTACCAATAAACTCGACCAACGAAAATATTGAGTACACGAGAGGTTCATTGAGGTCCTTAACTTAAAACCAAAAATAAATTCACTCGCTATTTAATATTTACGCAGATGTTGGTAGACATCTGCTGATTACATGTCAACAAATACGCATTAGCAAATTTTTCTTTAAATATTCCAAGATAAAAGTTCACATTGTGTAGTATTGTTTCGCGAGTTATATGTACAATAAGTTTGATAAGTTATACTATCGTAAGAAAAAATCGTCTGTCTGGACGTATTTTAAACACAGTATATTGATGAAAAAAATAGTAAAATATAACCTTTGCGGTAATGCATGTATGTTATACTATGTATACACAAATGTTGCACGTTTTACCGGTATGACATGCTAATAAAATCGTCAAACAATATCGTTTTTTTTCTTATTTCGCATCTTTATTGATATAAATTGACAGATACTTGTTCTTTATTAATTATTATTATTTAATTTTGCATCATTGCATCAAACATAGCCGCTGATTATCATGAGAACGCGTTGACATTTGATATGCAATTGCACAAAGTGTAAAATACTTACAAACATTAATTGGGATCACAATTAAACACAAATTATAATTCAGCATTACACCAATCAACCAATCAAATGATCGTTGTTTTAAGCTCTGCCCAATGTTCAAATTATAACCTGTCAGACTAAATTGAGTATAAAACAAGCATGCCGTAATCTACTTTTTTTGTAAACAAAATTACTATTAGTTGCCATAATATTATGTACATGTAATTGATCATTAATATATCTAAACGGAAAACTGAAAAGAACATACAAACATCACATTTCAGTGGTAAATATATTGATGAATATATACATTATCGCACTTTGTGTAATACGTTGGTGTCACGGAAACTGGTGACAATTCATATCTATAAGCACTTCGAACGGTTAATCGATGAACGATTAACCGATTAGTAAAATCTTGACAAATTGACATCCCTACTTTTATGTAATAATTTATATATTAAATATGTATTAGATAGTATGATGCAAAATAACAGTGAAATATTCAAGAAAACTGTGTGTGATTTATATTTTATAAGGGATATAAGTTGAAATGCCTGAATGATTGTGTATTTTTGGCTTATGCAGTCAAAGTAGCATGGATACCCCTCTTTTTTTCCTTTTTAGGTAGTTTAGCATTATATAATGTGTTATTCCTTAAAGTTTAAAAAAAATCTGTCCGTTGGAAAAGAAAATTATGGATGTTTTTTTCTTCAATCATATGTTTGATTGTCTCCCATTTTAATAAAAACATTTTTCCAAATTGAGGTAAAATTGGACAGATTTTGTCTTTTAAACAATAATAGCACTCTGTTCAAATCAAAACGGTGTATATAAATTGGTTGTTGGTGAAGAAGTACGTTGAAAAATACATGTTTTTTGATAATCCGCTCAAAATGGTCAGGGGGGGGGGGGAGTCAAGCAATCGGGCATAACTCAAAAACAAACATGGCGACCTATATTTTTCTTTTCATTTTTGAGGTAGGAAAGGATTTATCTTTATATATGCAAAGTTTTTAAAAAATCTGTCCGTTAAAGTTTATTGTGATATACGTCCTGCTCAGAGTTATAGGGTATGTCCCTTTAAAGATATCTCGAGTTTAAAATAAGATCTTCCGCAAGTAAGTTTGTTTTGTTTGGTTTTATCGAATTTTACACTCCTCAACAGTCAGAGTCACATGAGGCCTTCCCACCTTTCCTGGGCTGAACCAGTACTAGACTCTCATCCTCTGTAAGCAACTGCCTACTTTCTCACATGAAGAGACATGGTTGGTAGCAGGCTCAAACCCAGGATGCTTTATCAGTGAGAGGTTACAGTGATTTGAAGTCAGTATATAGTGTAGTGTCTATTACTAATTTGGCTAATCCTGGCCATTTGATTGGCTAATGGTGATGACTGAATCTATTGATAGTTGACAGGTAAGTAAATCATGAAGGCATTGCCTAGATAAGTTGGTGTGGCTATTTGAAGTCCAATGTGGTTGTATGATAGTGCTCAGATTTATGGTGAATTCGTTAACATTTAGGGTTGATTCTATTTGATTGATGTAGGGTATGATATAACCATGTGCTTGTGAACTATATACATGAATTTATTCATTTGTCAAATACTCATGATTGTCATTATAATGTGTATTACTCATATCATGTAAATATTTTATACCCTTGGATTGAATTAAATATACAGGCAATATATATCCTTTATGAAAAAAGCAACTTCATACAAAAAGAACATAAACCAATATGCTTCTTGAAATTCTTCTACCTATAACGTTTTGTTATAGTTTTTCTTGTTATATAATGAGCGATCTGTCAAAATAAAAAAAAACGCCAACAATTTCACTTTTATTTGTTTATTTTTTCGACTGCTCAAAATTAAACATTTTATTTTCATTTTTATTTACCCCCCCCCCCCCCCCCCGTCTCAATCTTTTTTATTTCCCTGTACAGAAAGTAAAAAAAATGTTGGCCTTACCTAGCAATATATCTTATCAGTGAAATTGACTTTTTCTTGGAATAAAAACATTCCGAAATTTTCTTTTTTGATCAAAAGTACATATAGAAATATAGCACAGTATTTTTTTCAATGATATTGCAAAAAATAAGAAAAAGCGTTTGAAAACATTTCTAAGAGATGTGGCTAAAGAAAGGCAAAAATAATAATCATGTTATATTGTTTTAGAGCAAATAAGATATATTTCTTATATTTTACTATCATTACATAATTATATTGTTCTGTACTGCTTAATTTAAAAAGCTAATGGGGCTTTACGTGATCTTTTCTCACCTGATCGGACATTTTTTGTATTTTATTATTTTTGTTTATTTGCGAAATGTTGCAAAAACAAATACATCGAAATGTATATCTTTATTTCCACCTCTAAATGTGATATGCTATAATTATATGTACAGTACAATGAATAAATTTGGTTTCAAGGTACACTACAACTAGAAATTCAGACTTAAATAAGATAATGACAAAAAAACGAGCAACAAGTATAGATAAAAACTAGAAACAAATTAAATAGGACATACAAGTTTAGCAACAGATTTTACAAAATTTTCATGCAACAAGATAAAAAGCATATATCACTAGCAACACAAGCATACATTGACAAGATAATTAAAGGACACTAGTAAGCAAGCAACATTTTACTGAGACTGAGTAGCAGCTTAAACATATTTATAGCAAGCAGTAAAAGAACATAGCAACAGGAATAAGACTCTTATATGACACATAAAAGCTAATAAACAGAGCATAATACACAAAATTAAGCCTACATGCATTTTATGCTGCTCCATATCTCTATGATACTCCCATAACATTACAACTTTTGTTTTATTTTTTCAACTGCTCAAAATTAAAGATTTCATTTTTTTTATCCACCCCTCTCAATTCTTTTTGAAAAATTTCCTGTTAAACAGAAAATAAAAAAATGTTGGCCTTACCTAGAAATATATCTTACCAGTGAAATTGACTTTTACTTGGTATAAAAACATTCTGAAATTTTCTTTTTTGATCACAAGGTACATATAGAAATATAGCACAGTATTTTTTTCAATGATATTGCAAAAAAGAAGAAAAAGCGTTTGACAACATTTTTATGAGATGTGGCTAAAGAAAGACAAAAATAATAATCGTGTAATTTTGTTTTAGAGCAAATAAGATATATTTGTTATATTTTACTATCTTTACATATATTATTCTGTACTGCTTAATTTAAAAAGCTAATGGGGCTTTAAGTGATCATTTCTCACCTGATCGGACATTTTTTGTATTGAGCTCCCAAATTGATAATTAATTAATGACAATTGTGTAAACAAGTCAATGTCCATGCTCACGATTATAAAATTAGTCGTCTGAATATGTTTATAATGTTTTGTTTATTTGCTAAATGTTGCGAAAACAAAAACATTGAAACGTATAATTCAATTCAATATCTTTATTTCCACCTCTAAATGTGATATGCTATAATTATATGTACAGTACAATGAATAAAGTTGGTTTCAAGGTACACTACAACTAGAAATTCAGACTTAAATAAGATAATGACAAAAAATGAGCAATAAGTATAGATAAAAACTAGAAACAAATTAAATAGGACATACAAGTTTAGCAACAGATTTTACAAAATTTTCATGCGACAACATAAAAAGCATATATCACAAGCAACACAAGCATACATTGACATGATATAACAGGACAATATTTAGTAAGCAAGCAACATTTTACTGAGACTGAGCAGCAGCTTAAACATATTTATAGCAAGCAGTTAAAGAACATAGCAACATAGCGACTCTTATATGACACATAAAAGCTAATAAACAGAGCATATACACAAAAAAAGCTCCCCATTCCATAGGAGGATAAGAGATTCGAATCGGGCAAAAATCAGATAGCACTGGTGGGGACATACCATTTACAATTTTGAAAGTTTCTACTGCTATATACCTCATGCGCCTTATTTGCAGGGATGGAAGATCTACCTTGTCTAACAAGTCATCATAAGACGAACTGTAATTATTGTAAACAAAACGGAGTGCTCTCTTTTGTAATTTCTCCATCTTTCTTATGTTGACCTCTGAACAGAAATGCCAAGCCATTGGACAGAAATTAAAATTTGATAAAACGAAAGTATGGAATATAAGGAGTCTGTTTGGCTGGGTTAGATTTTTGCCTATCTTTTTTAGAATGTTTATTTGAGTGGCTGTCTTCTTACATAGACATTTAATATGGTGGTCAAAGTTTAGTCGGTAGTCAATATCCACTCCAAGTAGTTTAACAAACTTATCACATCACCAATATTAAAAGAGTTTTTGTTGTTTCCTATCAGAGAGATACGACTGAAGGAGTCTGGGTGCAGGCTCTGACGGGCCATAGGCAGTAAGCTTTGACAAGAGGAAAAGTTAGACAACAAACATGTGGCCAAACATAAGCATTGAAATTCAGTAAAACAGTAGTCATCTCCCAATAATTTACTGCACATAATAGCTTAATTATATACTCCTAAATTTGGGCTCTGCACCTGACCAGTACCCAAATATTTGGATGTATCATTTCTGATACCATTATGGGTAAATAGAACAAATATTATCCATTTGGTGTTAAAATGCCACTTTAAATAAGACAATAATTACATTTCTCAAATTCTGTTTTCTTAAACTTAATCAGATGCTACCTCAGCCAAATTTTATCTATTTAAATTTTTGTCAGTCTGAACAAGTTCTTACATTTGGTCAGGATTTATCACTAAGCAATAATGGTTTCTACCGAACTAAAAGATTCACCAAAAACATTGAAACTTGAAGGTTTGGGAACATTTCGGGTTCTGCGACATTTCACAAAAATTTATGAATTATCAAATGGGGACCCAACTTAATTAATTCAACCGAAAATTTTCTGCATTAAGTAACAATGAACAAACAATATTTCAAGGATGGCCTAGCAGACCCAAGATTGTTATGACAGATAACTTGGATCAATATTCAGATGAGACTGTTTATTATGATTAGAATACAGTTATTTCTTATATATCTGTTGTTGTATATACGTAATCATTTCTATTATTTCTTTGTGAAATACAATATTATGTACATAATTATATATGTGTATGGGCCGGTGGCCGGTGGCCTATATATTTTCACAAAAAATAAAGATTGAACGTTATATTGATGTTAGTGTTCACTACATTGTGTAAATTGCATTATGTAATATTATATTTATTATGTAATTATTCCTTGAAAACTGGGACCAGGTTATCCCTGACATTATGAAAGACATTGGGACGTACGAGAAGGAAACGGACAAAATGCTGTCCAAAAAGGGTATCCCCCCACCACTGGTACAGTTCTGCAGAAAGGGCAGTCAGATTTCTGTAAAATGTCCATGAAAATGCATGAGACAAACAAAGGGTAATAACTCCCTCAAAAATTAATTCAATCACTAAATAGATGCATAGCTTTATCAATAATTGTGTTGGAATAGGTGGCACACCTTTTTGAATGTTTGTTTTACTTTTATTTAATATGAAGGACTAATTATATTTTACATTATTATTATTCCTTAGAAATATTTATTTAATGTTTTCAGTGTGGATATAGTAGTATAGTTTTATTCAAGAAAAAGGCAAATTTGCCTAACATTCTACATTATTTACATTTGTACACATATATACATTGTCAATGGCATAGAATGATATATATGTAATAAAACATTGGATTATACATAATAAACGAGCATCAAATAATTTATTCAAAGAACATTTATAAAAAAATAATATAGAACTATAAGTTTCTTATTTCTTTAATATTCTCTGACTTCAAAAGATCAATAAATTTAACCATACTTGGGTATTGCGAATAATATTTTTTATGTATGTTTGTCTATTTTCTAAGTACAAAGGACATTCTAGTAAGAAGTGGAATTCGTCTTCCAGACGGTTACATAATTGACATTTTCGTTCATTGTAAGGAAATTTGTTTGGCTTATGCCACCTACCAGCTTCTACTTCTAATCTATGTGCAGATAATCTAAACCTAGTAAGAACATATCTAAATTTATTTACATGTATATTATCCAAATATGTTTGAAAACGAAATTCACTGAATAATTTGTATGTTCTAGCTTTTGATGAATTATTTAATTCTGTATTCCAAATTTGTACATAACTATCTTTAACTCTTTGTTTAAAAAATGACATAAAGGTATTTGTATCTACTACTCCTTAGTTTATCCAAACTTCTGCAAATCCTAATGTTTCCAAAATATTTTTTACAGATTTTGCCCAAGTCTTTCTTTCTTGGTGTAATTCTAAATTTTTAACCACTAAGCTATATACACATTTAACATATGTGATATCTGAATTTATAATGATTTTTAACCAATATCTTAATACATGGATTATTGATCTGAGAAATAATGGATATATTGTTACACGTTCTACAATCAGGCTGCGGGCACGTCAGCTTGCAACTCAGTAACTTTGTCATACATGAATGGATGTCAGAAATACTTGGCTGAAATGTTCAACATGTGACCAGGATTAAAACTGCCCCTCAGAGAAGTTTCTCTTTACATTCATGTAGCTTATTACTTGTCAGGGGTTCTGGAAGAGGAGGATTGCTTAAACTATTTTTATATGCATATTTGCCCTTATTTACAAGAGGTACCAACAACAAAGAAGTCTTGGAATCACTTGCCATTTAGAATTTTTCTTATTTGTCTACCATATCACAAGTTGGATCTTCTGCATGAAATTCTGATTCCAAGACTTCTTTCAATCTTTTACCCGGTTTGTCCACCATAAAATTCTGTGAATGAGGGCTGGGCTGAGGGATCGACTCGTGGAAATGTGTTGGTGGGGAATTAGCGTTATAGTTTCGGCCAAAGCCCCAACTGTATCCCAACACCTCGGTAGCACAGTGTCTTTGTTGTGGGTACCTCTTGTATATAAGGGTATCAAATGTGTATTAAAAATCTTATGTCCAAAACCATAGGTTCTACAGCAGCTGCTAAGATATTAACTGATTAACTTTGTTTTTTAGAAAAATAAAAGACAATGAAGTGGCAAATGATCAAGATATGTGATACGGAATTTCAGAATGCTTGTAAGTTCTTTTTTTATATAATTATGTACCAAACAACTTTACACATTCCAGCAAAAGGACACCGACATTCTATGGTCCAATTTTGGAGACAAATTTAGTTTTCATTGTTCGCCTTTTCGATTCAGTAAATAACCCGTTCGTGTAGTCATGTGATCAACTTGGGAGAATATTGTTTGTATGTTATACACGTATGTATTTATAAGAAATGTATTTTTATTTTCTCACGTGTTTAGCATTGTAAACAGAACGTGCATAAGATTTTGCCCAAGTCTTTCTTTCTGGGTGTAATTCTAAATTTTTAACCACTAAGTTATATACACATTTAACACATGTGATATCTGAGCTTATAATGATTTTTAACCAATATCTTAATACATGGATTAATGATCTGAGAAATAATGGATATATTGTTACACGTTCTACAATCAGGCTGCAGGCACGTCAGCTTGCAACTGAGTTTGGTCATACGGACTTTAAAGCTTCTGGTGGTTGGTGCACACGATTTTTAGATAGACATGGACTTACCTTACACCAACGTACCCACATTGCTCAGAAGTTGCCAAAGGATGTGGATGACAAAGTGATTTCATTCCAGAAACTTGTGTTGGAATTACGTAAGGGACATGAATTTGAACTTGGATGTATAGGAAACATGGATGAGACTCTCATGTTTTTCGATATGCCTGGGAATCGTACTGTGGATTATAAGGGTAATATGACTGTGACAGTCAAAAATACAGGAGCTGAGAAATCTCATTTTACAGTGATTTTGTCGTGCTTAGCTGATGGTACTAAATTGAAGCCTGTAGTAGTATTTAAACGTAAACTATGCCTAAGGAGAAATTACCAAGTGGTTGTGTAATGTATGTTCAGGAAAAGGGGTGGGTGAATGAAAAAGTGCTATTTGACTGGCTGAATGATGTGTGGTTTAAGAGGCCAGGTGCATTGTTGAATAAAAAATCACTAATGGTTTGGGACATGTTTCATGCCCATCTTCTGGATTCTGTTAAACGGAAGTTAAAAGATAACAGAAGTTACCAGGCCGTTATTCCTGGAGGATGTACCCTTGAATGTATCAATGAATAAACCGTTTAAGATCAACATGAGAAATAAATGGAACAATTGGAAGGTGGAGGGTACCAAACAACTGACAAAAAATGGCAACTTGAAGCGCCCAGAGTTAAGTGCAGTGTGTCAGTGGGTTATTGATTCATGGAGTGAGATTCCAAGAGAAATGGTTATGAAATCATTCTTAAAGTGTGGTATATCAAATTTGTTAGATGATGAACTTTATAATGAGTTTTTAGAGAATACCCCTTCACGTGAACTAGTTAATGATTCTGAGATGAGAGAAGAGGATTTCGATTCAGCTATGTACGATGACTGTATCACCGAGTCTCAATTCAATGCACTTTTTGGTGAAAGTGACGATGAAGAATTTGAAGGATTTTAGAGAACACTTGTATAGTGCATACCGTAGTGACATGACGTGATATCAAATAGAACAGCGCTTTGTTATTATTCTTTAAGTCACAATGTAAAAGTGATTGTTTGTATTCATGAATGATCGTAGCATTTGATGTTATCATGATAATAAAACTATACAGGTATGATATGCTTGATAATTATTGAATAGTACGCATAAACTACTTTATTGTGTTGTTTCTTTTCTTACTTCCCCAGAATATGTATAGAATACATATAAGGACTGTGTTTATATGTTTAATTAATAGGAACCAGACGACTGGTTCAGTGTTCCTACAGATCGACTATATACAGTTTGTGCATATATATAAATTCTGAAATACGAGTGAAATTAGATCAGCAGTACAACCACATTCTCAATAACAGTTGCACTATTTTAGGATGGTCACTTACTAAAATTTTCTGTTTATTTTCGGATGGTCACTAAAATTTTCTGTTTATTTTCGGATGGTCACTAAGATTTTCTGTTTAATAATCTGCCAATTTTTAACCCTCTCTTATACGAGGGTGTCGGCAAAAACGCCGATTTTCGATGTCAAAGTCGGGGGTGTCGTCTTATGTGCGGATCGCCTTATAGGCGAGTATAAAAGGTAGTATTTTTAATGGATATCTACCTATCTCTCCATATATAAATGAGTTTTGAGTTTGAGTTCTAACACTTAATAATTACTTAAATTTTTTTTGTTGAATTCTTTCTCATTGTTTTGTATCATAAACACCCCATACTTCACTACCAAAACATAAAACATATATAAGCCTGGAATTCAGCCTATAGAAAAAACAGGAGATTTACGACTTTATTAAGTACAAGTCCAGAAATCTCAGACACATGAGATACCAGAAGGTCTGTAAGGGACGTTCAGTCATGTCATTTGTCAATGCCATCTATGGAAGATTAAGGACATGGCATGTAACTATGAAATCCCTAAATGAATCCAGTTCAAATCACCATGCATATACTAAGGCCATCCTTAAAAAATATTTGTTTGCTATAACTTCTGACCATTTTTTATTAATAAAAATAGCACTCTGACATGTATTGGTCCTAACTACCTACTCACTGGGTCGGGTTACAGCAAACAAACATTTTTTTAAGGATGGCCGAGACATCATCAAAGACATTAGGACATAGGAGAAGGGAACAGACAAAAGGCTGTCAAAAAGGGTATCCCCCACCACCAGTACATTTCTGCAGAAAGGGAAGTCAGTTTTTTTTAAAGAGGTAAAAAAGCAAGGACATGTAGTGAATAACTTGGTGATTATCAGATTTATTATTCCTTAGAAATATTAAGTGTTTTCAGTGTGGATATATAAACCTAGAATTTGGCCTATAGAAAAAAGAGCAGATTTACCACTTTTCAGTCATGGCATTTGTCAATGCCATCTATGGAAGATTAAGGACATGGCATGTAACTATGAAATCCCTAAATGAATCCAGTTCAAATCATCATGCATATACTAAGGCCATCCTTAGAATATATTTGTTTGTTGTAACTTCTGACCATTTTTTATTAATAAAAATAGCATTCTGACATGTATTGGTCCTAACTACCTACTCACTGGGTCGGGTTACAGCAAACAAACATTTTTTTAAGGATGGCCGAGACATCATCAAAGACATTGGGACATAGGAGAAGGGAACAGACAAAAAGCTGTCAAAAAGGGTATCCCCCACCACCAGTACATTTCTGCAGAAAGGGAAGTCAGT
The DNA here is from genome assembly GCA_964023205.1 of Lutraria lutraria. Taxonomy (NCBI): domain Eukaryota; kingdom Metazoa; phylum Mollusca; class Bivalvia; order Venerida; family Mactridae; genus Lutraria; species Lutraria lutraria. Next base: position 22,731,706 of record OZ026842.1, on the reverse strand, counting down.
TTTTTTTAAAGAGGTAAAAAAGCAAGGACATGTAGTGAATAACTTGGTGATTATCAGATTTATTATTCCTTAGAAATATTAAGTGTTTTCAGTGTGGATATATAAACCTAGAATTTGGCCTATAGAAAAAAGAGCAGATTTACCACTTTTCAGTCATGGCATTTGTCAATGCCATCTATGGAAGATTAAGGACATGGCATGTAACTATGAAATCCCTAAATGAATCCAGTTCAAATCATCATGCATATACTAAGGCCATCCTTAAAATATATTTGTTTGCTGTAACTTCTGACCATTTTTTATTAATAAAAATAGCATTCTGACATGTATTAGTCCTAACTACCTACTCACTGGGTCGGGTTACAGCAAACAAACATTTTTTTAAGGATGGCCGAGACATCATCAAAGACATTGGGACATAGGAGAAGGGAACAGACAAAAAGCTGTCAAAAAGGGTATCCCCCACCACCGGTACATTTCTGCAGAAAGGGAAGTCAGATTTTTTTCAAACAGGTAAAAAAGCAAGGACATGTAGTGAATAACTAGGTGATTATCATTTTAATGAAGCGTGCAAAATGTCCATGAAAATGCATGAGAGAAACAAAGGGTAAGAACTCCCTCAAAAATTGTGTTGGAATAGGTAGCGCACCTTTTTGAATGTTTGTTTTACTTTTATTCAATATGAAGGACTTATTATGTTTTACATTATCATTATTCCTTAGAAATATTTATTTAGTGTTTTCAGTGTGGATATATAAGCCTAGAATTCGGCCGATAGAAAAAAGAGCAGATTTACCACTTTTCAGTCATGGCATTTGTCAATGCCATCTATGGAAGATTAAGGACATGGCATGTAACTATGAAATCCCTAAATGAATCCAGTTCAAATCATCATGCATATACTAAGGCCATCCTTAAAAAATATTTGTTTGCTGTAACTTCTGACCATTTTTTATTAATAAAAATAGCATTCTGACATGTATTGGTCCTAACTACCTACTCACTGGGTCGGGTTACAGCAAACAAACATTTTTTTAAGGATGGCCGAGACATCATCAAAGACATTGGGACATAGGAGAAGGGAACAGACAAAAAGCTGTCAAAAAGGGTATCCCCCACCACCGGTACATTTCTGCAGAAAGGGAAGTCAGTTTTTTTAAAGAGGTAAAAAAGCAAGGACATGTAGTGAATAACTTGGCGATTATCAGATTTATTATTCCTTAGAAATATTAAGTGTTTTCAGTGTGGATATATAAACCTGGAATTTGGCCTATAGAAAAAAGAGCAGATTTACCACTTTTCAGTCATGGCATTTGTCAATGCCATCTATGGAAGATTAAGGACATGGCATGTAACTATGAAATCCCTAAATGAATCCAGTTCAAATCATCATGCATATACTAAGGCCATCCTTAAAATATATTTGTTTGCTGTAACTTCTGACCATTTCTTATTAATAAAAATAGCATTCTGACATGTATTGGTCCTACCTACCTACTCACTGGGTCGGGTTACAGCAAACAAACATTTTTTTAAGGATGGCCGAGACATCATCAAAGACATTGGGACATAGGAGAAGGGAACAGACAAAAACCTGTCAAAAAGGGTATCCCCCACCACCGGTACATTTCTGCAGAAAGGGAAGTCAGATTTTTTTTAAACAGGTAAAAAAGCAAGGACATGTAGTGAATAACTAGGTGATTATCATTTTAATGAAGCGTGCAAAATGTCCATGAAAATGCATGAGAGAAACAAAGGGTAAGAACTCCCTCAAAAATTGTGTTGGAATAGGTAGCGCACCTTTTTGAATGTTTGTTTTACTTTTATTCAATATATAGGACTTATTATGTTTTACATTATCATTATTCCTTAGAAATATTTATTTAGTGTTTTCAGTGTGGATATATAAGACCAGAATTCGGCCGATAGAAAAAAGAGCAGATTTACCACTTTTCAGTCATGGCATTTGTCAATGCCATCTATGGAAGATTAAGGACATGGCATGTAACTATGAAATCCCTAAATGAATCCAGTTCAAATCATCATGCATATACTAAGGCCATCCTCAAAAAATATTTGTTTGCTGTAACTTCTGACCATTTTTTATGAATAAAAATAGCATTCTGACATGTATTGGTCCTAACTACCTACTCACTGGGTCGGGTTACAGCAAACAAACATTTTTTTAAGGATGGCCGAGACATCATCAAAGACATTGGGACATAGGAGAAGGGAACAGACAAAAAGCTGACAAAAAGCTGTCAAAAAGGGTATCCCCCACCACCGGTACATTTCTGCAGAAAGAGAAGTCAGTTTTTTTAAAGAGGTAAAAAAGCAAGGACATGTAGTGAATAACTTGGCGATTATCAGATTTATTATTCCTTAGAAATATTAAGTGTTTTCAGTGTGGATATATAAACCTGGAATTTGGCCTATAGAAAACAGAGCAGACTTACCACTTTTCAGTCATGGCATTTGTCAATGCCATCTTTGGAAGATTAAGGACATGGCATGTAACTATGAAATCCCTAAAGAAATCCAGTTCAAATCATCATGCATATACTAAGGCCATCCTTAAAAAATATTTGTTTGCTGTAACTTCTGACCATTTTTTATTAATAAAAATAGCACTCTGACATGTATTGGTCCTAACTACCTACTCACTGGGTCGGGTTACAGCAAACAAACATTTTTTTAAGGTTGGCCAAGACATCATCAAAGACATTGGGACATAGGAGAAGGGAACAGACAAAAAGCTGTCAAAAAGGGTATCCCCCACCACCGGTACATTTCTGCAGAAAGGGAAGTCAGTTTTTTTAAAGAGGTAAAAAAGCAAGGACATGTAGTGAATAACTTGGCGATTATCAGATTTATTATTCCTTAGAAATATTAAGTGTTTTCAGTGTGGATATATAAACCTGGAATTTGGCCTATAGAAAAAAGAGCAGATTTACCACTTTTCAGTCATGGCATTTGTCAATGCCATCTATGGAAGATTAAGGACATGGCATGTAACTATGAAATCCCTAAATGAATCCAGTTCAAATCATCATGCATATACTAAGGCCATCCTTAAAATATATTTGTTTGCTGTAACTTCTGACCATTTTTTATTAATAAAAATAGCATTCTGACATGTATTGGTCCTAACTACCTACTCACTGGGTCGGGTTACAGCAAACAAACATTTTTTAAGGATGGCCGAGACATCATCAAAGACATTGGGACATAGGAGAAGGGAACAGACAAAAAGCTGTCAAAAAGGGTATCCCCCACCACCGGTACATTTCTGCAGAAAGGGAAGTCAGATTTTTTTCAAACAGGTAAAAAAGCAAGGACATGTAGTGAATAACTAGGTGATTATCATTTTAATGAAGCGTGCAAAATGTCCATGAAAATGCATGAGAGAAACAAAGGGTAAGAACTCCCTCAAAAATTGTGTTGGAATAGGTAGCGCACCTTTTTGAATGTTTGTTTTACTTTTATTCAATATGAAGGACTTATTATGTTTTACATTATCATTATTCCTTAGAAATATTTATTTAGTGTTTTCAGTGTGGATATATAAGCCTAGAATTCGGCCGATAGAAAAAAGAGCAGATTTACCACTTTTCAGTCATGGCATTTGTCAATGCCATCTATGGAAGATTAAGGACATGGCATGTAACTATGAAATCCCTAAATGAATCCAGTTCAAATCATCATGCATATACTAAGGCCATCCTTAAAAAATATTTGTTTGCTGTAACTTCTGACCATTTTTTATTAATAAAAATAGCATTCTGACATGTATTGGTCCTAACTACCTACTCACTGGGTCGGGTTACAGCAAACAAACATTTTTTTAAGGATGGCCGAGACATCATCAAAGACATTGGGACATAGGAGAAGGGAACAGACAAAAAGCTGTCAAAAAGGGTATCCCCCACCACCGGTACATTTCTGCAGAAAGGGAAGTCAGTTTTTTTAAAGAGGTAAAAAAGCAAGGACATGTAGTGAATAACTTGGCGATTATCAGATTTATTATTCCTTAGAAATATTAAGTGTTTTCAGTGTGGATATATAAACCTGGAATTTGGCCTATAGAAAAAAGAGCAGATTTACCACTTTTCAGTCATGGCATTTGTCAATGCCATCTATGGAAGATTAAGGACATGGCATGTAACTATGAAATCCCTAAATGAATCCAGTTCAAATCATCATGCATATACTAAGGCCATCCTTAAAATATATTTGTTTGCTGTAACTTCTGACCATTTCTTATTAATAAAAATAGCATTCTGACATGTATTGGTCCTACCTACCTACTCACTGGGTCGGGTTACAGCAAACAAACATTTTTTTAAGGATGGCCGAGACATCATCAAAGACATTGGGACATAGGAGAAGGGAACAGACAAAAACCTGTCAAAAAGGGTATCCCCCACCACCGGTACATTTCTGCAGAAAGGGAAGTCAGATTTTTTTTAAACAGGTAAAAAAGCAAGGACATGTAGTGAATAACTAGGTGATTATCATTTTAATGAAGCGTGCAAAATGTCCATGAAAATGCATGAGAGAAACAAAGGGTAAGAACTCCCTCAAAAATTGTGTTGGAATAGGTAGCGCACCTTTTTGAATGTTTGTTTTACTTTTATTCAATATGAAGGACTTATTATGTTTTACATTATCATTATTCCTTAGAAATATTTATTTAGTGTTTTCAGTGTGGATATATAAGACCAGAATTCGGCCGATAGAAAAAAGAGCAGATTTACCACTTTTCAGTCATGGCATTTGTCAATGCCATCTATGGAAGATTAAGGACATGGCATGTAACTATGAAATCCCTAAATGAATCCAGTTCAAATCATCATGCATATACTAAGGCCATCCTCAAAAAATATTTGTTTGCTGTAACTTCTGACCATTTTTTATGAATAAAAATAGCATTCTGACATGTATTGGTCCTAACTACCTACTCACTGGGTCGGGTTACAGCAAACAAACATTTTTTTAAGGATGGCCGAGACATCATCAAAGACATTGGGACATAGGAGAAGGGAACAGACAAAAAGCTGACAAAAAGCTGTCAAAAAGGGTATCCCCCACCACCGGTACATTTCTGCAGAAAGAGAAGTCAGTTTTTTTAAAGAGGTAAAAAAGCAAGGACATGTAGTGAATAACTTGGCGATTATCAGATTTATTATTCCTTAGAAATATTAAGTGTTTTCAGTGTGGATATATAAACCTGGAATTTGGCCTATAGAAAACAGAGCAGACTTACCACTTTTCAGTCATGGCATTTGTCAATGCCATCTTTGGAAGATTAAGGACATGGCATGTAACTATGAAATCCCTAAAGAAATCCAGTTCAAATCATCATGCATATACTAAGGCCATCCTTAAAAAATATTTGTTTGCTGTAACTTCTGACCATTTTTTATTAATAAAAATAGCACTCTGACATGTATTGGTCCTAACTACCTACTCACTGGGTCGGGTTACAGCAAACAAACATTTTTTTAAGGTTGGCCAAGACATCATCAAAGACATTGGGACATAGGAGAAGGGAACAGACAAAAAGCTGTCAAAAAGGGTATCCCCCACCACCGGTACATTTCTGCAGAAAGGGAAGTCAGTTTTTTTAAAGAGGTAAAAAAGCAAGGACATGTAGTGAATAACTTGGCGATTATCAGATTTATTATTCCTTAGAAATATTAAGTGTTTTCAGTGTGGATATATAAACCTGGAATTTGGCCTATAGAAAAAAGAGCAGACTTACCACTTTTCAGTCATGGCATTTGTCAATGCCATCTATGGAAGATTAAGGACATGGCATGTAACTATGAAATCCCTAAATGAATCCAGTTCAAATCATCATGCATATACTAAGGCCATCCTTAAAATATATTTGTTTGCTGTAACTTCTGACCATTTTTTATTAATAAAAATAGCATTCTGACATGTATTGGTCCTAACTACCTACTCACTGGGTCGGGTTACAGCAAACAAACATTTTTTAAGGATGGCCGAGACATCATCAAAGACATTGGGACATAGGAGAAGGGAACAGACAAAAAGCTGTCAAAAAGGGTATCCCCCACCACCGGTACATTTCTGCAGAAAGGGAAGTCAGATTTTTTTCAAACAGGTAAAAAAGCAAGGACATGTAGTGAATAACTAGGTGATTATCATTTTAATGAAGCGTGCAAAATGTCCATGAAAATGCATGAGAGAAACAAAGGGTAAGAACTCCCTCAAAAATTGTGTTGGAATAGGTAGGGCACCTTTTTGAATGTTTGTTTTACTTTTATTCAATATGAAGGACTTATTATGTTTTACATTATCATTATTCCTTAGAAATATTTATTTAGTGTTTTCAGTGTGGATATATAAGCCTAGAATTCGGCCGATAGAAAAAAGAGCAGATTTACCACTTTTCAGTCATGGCATTTGTCAATGCCATCTATGGAAGATTAAGGACATGGCATGTAACTATGAAATCCCTAAATGAATCCAGTTCAAATCATCATGCATATACTAAGGCCATCCTTAAAAAATATTTGTTTGCTGTAACTTCTGACCATTTTTTATTAATAAAAATAGCATTCTGACATGTATTGGTCCTAACTACCTACTCACTGGGTCGGGTTACAGCAAACAAACATTTTTTTAAGGATGGCCGAGACATCATCAAAGACATTGGGACATAGGAGAAGGGAACAGACAAAAAGCTGTCAAAAAGGGTATCCCCCACCACCGGTACATTTCTGCAGAAAGGGAAGTCAGTTTTTTTAAAGAGGTAAAAAAGCAAGGACATGTAGTGAATAACTTGGCGATTATCAGATTTATTATTCCTTAGAAATATTAAGTGTTTTCAGTGTGGATATATAAACCTGGAATTTGGCCTATAGAAAAAAGAGCAGATTTACCACTTTTCAGTCCTGGCATTTGTCAATGCCATCTATGGAAGATTAAGGACATGGCATGTAACTAAGAAATCCCTAAATGAATCCAGTTCAAATCATCATGCATATACTAAGGCCATCCTTAAAATATATTTGTTTGCTGTAACTTCTGACCATTTCTTATTAATAAAAATAGCATTCTGACATGTATTGGTCCTAACTACCTACTCACTGGGTCGGGTTACAGCAAACAAACATTTTTTTAAGGATGGCCGAGACATCATCAAAGACATTGGGACATAGGAGAAGGGAACAGACAAAAAGCTGTCAAAAAGGGTATCCCCCACCACCGGTACATTTCTGCAGAAAGGGAAGTCAGATTTTTTTCAAACAGGTAAAAAAGCAAGGACATGTAGTGAATAACTAGGTGATTATCATTTTAATGAAGCGTGCAAAATGTCCATGAAAATGCATGAGAGAAACAAAGGGTAAGAACTCCCTCAAAAATTGTGTTGGAATAGGTAGCGCACCTTTTTGAATGTTTGTTTTACTTTTATTCAATATGAAGGACTTATTATGTTTTACATTATCATTATTCCTTAGAAATATTTATTTAGTGTTTTCAGTGTGGATATATAAGCCTAGAATTCGGCCGATAGAAAAAAGAGCAGATTTACCACTTTTCAGTCATGGCATTTGTCAATGCCATCTATGGAAGATTAAGGACATGGCATGTAACTATGAAATCCCTAAATGAATCCAGTTCAAATCATCATGCATATACTAAGGCCATCCTTAAAAAATATTTGTTTGCTGTAACTTCTGACCATTTTTTATTAATAAAAATAGCATTCTGACATGTATTGGTCCTAACTACCTACTCACTGGGTCGGGTTATAGCAAACAAACATTTTTTTAAGGATGGCCGAGACATCATCAAAGACATTGGGACATAGGAGAAGGGAACAGACAAAAAGCTGACAAAAAGCTGTCAAAAAGGGTATCCCCCACCACCGGTACATTTCTGCAGAAAGAGAAGTCAGTTTTTTTAAAGAGGTAAATAAGCAAGGACATGTAGTGAATAACTTGGCGATTATCAGATTTATTATTCCTTAGAAATATTAAGTGTTTTCAGTGTGGATATATAAACCTGGAATTTGGCCTATAGAAAAAAGAGCAGACTTACCACTTTTCAGTCATGGCCATCTATGGAAGATTAAGGACATGGCATGTAACTATGAAATCCCTAAATGAATCCAGTTCAAATCATCATGCATATACTAAGGCCATCCTTAAAATATATTTGTTTGCTGTAACTTCTGACCATTTTTTATTAATAAAAATAGCATTCTGACATGTATTGGTCCTAACTACCTACTCACTGGGTCGGGTTACAGCAAACAAACATTTTTTTAAGGATGGCCGAGACATCATCAAAGACATTGGGACATAGGAGAAGGGAACAGACAAAAAGCTATCAAAAAGGGTATCCCTCACCACCGGTACATTTCTGCAGAAAGGGAAGTCAGTTTTTTTTAAAGAGGTAAAAAAGCAAGGACATGTAGTGAATAACTTGGCGATTATCAGATTTATTATTCCTTAGAAATATTAAGTGTTTTCAGTGTTGATATATAAACCTGGAATTTGGCCTATAGAAAAAAGAGCAGACTTACCACTTTTCAGTCATGGCATTTGTCAATGCCATCTATGGAAGATTAAGGACATGGCATGTAACTATGAAATCCCTAAATGAATCCAGTTCAAATCATCATGCATATACTAAGGCCATCCTTAAAATATATTTGTTTGCTGTAACTTCTGACCATTTCTTATTAATAAAAATAGCATTCTGACATGTATTGGTCCTAACTACCTACTCACTGGGTCGGGTTACAGCAAACAAACATTTTTTTAAGGATGGCCGAGACATCATCAAAGACATTGGGACATAGGAGAAGGGAACAGACAAAAAGCTGTCAAAAAGGGTATCCCCCACCACCGGTACATTTCTGCAGAAAGGGAAGTCAGATTTTTTTTAAACAGGTAAAAAAGCAAGGACATGTAGTGAATAACTAGGTGATTATCATTTTAATGAAGCGTGCAAAATGTCCATGAAAATGCATGAGAGAAACAAAGGGTAAGAACTCCCTCAAAAATTGTGTTGGAATAGGTAGCGCACCTTTTTGAATGTTTGTTTTACTTTTATTCAATATGAAGGACTTATTATGTTTTACATTATCATTATTCCTTAGAAATATTTATTTAGTGTTTTCAGTGTGGATATATAAGCCTAGAATTCGGCCGATAGAAAAAAGAGCAGATTTACCACTTTTCAGTCATGGCATTTGTCAATGCCATCTATGGAAGATTAAGGACATGGCATGTAACTATGAAATCCCTAAATGAATCCAGTTCAAATCATCATGCATATACTAAGGCCATCCTTAAAAAATATTTGTTTGCTGTAACTTCTGACCATTTTTTATTAATAAAAATAGCATTCTGACATGTATTGGTCCTAACTACCTACTCACTGGGTCGGGTTACAGCAAACAAACATTTTTTTAAGGATGGCCGAGACATCATCAAAGACATTGGGACATAGGAGAAGGGAACAGACAAAAAGCTGTCAAAAAGGGTATCCCCCACCACCGGTACATTTCTGCAGAAAGGGAAGTCAGATTTTTTTTAAACAGGTAAAAAAGCAAGGACATGTAGTGAATAACTAGGTGATTATCATTTTAATGAAGCGTGCAAAATGTCCATGAAAATGCATGAGAGAAACAAAGGGTAAGAACTCCCTCAAAAATTGTGTTGGAATAGGTAGCGCACCTTTTTGAATGTTTGTTTTACTTTTATTCAATATGAAGGACTTATTATGTTTTACATTATCATTATTCCTTAGAAATATTTATTTAGTGTTTTCAGTGTGGATATATAAGCCTAGAATTCGGCCGATAGAAAAAAGAGCAGATTTACCACTTTTCAGTCATGGCATTTGTCAATGCCATCTATGGAAGATTAAGGACATGGCATGTAACTATGAAATCCCTAAATGAATCCAGTTCAAATCATCATGCATATACTAAGGCCATCCTTAAAAAATATTTGTTTGCTGTAACTTCTGACCATTTTTTATTAATAAAAATAGCATTCTGACATGTATTGGTCCTAACTACCTACTCACTGGGTCGGGTTATAGCAAACAAACATCTTTTTAAGGATGGCCGAGACATCATCAAAGACATTGGGACATAGGAGAAGGGAACAGACAAAAAGCTGACAAAAAGCTGTCAAAAAGCGTATCCCCCACCACTGGTACATTTCTGCAGAAAGAGAAGTCAGTTTTTTTAAAGAGGTAAATAAGCAAGGACATGTAGTGAATAACTTGGCGATTATCAGATTTATTATTCCTTAGAAATATTAAGTGTTTTCAGTGTGGATATATAAACCTGGAATTTGGCCTATAGAAAAAAGAGCAGACTTACCACTTTTCAGTCATGGCATTTGTCAATGCCATCTATGGAAGATTAAGGACATGGCATGTAACTATGAAATCCCTAAATGAATCCAGTTCAAATCATCATGCATATACTAAGGCCATCCTTAAAATATATTTGTTTGCTGTAACTTCTGACCATTTTTTATTAATAAAAATAGCATTCTGACATGTATTGGTCCTAACTACCTACTCACTGGGTCGGGTTACAGCAAACAAACATTTTTTTAAGGATGGCCGAGACATCATCAAAGACATTGGGACATAGGAGAAGGGAACAGACAAAAAGCTGTCAAAAAGGGTATCCCCCACCACCGGTACATTTCTGCAGAAAGGGAAGTCAGATTTTTTTCAAACAGGTAAAAAAGCAAGGACATGTAGTGAATAACTAGGTGATTATCATTTTAATGAAGCGTGCAAAATGTCCATGAAAATGCATGAGAGAAACAAAGGGTAAGAACTCCCTCAAAAATTGTGTTGGAATAGGTAGCGCACCTTTTTGAATGTTTGTTTTACTTTTATTCAATATGAAGGACTTATTATGTTTTACATTATCATTATTCCTTAGAAATATTTATTTAGTGTTTTCAGTGTGGATATATAAGCCTAGAATTCGGCCGATAGAAAAAAGAGCAGATTTACCACTTTTCAGTCATGGCATTTGTCAATGCCATCTATGGAAGATTAAGGACATGGCATGTAACTATGAAATCCCTAAATGAATCCAGTTCAAATCATCATGCATATACTAAGGCCATCCTTAAAAAATATTTGTTTGCTGTAACTTCTGACCATTTTTTATTAATAAAAATAGCATTCTGACATGTATTGGTCCTAACTACCTACTCACTGGGTCGGGTTACAGCAAACAAACATTTTTTTAAGGATGGCCGAGACATCATCAAAGACATTGGGACATAGGAGAAGGGAACAGACAAAAAGCTGTCAAAAAGGGTATCCCCCACCACCGGTACATTTCTGCAGAAAGGGAAGTCAGTTTTTTTAAAGAGGTAAAAAAGCAAGGACATGTAGTGAATAACTTGGCGATTATCAGATTTATTATTCCTTAGAAATATTAAGTGTTTTCAGTGTGGATATATAAACCTGGAATTTGGCCTATAGAAAAAAGAGCAGATTTACCACTTTTCAGTCCTGGCATTTGTCAATGCCATCTATGGAAGATTAAGGACATGGCATGTAACTATGAAATCCCTAAATGAATCCAGTTCAAATCATCATGCATATACTAAGGCCATCCTTAAAATATATTTGTTTGCTGTAACTTCTGACCATTTCTTATTAATAAAAATAGCATTCTGACATGTATTGGTCCTAACTACCTACTCACTGGGTCGGGTTACAGCAAACAAACATTTTTTTAAGGATGGCCGAGACATCATCAAAGACATTGGGACATAGGAGAAGGGAACAGACAAAAAGCTGTCAAAAAGGGTATCCCCCACCACCGGTACATTTCTGCAGAAAGGGAAGTCAGATTTTTTTTAAACAGGTAAAAAAGCAAGGACATGTAGTGAATAACTAGGTGATTATCATTTTAATGAAGCGTGCAAAATGTCCATGAAAATGCATGAGAGAAACAAAGGGTAAGAACTCCCTCAAAAATTGTGTTGGAATAGGTAGCGCACCTTTTTGAATGTTTGTTTTACTTTTATTCAATATGAAGGACTTATTATGTTTTACATTATCATTATTCCTTAGAAATATTTATTTAGTGTTTTCAGTGTGGATATATAAGCCTAGAATTCGGCCGATAGAAAAAAGAGCAGATTTACCACTTTTCAGTCATGGCATTTGTCAATGCCATCTATGGAAGATTAAGGACATGGCATGTAACTATGAAATCCCTAAATGAATCCAGTTCAAATCATCATGCATATACTAAGGCCATCCTTAAAAAATATTTGTTTGCTGTAACTTCTGACCATTTTTTATTAATAAAAATAGCATTCTGACATGTATTGGTCCTAACTACCTACTCACTGGGTCGGGTTATAGCAAACAAACATCTTTTTAAGGATGGCCGAGACATCATCAAAGACATTGGGACATAGGAGAAGGGAACAGACAAAAAGCTGACAAAAAGCTGTCAAAAAGGGTATCCCCCACCACCGGTACATTTCTGCAGAAAGAGAAGTCAGTTTTTTTAAAGAGGTAAATAAGCAAGGACATGTAGTGAATAACTTGGCGATTATCAGATTTATTATTCCTTAGAAATATTAAGTGTTTTCAGTGTGGATATATAAACCTGGAATTTGGCCTATAGAAAAAAGAGCAGACTTACCACTTTTCAGTCATGGCATTTGTCAATGCCATCTATGGAAGATTAAGGACATGGCATGTAACTATGAAATCCCTAAATGAATCCAGTTCAAATCATCATGCATATACTAAGGCCATCCTTAAAATATATTTGTTTGCTGTAACTTCTGACCATTTTTTATTAATAAAAATAGCATTCTGACATGTATTGGTCCTAACTACCTACTCACTGGGTCGGGTTACAGCAAACAAACATTTTTTTAAGGATGGCCGAGACATCATCAAAGACATTGGGACATAGGAGAAGGGAACAGACAAAAAGCTGTCAAAAAGGGTATCCCTCACCACCGGTACATTTCTGCAGAAAGGGAAGTCAGTTTTTTTTAAAGAGGTAAAAAAGCAAGGACATGTAGTGAATAACTTGGCGATTATCAGATTTATTATTCCTTAGAAATATTAAGTGTTTTCAGTGTGGATATATAAACCTGGAATTTGGCCTATAGAAAAAAGAGCAGACTTACCACTTTTCAGTCATGGCATTTGTCAATGCCATCTATGGAAGATTAAGGACATGGCATGTAACTATGAAATCCCTAAATGAATCCAGTTCAAATCATCATGCATATACTAAGGCCATCCTTAAAATATATTTGTTTGCTGTAACTTCTGACCATTTTTTATTAATAAAAATAGCATTCTGACATGTATTGGTCCTAACTACCTACTCACTGGGTCGGGTTACAGCAAACAAACATTTTTTTAAGGATGGCCGAGACATCATCAAAGACATTGGGACATAGGAGAAGGGAACAGACAAAAAGCTGTCAAAAAGGGTATCCCCCACCACCGGTACATTTCTGCAGAAAGGGAAGTCAGATTTTTTTCAAACAGGTAAAAAAGCAAGGACATGTAGTGAATAACTAGGTGATTATCATTTTAATGAAGCGTGCAAAATGTCCATGAAAATGCATGAGAGAAACAAAGGGTAAGAACTCCCTCAAAAATTGTGTTGGAATAGGTAGCGCACCTTTTTGAATGTTTGTTTTACTTTTATTCAATATGAAGGACTTATTATGTTTTACATTATCATTATTCCTTAGAAATATTTATTTAGTGTTTTCAGTGTGGATATATAAGCCTAGAATTCGGCCGATAGAAAAAAGAGCAGATTTACCACTTTTCAGTCATGGCATTTGTCAATGCCATCTATGGAAGATTAAGGACATGGCATGTAACTATGAAATCCCTAAATGAATCCAGTTCAAATCATCATGCATATACTAAGGCCATCCTTAAAATATATTTGTTTGCTGTAACTTCTGACCATTTCTTATTAATAAAAATAGCATTCTGACATGTATTGGTCCTAACTACCTACTCACTGGGTCGGGTTACAGCAAACAAACATTTTTTTAAGGATGGCCGAGACATCATCAAAGACATTGGGACATAGGAGAAGGGAACAGACAAAAAGCTGTCAAAAAGGGTATCCCCCACCACCGGTACATTTCTGCAGAAAGGGAAGTCAGATTTTTTTTAAACAGGTAAAAAAGCAAGGACATGTAGTGAATAACTAGGTGATTATCATTTTAATGAAGCATGCAAAATGTCCATGAAAATGCATGAGAGAAACAAAGGGTAAGAACTCCCTCAAAAATTGTGTTGGAATAGGTAGCGCACCTTTTTGAATGTTTGTTTTACTTTTATTCAATATGAAGGACTTATTATGTTTTACATTATCATTATTCCTTAGAAATATTTATTTAGTGTTTTCAGTGTGGATATATAAGCCTAGAATTCGGCCGATAGAAAAAAGAGCAGATTTACCACTTTTCAGTCATGGCATTTGTCAATGCCATCTATGGAAGATTAAGGACATGGCATGTAACTATGAAATCCCTAAATGAATCCAGTTCAAATCATCATGCATATACTAAGGCCATCCTTAAAAAATATTTGTTTGCTGTAACTTCTGACCATTTTTTATTAATAAAAATAGCATTCTGACATGTATTGGTCCTAACTACCTACTCACTGGGTCGGGTTACAGCAAACAAACATTTTTTTAAGGATGGCCGAGACATCATCAAAGACATTGGGACATAGGAGAAGGGAACAGACAAAAAGCTGTCAAAAAGGGTATCCCCCACCACCGGTACATTTCTGCAGAAAGGGAAGTCAGTTTTTTTAAAGAGGTAAAAAAGCAAGTACATGTAGTGAATAACTTGGCGATTATCAGATTTATTATTCCTTAGAAATATTAAGTGTTTTCAGTGTGGATATATTAACCTGGAATTTGGCCTATAGAAAAAAGAGCAGATTTACCACTTTTCAGTCATGGCATTTGTCAATGCCATCTATGGAAGATTAAGGACATGGCATGTAACTATGAAATCCCTAAATGAATCCAGTTCAAATCATCATGCATATACTAAGGCCATCCTTAAAATATATTTGTTTGCTGTAACTTCTGACCATTTTTTATTAATAAAAATAGCATTCTGACATGTATTGGTCCTAACTACCTACTCACTGGGTCGGGTTACAGCAAACAAACATTTTTTTAAGGATGGCCGAGACATCATCAAAGACATTGGGACATAGGAGAAGGGAACAGACAAAAAGCTGTCAAAAAGGGTATCCCCAACCACCGGTACATTTCTGCAGAGAGGGAAGTCAGATTTTTTTTAACAGGTAAAAAAAAGCAAGGACATGTAGTGAATAACTAGGTGATTATCATTTTAATGAAGCGTGCAAAATGTCCATGAAAATGCATGAGAGAAACAAAGGGTAATAACTCCCTCAAAAATTAATTCAATCACAAAATAGATGCATAGCTTTATCAATAGTTGTTGGAATAGGCACACCTTTTTGAGTTTTTGTTTTACTTTCATTTATTATGAAGGACCTATTATATTCTACATTATTATTATTATTCCTTAGAAATATTTAGTGTTTTCAGTCTGGATATATAAGCCTGGAATTCGGCCTATAGAAAAAAGAGCTGATTTACCACTTTGTTAAGTACAAGTCCAGAAATCTCAGACACATGAGATACCCGACTGGGAAGTGTATGAGCTCTTACCTAGATCTAAGATCTTTGATATGACGTTAGACTATATTCCTGGACTTGTAAGTATTTTTAGGCCTAAAAATGATCATGTAACCAGAAACAAACATTTTTATGCCTAAGGCCAAATATTTATGTTGCTATATGCGCATGATATTGTCATTTTTTCAAAATCGATCTCAAAATTACAAGAAAGTTTTAATTTGTTACATAATTATTGCGAAACGTGGAAAATGCGTGTTAACGTAACAAAAACTAAAATTATGATTTTCAAAAATGGTGGGGTTAACCCAAATGGATTAAGATTTAATTATAATGGACAACCAATGGATATTGTTTCTAAATTTACGTATTTAGTCATTGTGTTCACTCCAGGGGGTTCCTTATGTACAGCTCAAAATACATTACCTTGTCAGGCACAAAAAGCCTTGTTTACATTGAATAAATATTTGTATAAATTTACCTTTATATCTTCAAAACATAAACTAGAATTATTTGATAAATCTTAAATTATTGTTGTGATGTTTGGGGTTTTACTAATGATTTATCTATAGAAGAGTTCATTTAATGTTTTGTAAAAAACTTCTGGGTGTAAAGAAATCTACACAGAATGATTTTATTTATGGTGAGCTAGGACAAGTATCTTTTAAAACTATTCACATGTCAAGGATAATTAAGTATTGGTTAAGAACACTCAGAATGGGATAAAATAAATATGTTCATATTGTGTATAATTTACTAAAATGAGACATAGACAAATTATCCTAATAAATATAATTGGTGTGCAAAGGTTAAAAGTTTATTATGTACACTTGGTTTAGTAGATGCTTCGATTTTTCAGGGGGTAGGTAATGACAATTTTTTTCTTTCCGTTGTTAAACAGAGATTGAATGATCAGTTTTACAAGACTGGAATTCAAGATTATGCACTTCAGATAGAGCTAGATTTTATAAAGATATTTGTTATTTTAGATTTCAACCTTACTTGGAATGTTTTTCAGTTTATAAATTTTGTCAAGCTTTAAGTTGTCTCAGAGTTTTATCTCATAAATTATTAATAGAAGCAGGTAGATGGGTTAAAACCAGTAAAAATTTCAATTGATGATAGAAAATGTGTAATATGTAGTAAGTTAGAGGATGAATATCATTAATTTATGTGTAAGAATGCAGTATTTATGTGGATTTGAGAAAACAATATATTCTGAGAAATTTTGGGTTAGACCAAGTATGTTTAAATTCATTGAATTAATTAATAACGAAAATAAAAAGATCATTAGAAATTTAGGAACTTATATTCACAATGCTTTTATGTTAAGAAATTCTGTATTACATGTTACTGATTAATATAAGAAAGTAGATAATATTTTATTTTGTTGTCATTATATGTGTGAAACAATATGACCTTCTCCATATATTTATATTTATAAATGCATATACAATAATTTAACGTGTAATAATATTGTAACTGTAATTGTTAATATATATATATATATATTTGAATCGTTATTTAATATACGCAAAATGCATAGTTAATTATTTTATACTAATATAGAAATGTATGTACAGTCAAAACTCGTTATATCTAAGTTCGTGGGACTTGTCAAAATACTTCGATATAAACGAACTTCGATCAATATAGGAATTTCGATACCCGTGTTTACATTTTAGAGCTAAAGTCAGTGTGTCGTAACAATAACGTAATCGTGTTATTTAGTGTACGGGATTGTAACGGGTTATAAGAATATGGCATTTATACCGGTACTTATACGGGTACTGTCGATATATTTATTTTGCTATATACATTTCAAATAAGCATAAGATAGTTTTAAATGAGCGTATAGCAGCATCAATAATAATTTGTTTCATCAACGAAAAGTTTGTATCAGTTTTATAATCGTGAGAATGGACACTAACATGTTTAAATAGCTGTCAATAATTAATTATCGATTTTAAATTGTAAGTGTTTGTTTGCGGAAAAGTGCGAACATTTCTTTTGTAAGTTGACGACATAATTGGTTCGACATAGATGGTCACTTTATAGTTGAAACTGTTTGGTTCGGACCGAAAATCTACTTTGATATATAAAAATATCGAGAACCACGAATTCGATATACGTGCGTTTTTTAAATATGTAATAAGAAGGATAAAAATCGGGGCTTTATCTTTACTTCGATATAAGCGGGATTTCGATATAATGAGTTTCGACTGTATTAGCATTTATGTGAATTATATTTGCAAATGATTTTGATTATGTCACACTGTCTGTTTATACTTAATAATTTTAATGTCCTCATGTATTTGTAAATGCACAGGAATCAATAAACTTATCTATCTATGGAAGATTAAGAAGGACATGGCATGTAACTATAAAATCCCTATACTAAGGCCATCCTTAAAAAATATTTGTTCAAATTCTCTATGTCAAGGTCTATAAATCTTGAAAGTCCTAGTCTGATTTCACCCAAAAAGAAACTTGCCCAAAGCCTTAAAGGGGCATGCCCAGGAACTGCTGTGTCTTCTTTTTGTCGTACACCAAAAATGTGTTTGTCACTTGTAAAACCAATTATTACCGAAAGTCAAAGAAGAATGTGTGTTCAAAAATGACTCTATAACGCGCGTCGGTATTTGTATGTCGGTTTGAATAAAAGGTTGCCAGCCTTTAATTGATGAGAACGATATTTCCGATACGTGTGAGAGTTTAACTGAGCATGTACGCTGCCCTTCAAGTGAACATAACATGAGCAATACTTACTATTTCAGTTTGTTGACATTTTTTTCCGCGATGTTTTTGGTTTTGACAGACCCCGAAAGGGTCGAGTTCTAAAAATGACAAATAATTTCTAAGGCCGAAATCGGCAGGTTTGGTAAATCTTGAAATGTGCATTTTGAGTAAACTAGCGGGATATTTTGTAAATATTTTACAGGGCTTTCATTAATTGATTTAGGCATTAAAATGATACCAATTTGATTGCTATTCGAGATGCTTCAGTTCCAGGGCATGCCCCTTTAAAGTCATACAAAGTCACTGTATATATGATCAGGATGGGTGAAGAAATTAAGTTGCTGTAGTGCAGACAGTAAGCTAAAATATAGAAAAAATTCTAAGTCAAGGGCCTATAACTCTAGAAGTCTGAATCCAATTTTGCCAATAATAGAACTTGTTCAAGACCTTGTGGTAATTAATAACACACTCACAGAAAATATGATAAGGATTGGTACAGAGATGAAGGTGCTAGAGTGTAATCAAGCTGAAATTTAGATAATTTTCTATGCTAAGGGCTCATAACTCTTGAAGCGCTAGTTCGATTTCACCAACAACTGAAGTTAACTAAGACCTTACAGTCATACACATTCATTGGAAATATTATTAGGATTGGTAAAGTAAACAATCTATCTATAGTAAATTTTCTAAGTCAAAAACCCATAACTCTTGAAGTCCAAGTCTGGATCTACACCTAAAATAAAATGTTTTCAAGATCTTCAAATTATACACATTTGAAGTAAATATGATTAGCACTGGGGAAGCAGTTAAGGCGCATGAGTGTAAACAAGCTGAAATATAAGGAAATTTTCAAAGTCAAGGTCCCATAACTCTTGATGTCCCTATCTGATTCCGCCCATAATCGAACTTACCCGAAATATTTGTGGACATACACATTTTGACCAAGTTTAATGAAGATTTGTTAAGAGCTGTGGATGCTAGAGTGTAAACAAACCAATTGTGGACAGACCACAGACACTCATCAAACCTAAAAGCTCACCTGTGAACTAACAAGAGGGCCAAGATGGCCCAATATTGCTCACATGAAAATCATTGTTCACTCATTAAAACCTATTTTTTTACCCCAAGTTACGCATTATTAAACTTGTCCAAAATTATGTCAATACAAGCATATGATTTA
The DNA here is from genome assembly GCA_964023205.1 of Lutraria lutraria. NCBI lineage: Eukaryota > Metazoa > Mollusca > Bivalvia > Venerida > Mactridae > Lutraria > Lutraria lutraria. The sequence goes on along the minus strand of OZ026842.1, from coordinate 22,712,066 downwards.
ACATACAACATACCCATCATTCAAAGAACTGTTTATAGCATTATTGACAGCGTTCTGATCATTAGGTACAACTTCATCCACTCGAAATACTTGATTAGAATTATCCTTTCTATTGTTACCAGCAGTATCCCTACACAGCATTTTTTTGTCCAAGGTGGATCCCTACTTTCTGTATCAGAGGAATTCTGCTTAGTGAGAGGGGCTTTACCAGAACCTGTTGGAGTACTGGTGCCATGATCTTGTCCTTGACCATGACCACCTGGGTCAAAAACGTCCCTCTTTCCAACCACAAGAGAATATTGGGGTGGGAAGTCACATCTAAAAATAAGGAGAATAAATATGTGAATCTAAAACCAAACTTCATGATACTTAAAATTGATAGATTTTACCAGCATTCTGTGATACATGACAAGCTTAACCTATTACAGTGGAACCTCTCTACAATGGTCAACAGCCAGTCATGACAAATTGGCTGTTATAGGGAGGTGGCTGTTGTTGAGAGGAAGATATTGGCTGTTATGCTGATAAGAGTGTAAATCAATATGGATTAGTACAGATTTATTGAGCCAGTATATCGTCGGCCCCATTCGGAAATGACGTAACTTAAAAAATGTAAATTTTCAGGAGAAAGGAAAAACAATTTTACATTTTCAAACACATTTATTAGATGCTATATCTAAGTATGTAAAACAATTAAACAACATTAAAATATTATGTGATGTTTGACAGTATTTCAATAAACCTTACTTACTGCAGAAGATCATTTAATAGAATCTCCGACAATATTTTTACAAGGTCTATAATGCTCATTTTTGACGTTTGACCTCTAAGTGTGACCTTGACCTACAGACCTGGTTATTAGGCACTGCACACCATCTCATGGTGATTAACAATTATGACAAGTTATCTTAACAAGAGGGCCAAGATGGCCCTGTATCGTTCACATGTCAATCACTGCTCACTCATTAAAACATTGTTTTGAACCGGTGACCTAGTTTTTGACCCATGTTAGAACTTGTCCTACATATGAATAAGACAAACATTCTGACAAAATTTGGTGAAGATCCAAGCTGAAAATGTAGTTACGCCCTTTCCAAATGGGACCGACAATATATATTAAAGTTACAAATTGAAAATGATAATGCAATTTGAGGGTTTTTATTGGAAGTGATAAATTCAAACAATGACGCATTATTTCACAATTATGCTTATAATTAACTGTAGGTGCATGTTGCAAACAAACAATTATCAAATCATTAAGAACTGATTGCGTAAATACATCAGTTCTGATCTCTGATAAGCTCAGTGACGGGATTTTTTTGGTGAACCAAACACTGATACAGCCACCTGTGGATCTCAGCTGATGTGTAAAGTGTTGTTTTCGCAGTTTCGCAGCAAACGAGTGTTGTCAGTAAAAAAATGAGGGACATGAAACTGCTAACTGATGGACAGACAGACAGACAGACAAACAGACGGACACCAGCGTCATAATATAATATGTCCCTTTGGGTGTATAAAAAATAACAAACAATCACCCTTTTAGTTCAGAAGAAATGAGGAAGTTATACATCAATCAAATAATATGACAGATCCTACCTTTCTGGATGATCTTGGTTAATGAGAGCTCTACTTTGTTCTCCTAGTTGTCTTACAACATTAGCGTAATCTTCAACAACATTTTCTAAAGCTTGATGTTTCTTCATCATATTTTGAGCTCCAATTTCATCCTTAGCTCGCACCTCTCCCATCATGTACAATTCTTGTTCACTCATCCAAAACTCAGCTTCAGATGCATCATAATAGTACTGAAAACAAAATCAAAGTAAATTTCTTAATTTGACTTTAAATTTAAGCAATTTAATACATGAAATATTCCGTAAGGAATTCCTGAACAGCAAATTTATAACTTGAATAAAGTTTGCAAATTCAGCATTTAAGGCACAGTCAGCAAACTATTTTGTTTAAGATGATTACAAACTAGAAATGTGTCCATAGGACATGGATGCCCCCGCCATTTCACGCTGGACACAGAAATAAGTGTTATGTGGCAAATATGTGAATACAACATAGAGCAGGTTGCTTGGGAAAATTGCCCATAGTGGGAGGTAAAGATCACCTAAGGGTGGTAAACACTCAACTACATGTACTTTCACTATTTCAATATAAGGAATGAAGTAAATATTTAAGTGTCCACTGTGACCTTGACCTTTGAGTAAGCGACACAGTTTTTGCGCATGACACGTCATCTTAAGGTATCTGCCTTGGTTATAATCGCTAAAATAACGTAAGATGATATGTATCAAATGCATTGTATTGGTACGATATGATACTATTAATTCTTTAATGACAAAAATTTGTTATAAAATCTCTTAGTTACTAGCCATCAAACCTGGGCATGGTTTAAATTATTGAACCGTAAACATAAGCGATCTTGATTGGCTATCAAAATTGAATGGGGTGCATCAAATTCATTGATTTCATGAAGCGATAATGATCCGACACATCGTTAATTGCTCAGCTTAAAAAAACACAGTAGGTGTCATTTTCAAATTAACATTGCCGTCTTATTTGATGACGGGATTTCAAAGCAGTTTTCAGTATTTTGTAGCGGAAATGTTATTCTAGGGACCCATGCCTCAGAATTTTGATATTTGTCTTCATTTTTTATCTATGGAGTATTACGTAACAAACAGCGGGGTTCTGGGTACGGAATTTATTTAAAGTCAAGTATCTAACAAACAGAAGATTCACAGTTTATTTTTCATTCGATGATTAACAAAACACGTTTATAAACGAGCACCAGGTTTATCTCGAGCAACTTGTCTGGTCCGATGATTCCTCGAGATAACGAGGTTTTACTGTACATATATTTTATTTACAATCAAATTGAGAATACATGTACAGATATATTAACTTCCAAGTCATTTGAATGGACTGGTATAAAGTTCTGGGCTGTAGTTTTAAGTCTTAGTTATTGTATGTATATAATTCGATTATTTTCTGATTTATAATTGATTGTCATTGGTAATTTCGATCCGATGATCGATTATAGGATTTGTCCGATCATCCAACACTAGTATAAATTACAAATTGGTTTAAAACAAGCACCTATAATGGTACCCCGTGCACCCTAAAAGAAATAAGTAGCCGTTATATTTTGAGTTTATGACAAACTAAATACTGTCACCATTGGACCAAGGAACATTCAATGACATAGTGCTAGATCATACCGCAGTACACACAACTTATAGCTGTCATGTTAAGACTTCATAAAAGCTGAGTACTTCAAAATCTAATGCTAACTAACCTGTGCCAAGAACATGTACTGTGGATCAATTTGTCCCTCAGTGACACGACCACCAAACTCCTTCATCTTGGCATATTCTGGTACGTACACATCAATTTCATCCTTCAGTTGTTGATGCTGATTAAGAAGTCTTTCAGCAACAGTCAGACCGTTAGGTGCGTCTTCTGAAGCCACAGTGGTCTGTGTTCGAGACAACCATTGTTGGAAATGATCCAAGTTTCCAAGGTAACGCTGGAGTTCACCAGTCTCACCAAGTTTCTCATCATGATCCTTAAGTTGTAAGAAAGAGCAGATTAAGACAAACCAATGATAACAAATCATCAAATGATAAAAAACTAATGAAAAATACACTGACACACAAATTGTGGAGGACTTCTGGTAATCTTGGAGACTAAGTTTGTAAATATATGAGGTAAAAGTGACAAACGTCCTTGATTTAACAGAAATAAAATCTAAATAACAAAATCAACTAGAACTGCCACAGAATGACTAAAAATACCCCCACATACCGCCTTGTCACAGATGTATGGCCAGCAGCAACACACCGTCCCATGATGTTGAATAAATGTACCAAGTGATTTTAAAATCTCACCATGAATGACATGCTTATGGCCCGTACGAGCTAATTTATGGTCATTTTTTACCTTTGAACTCACAAGTGTGACCTTGACCTTGGAGATATTGATGTAATTCTTTTGCATGACACACCGTCCCATGATGGTGAACAAATGTACTAAGTGATTTTAAAATCTCACAATGAATGACATAGTTATGGCCGTACAAGCAAATTTATGGCAATTTTTTACCTTTGAACTCCAAGTGTGACCTTGGAGATATTGACGCAATTCTTTCGCATGACACACCGTCCCATGATGGCGAACAAATGTAACAAGTAGTTAAAAAATCCTTCCATTCATAGAGAAGATACAGTGTGGACAAACTTCATGACAGACGGACTGACGGACCAACAAAGTGACTCCTATATAGCCCCCCCTACCAATGGTAGTGGGGGTATAATGATGGTTTGGATGGTAACAACTTACCATATCTTTAAGGTTAACCCAGACATTGCTGATTTCAGCAATCTGCTCTCTGATGGCTTCAGTTTCATCTGGTTTCTCTTCTTCAAGCCGTTCAGCTTCGCTTTGAAGTGATTCCAACTTGGCTTGAATTGCAGCACGATCATGTTCCATACTACTGAGATGATGTTGTAAGGTCAACACACCAATAAGATCATTAGCAAGATACTCAGTAGATTCAGGGATCTTAGCTTTCTCATGAATCCAGGTAATTGTCTCATTATGTTCAATCTCATCTCTCTTAGCTTCAACCAACTCACATAAGTTATTCCACCTGAAAATAAGGGTAACATTTATCAATCTTTCAAAACAAAATTTTCAAAAAGGAATACTGAGAGTATGGATTCTTATCTTTAGAATTATCAAATAGTTATTTTACAGGGGTGCACGGTATTACCGGTATACTGATTACCGTGGTATTAAGGTCTGATGGTACCATACCGCGGAATACCGGTATTTTATCATAATAATCACTAAGCACATTAGCAACTAATGAAGAGTAAGGTGCTGTCTTAATTAGGTGCTGTTCAGCGGCGCGAGAAAGAGACAAGAACTTCAGACTGTGAATTTACTTTACTCCAGGTAAAAACTGTTAAATAATATCATATTCAATATAGAATGTTTTCTGAAATTCAATTTTTTTATGCCGAGATTGAAACTGGCACCTGCACATGATAGCTTAGACATTTCTTTGTTAGAGGTGTAACGATAGGTAGACTAATCAATGTATTGTGCTAGTTTTGCTCACGACAGCAATAGGTTGATAGCATATTTCCAAGTTGATAACTATCTCAATAGTTTGTTTAACTATTGATTGTTTACGATAGTTTTAGTTATGATTAAGAGGTATGTTAAAAAAGAATAATTTTCGCAATTTTTCTTCTTCCAATCCGCCATTTTGTTGAAAACTTTTACAAATATATAATAAAGCATCTTATTGATCATGGATCGGTCTAAATAAATTACGGGCAATTTTGCAGGATTATGCTGGCTATTATGGAAATATAATATACTAGGCACCAATCAATGATCAAATTGACTAATTTATACCCAACGGGTTGAAGGTCATATGTCACTGCGTCTGCACAAGAGCGTAACTCGCGAGTCATTTCCGAATTATTTCTGAACTGTTCTGAATGATTATGTCTGACTGCAAATGCAATTTTCCGGGTTTAATCCCAGCCATAAAGAGTCAGATGTAGATATCCATAAATGATGCCTCCGACGTTTCATCCGTCGATCTGCCCGACTAAAAATGGACGAACGAGTTGTCAACATATTATAAGGTTCGTACTCGTCGAGTTTTGGTTTGCAAATTAATGTGCACCAAGCGAGCGACTGCTATGTAAAGCTGAACTTTCAGTCAGTTTCTTAACAGACTATAATGATTTAAGTTTTACATACCCAGTGTTGAGACCATTATGTCTCAGTATCACCTCAGCAGCATTTAGATGTTCAAGCTGTAGTAATTGTCTAGCCAGCTGATTCACCACACCAATCTTAGATGCATTAGCATTCATCTCACACTGGAAACCTTCGAAACGATGTTTCATAATAGCCAACCTTTCAATGTCGTCCGTAATTATCATGGTAGTGAGAAGTTTCTCCTAAAAATAAGTATGAATAATGTTATTAGGAAGTGTATTCATCAGGCAGTAGAATTTAGAAGACCACAATCACTATGGGACCAATATTTCCAGAATATGCATATATATATATTGTGCATGACACGTTTTCATGGCGCAGACATAAAAGCAAAAATTAAAAGTCATCCTACCTTCTCATCAATCCATGTCTTGACACAGTCTGCTTCATGGAAGAGTTTATATAAGGACAGGGCACCAAGAAGCCTCTGTTTTCTACGTTTGGCCAATTCAAGAAGTTCTTGATAGCATCGGTTAATACCACCTAGTGTTGTCTGCATGGACTCAGATTCACAATCCTGAAATTACCACACAAAAATGATCTTAATGTTCTAATGTTGGATCCATGATTAACTTTAGCAATCTTTGATGTAACATGCTTTCATTGACAGAAATCTGTGATTATTGCATAGAACTTCTGTGAGCAAAAAAAGAAGCCATACATTCTCCATCACGTTAACAGTTAATTAAAATACAATCATAAATTTCTGTTTTGTACTCATTTTTCTCCTGATAAAATCTTTGCCAAACATTGATAGAGAATACAACAATTCTGTTTTCTTTGAATCTAATATTTATAAGGTAGGAAGTACCTGCTCTCCCAGGTTGGCGGCCTGTTCATGTAGGGCATCTATAACACTCGGGTAGTTCTTTAATTCATCAGTGACATCTTTGTATTTCTCCAGTATTGATTGTACACTTGCCTCTACACATCCCTGTAACTGTACAAGAACAGAAATTACATGTGAGAACAAATATAGGACATTTACATGAAGTCCCTATTAGTATGATGATCATACAGTTATATAAAAGATACAACAAAGCATCTTATATACACAGAATCTTGAATAAATACAAGGCCTTTCTTTGAACATGGCAGAATAACCAACAGTAAATTATTTTACCTGATCTACAGCTAAGTCTACAGCTTCATTAAGCCGTTTCGTTCTGAAGGACACGAAATCAATGAGGCATTCCAACTGCTTGTTGATCTCGTGAATGCACTCTTGTATCTTTTCTGCACCGAAATTGCGAGCCGAAATGAGATCACTACTGACTTGTAGTACGCATTGCAGGTGGGTGTGTCTAGCTGTCATCTCATCCTCCATTGTCTACAACAACAACAGTATCATGAGTACTATATCAACATTTGTTTAATGTAAGTTACAGTAAAACTTCGTAATTACGAGCATCAATATCACAAGCACCAGGTTTATCTCGAGCAGATCTTGAAGTTACGACACATTTAGTTCTCTCTTGTTAATGAATTTTCATGTTTATTACAAGCATCGTTATCTCGATATCTCGAGCACATGTTTATGGCCTTTGACTTGATTTTAAGTGTTATTTACCATAATTATCTTAGTAGGTCAATAACACAATTTTCAGACATGGTATTTCACTGTTTAAAAAACAGGAATGTTTTTATGGATAAAGAACTTTATTTAAACAGTCAATGCATATTTTATACATTCAATGAAAATATATTTTCATCATAAGCATTTCGTATTATTACTGTAAATAAGCAGATTAATGTGCATGATGGAGACATAGTATATTTTTCATACAACAAACAAAAACCCGTTTATTACAAGCACCAGGTTTATCTCCAGCAATAAGTCTGGTCCGATGATTCCCCGAGATAACGAGGTTCACTGTATATCATTCAAGGTAAAACAACTATATTAAGATACTCATACAATGTTGATACATGTAGTTTAACTGCTCAAGAGCTGTCAATATATCTTGACTTTAAATACAGATGAATGTTTAAGAGGACGACTGGTACCTTTTGTTTATTGAGGAGATGAACACTGGTAAGATCGTGTCCCAGATCAGGGGCGGACATGAGCTGTTCTTTCTCTCCTATCCAGCCCTCTTCATTAGCCATATCCCAATAGGACTGCCAAAGTTTACGGGACTTGTGTAGACATCCTTTACAGTCATCAGCAAGTCTGCGTAATCCTTCATAAGAATTTTCCAATGTGCTAATACGGTCCTTGACAATCTCTGGATCACTCGGTTGATAGCCTATCAAGTGAACAGCTTTATTAAATAAATGCACATTTAAAACATGCAATGCAATCATTAGAACTTATAAACTTAAGCAGAGAATTGATAAAACAAATCAAAATCTAATAATACAATACTTGGAAACAGTTTCATAAGAGCAGTATCTTGAATACTCTATGATTTTATTGAATTCAACTGAATTATTCATACCATCTGAAAAGAACTGAATTTTAAACAAACCTCCAACTTCAGTGAAGTCTCCATTCACAAATCTATTTGTCTGATGAATGTCTGTCTTAACACATTCACCAAGCACATGGATATCAGACTCTAGTAGTCCTTGCTTCTGTAGCAAGTCACCCATGCCCATTAAGTGTTTGCCGTAATCTTCTGATATCAACTGTGACTAAAAAAGATATTCAACACATTTCATAAAAGTATTTAATGACAATTTATTAACAATGAGAATCATATAGTTACATGAAAACTTGTTAGCAGAAGAACTCATATAAGCCATTATGCTCCTTTCATCAAAGATAAGAAAATAAGTCTGAAAAACTCTTCCTTACTTTGATTTCCTTCTTCCAGTCAAGTTTGTACATTATTTCTTGGAAGATTTTCTGTTGTTGCAGAGAGAGTTCCAATCTCATTCTTCTTGCAAGTAACAACTCTAATAGGTAGTTCCATAACTTTATTACATTGTCTTTCCTGTAATAAAACATAGATAAACAATATAGCTTACACTACAAAGTAAAATGTCTATCATATGTAATTCACAACCATGGTACAAAAAATTGAATTGATGTAATGGTTTTTGTACTAAAATATTTTTCACATAGATGACCAAGCCTTCAAAAAAGTTATGGTGTTAATGACATGAATTCAATAAAATCAGTGTCATAAGCAGATAAGAAATAAAAACAAGTTTTCCAGCATTATTTCCTTTGTAACACATTATATGACAATAGTGAGCAAATGAAGAAAATACTTATTTTTTTACATGCAATTATCAGAACTATTCATTGCCACATTACATGTATATAAGTATACCTGATTAGTTCTTTACATAGAGCAAGTTCTCTATCATGTTCAGCTGTCTCAAGTTTGTCCCAGGCTTTATTGATGTCAGAGATAAGTTTCCCTTCTACAGGAAGATAAGGTCTCTGATTATTGGCTCTCATCTTACTTTGTAGAGTGAACAACATGATCTCTAGGTTACCTTTTTCTACAAATCTGAAAAATACAATTGCAAAATGTTACAAAAACAGATAAAATTTGGTACCACATTAGCTGGACATATTACAACTAGAATGTTTCTTAATTAAACACGCATTGTATATTTCTTTAGAGCAAACCAAATCATCTAAATATGTCTGCAGTTTCAAAGCTTCATTTTATCAACAGCACCACAAACATGTGAGGTCAGTAAGTGATATATTCATGAAACAAAAGAGTGAAACATGAATACTTCTAGAATTAGTTTAGAAAAAGATGAAAGTTCTGAAAGCATTGACTTACTTGGGAGGTTTTTCTAAGGTTCTATACAGGTTAAATGCTGTTAATTGTTGTTGAACATCACTGAGAGAGTTTGAAAACTGTCTGTCATTCAGGATCATTATAGTTTGTTCGATCCATTCCAAGAGGTCAGTGGTCAAGGTTTCATAGTCTCCAATGTTCTTCTCGGTGTCAAGGGCACTATCAATGACCTATAAATGGATCACAAGGCATACAGGAACTAAATCATGAGTAAATTACTGAACAGTTGAATCTGTCATACATTAAGCTGCATATCAAAATAAAACGGACCTTATTACTCTTAAATAATGAAACACACCCAAAAGTTTCAATTTTTAACAAAAAATAAGTAGACCTAGCAACTTCGGTATAAAAATTAAAATAACATAAAAAATGTCACCTAACCTCAGACTTAGTGTTATTCTGTATCCTTCTATATACAAAACATCAGACGGTAATAATAGTAAACTACCTCTCGAGGCAAAACACAAATATAATTAATTACAAATGTACATGTATTTAGAATAGAAAGTACATTACACTAAATGTTCATTACAAAACAGAATAGTGTCATATTTATTGTCAGTACTTTTCTGCATCAAACAAAAACTGAGGAACATTGATAGTGTACTTTCATTGACCCTAATTCAACGGGACTGGCAAATTTGGTTCCAGTTTTCTAAAGTTCTAGCCACAGGTGTCTGACGTATCTGGTCTGACACGCCCCCAATATACACATAATAAATACAAGGTATGCAACGAGTCGTTTTTCCGACCTCACACTGATCAACTGAGAAGTCAAATGAAGTCCTATGATCAAATAAACTTACTCAGCTGGCCCTTAAATAATTTTTCTTCCTATTAAACACATTTCAAAACGAAGTTAAAGGCAACATTTAAGACTCAGTTTCTACAAAATATTGCCATTTTTTGGAAAATCGAGTTAAATCTGTCCCCTCGATTTCATGCTTTAACTCATCATTTTGGCGGTTTGTCCGGAGATTTATACTGAAAACATACGTGTTTTGGCATGTACGTATTTCTTCGATGTTTCGTCACTGATTGCGGGTATGAAGACAATCCTACCTGGTTTACTAATCACAATGATTGTTAAGTTCTACAAATAATCAGTCCTTTCATTGACACAATGGGCATTTTGATTGAACTAGTCCACATGTAAAGCTTACGTCACATGAAGTAATAAACAAACTTTTATATTGGTTGTAGTTAAAACACATGTGACTTCTTTTTATTTTTGACCAATGATGCGATTTAAAATAATGTGTTTTATAGAAAGAATAATTATTTAAGCGCCGACTGAATTCTTCAATCAGCAGTAGGACAGGAACAATGTCATCATTAACATATCTGCTAGAGTACATGCACTATACTCAAAATGACCAGACACCATCTTAAAAAGATATCATTGTATGATTCTGATATTAAAGTAATAATAAGAGATCATTGAAACTTTAAGTGAACACTTACCTTGTCTAGAATAAGATCAGGAATATCTGGGACACCAGTAGGTATACATTTAGCAGTTATATCATTCTGGAACAGCAACAAGAACTTCCTATCAGAATTCAAAGGGCTCCATTGTTCTGAAAAGTAATAGAAACTTCCATTATAATAACGATATAAACAATAATTAATAAATTAATGCAAGTAAGGTCAGACTCAGCTACTGTTGTCTATGTCTTAAGAGCAAGCACCAAAATTGTGATTTTTACATTAAATGTTTTGTAAAATCACAGAATAGCATAATATCATACAACTAAATAAGTAAAAATTCAAATTCAAGGGCAGATAACTAAAAAATGAGATCAGCATTCCGAATTTTTTTGGCTTCAAATGTTTCTGTTATCATATGCTATGATCATGCAAAGTTTAAAAAAAATTACTCAGTTTTAATTTTTCCCATAATTTTTTTTATGTCCATGTGAAAAATGTAGCGAACTACCGAAAACGTCTTTAACAGATCTTGCCACAGTCACAACTTTTTATTTGACGAAAATCCACAAAACAGGGTAAATCACATGAATAAGGTAAACAAATTACTTATATAACAATACTGTATAGATCTGGTTGATTTTCATATCCAAACACTGTGTCTGAACGCAAACAGTGCTTACTTCAATACATAAACATGTTTTCTTGCTTTTTGAGAAGCAGTCATTTTACACGCATGTGTTTACACTGGAAACAATAAAATATCACTGGACACTCAATTTATTTGATTGCCGATACCACCATGTTCACAGCAAAATGATGCAAAGTAATTCCGTCGTCTGATTGGTTAAAATAATGAATGATGATTGTAGCCAATAAGAGAGCAATAATTTATTCAGTGCAGCCAAACGAATTATTTCCGTCATCATATGAGGCAAATATACGCCAGACTACAAAGCCTAGTGCACTTTTATATGATTTTCATATGGTTACGTCAGACAAGGGGGTCTGAGTTAAAATATAGCGTGAAATCAGTCGGAAGGTCTGAAGAGCGGTCACTGATGGCAGGTGGTTGCATCAGTAAGGTGGTCAGAAGGGCAGATTAAACTGTTTATCTTATTTATTTGAGTTAAACACCATTTTGTCAACATACAGCAGCCTATTCACCTAAACAGTTTCCTAGACTGCATCATATCCAGCATCAACTTACCCTTCAACAGCCAACTTTTCCACATATAGAGGAAAATAAACATTGTTTCAAAACAATAATGATGTAATATATCAGGATTATATCTACTCTACCTTCTGAGTACTCGTATCTAAGTTCAGCCATGCCATCTCCATCACTGTCATCCTCAAATTCACCTTCCTCTAATTCTTCAGTCTCATTCTGTGAACCTTCAATCTTAGATTCAGCAGATTCTAACTCTGTTACTACCTCAGTCTGAAATTATAAAGGAGCTGTCTGTATAAATATATTATTGTCATTAACAAATTAAATAGTATCATATCATACCAACACATTGCACAATACATTTGAGATGGTTAACACTGAGGTACTAAAGTCGATATAGGGTACAGTGTGTATCACAATAAATTATTACTTTTGTGCACTTGGTTAGATTTTTTTGTTGTTTGTTACAAAAGTATAATATTTAACCTTTGTAAATAACTTAAATTTCATTTTGTGTTTACTTAGTGTATTAAGCCAATACCAATATCTCAAGTCCATACATATTCATCAAATAGATGATTTTCATCATGTAAAACTTTTTCATAATGATATTATGATTCTAATTAGGCCAAAAAGAATGTCTGGTTCTGGGACCCGACCTTCCCTGAAAAACCTTTTAGTATTGTTTGGTATTAGTCTCAAGTATATTGTTAAAGTAGTTCACACATAGACAAGAAAATGAGACAAAGCAAAAAAAAATCCCTACCCCCCACCCCCCCTAACTTTTTGTGGCAATGTTTCCTGAACCAGACATATATTTATTTTTGGCCTTAGGCATAAAAATGTTTGTTTTAGGCCTAAAATACTTACAAGTCCAGGAATATAGACTAACGTCATGTCAAAGATCTCAGAACTAGGTAAAAGATCATAGACTTCCCAGTCGGGATCAACCTGGGTCTGTAATAGATCAACAGATACATGGTAAGAGGGAAACTTTCAGTGGTGTGAGAATGTTGTAATTTTATCAATTTTTTTTACTACATAAAAAATACAGGAAATTTAAACAATTCATTTTAAGAAAGAAATCATGGGAATTAATACAATTTAGGAAAACTATATATTTAAAGTCCAACATGATGCTAACAAGATTTTTCCAATTGTTTGCTATTTGTCATCAGTATCTTTCCTGATTTTCTCACCATTAATTACACCAAGTTAAATGTTTGTACGGAGCAAAATTGCATCCAGCAATAGAATACTAGAATATGGCCTATGTTACATTTTTATCAGGATGTCAGATGTTTCAGATCACATGTGCATGAATTTGTTATTTTGACTGATCCCGAAACTAAAGGGATCATCTACTCGATCAAAAAGACAAGCCATTGATGTTTCATGAATCTGGTCATATGGTTCTACAGTTCATGAGATACTCTATATGATGTTCCTGTTTCCATCCTAAAATTAAAATCTGGGGAACAATCACCTCAATGTATCAGAAATGTATTAGACGTTGCAATATCTGCTGGAATACAATTTAAATATTTAAATAAAGTCTCAAAAAAAAAATATACTCTGTTGTCTGAGGGTACATTGTTGTAAAAACCTGGTATAACGGTCCCAAACATAGATTTTCAACTGTAAAGTGACCATCTATATTGAAATATAAAGTGATCACCCATGTCAAACCATTTAAGACATCATTTCTCACCTGATCGGACATTATTTCTATTGAGCTCCAATCTATATCTAATTAATGACAATTGTGTAAACAAGTCCCGGTGAGTGTCCACGCTCATGATTATAAAATTATTCTGTGTGAATACATGTAGTTTTATTGAGAGGTAGATGCAACTCCCTAAATAATCGTAAGATAGATTAAATAATAAGGTGTCATGGCTTAGCTAATGTATAGAATTAGATTATCAGTAATTAATCAATATTGAATAATGCAGTATCGTAACACACGGGGAGATTATTATATTGACTGATTCTTTTGAAGTTACTCTTAATAGACAGCTGAAAGACAGCAAATTTTAGAAATGTATTTATTTTTTCTCTATCTGATACATTGATCAAGAAATGATGAGTTAAATGCAATTTTTTTCTGTTTTCACGTGGTCAACATTGTGTACATGCATGAATAGAACGGTCATTTTCTTGTCAATTACGGACGGATTATTTTCAAAGTAACCTTATTGAAAACCTGAAATTTAGCCGATTTCAGCAATCAATTTATATGACGAGATAAATGCGATTCAATCTTTTTTCATCTTCGCTCCTCTGTGTTACATAGCCGACATTGTATACATGATTGTGTAAATAGAATGATTATTATGTTATCACTTATTGACTGATTATTTTCAAAGTAACCTTGTAATTTTTTTCCCAGAATTTACTGGTTTAAAAATGAAATCACATCGATTTTGGTACGTTCTAGTGCCACAGTGAAGAAATGTAAACACAGAAAATAACAAAAAATGTCATTTTTTCAATGATGGCAACCAGAAATGTGGTACATCAACACATTTCATAAATACTGGATTTAAAAGAAGATTGTGTGCAGTAAGTGTTTCCATCGTCATTTTGATATTGGAAGAATAAAACTACTGCAGATAGTTTCAAAAAAAGCTTAATATTTTTTAAGATCCTCATTTCGCCCTTTTTTCAGAAATTCCACCAATGCATGTAAGACACATTGTAAACAAAATTGCTTTATTATTTTATTATATTTTTAATCTCAAAATAATTACACTGCATTATGCTATGAATATTTCTCCAATATACAATATTAATATGGTATAAATCAGCAATGTTCTGTGAAATACAAAAGACGTTTTCCAACTGGTATCACGTTACATTCAGTGTGTCTGTGCATGCGAGCGCTTGGCAATGTCAAAGGTTTTAAGATGCATCTACCTCTCCTTATAACTACCTGGTTTATAATGTCTTGTTTATTTGCAAAATGTTGCGAGAATAAATACATCGAAACATATAAATACCGTGTTCCGTATCTTTACAGCACACAAAATATCATGTTTAAATAATTATCACAACACACCGACGATCACTCCAAAATATAATAAACACAGCAAATTTCTCTAATGACTTATACATCAAAGTTTGTTTAGATCGAACAATTTTTTTAAGTCCTTTGATATAAAGAGTTTCGCCGGCATTTTCCAGAGCATGACCATTCCGGCTACCAAATAGATGCACTAGACTGGACTTGAAAACTATTGATTGTCATTCGGACCTGCCATAATGTTGAACCCTGTCGTCACAGTGATTACGGTTAAAGCGTAGTGCCCATATAAATACTGAACTAGTTCTCGTTGTAGCCCACTAGGCAGAGTCAAATTCTCAGTCAACGCAAACCAGTTTTATTGAACTATTGACACATTTCTAGTAATTTACAGGTGATTGATCTTGACAAGATGACATTGATATCAGCCATTCATGGAAAGTTTCCATGTACAATGCTTTAGGTGAATGTCATGTGATCATTGAGACTATATTAGCGAGTTTGATTAACAACTGTACGTATGTGCGCATGAACACTACTTAAAAAGTAATTTAATGCTTCATCTTCAGTAATATTGCACAATGCTTGATAGTGTACTAAATTCAACGCCATGTTTGTTTACCACAATAGGACTGGACTCAGTTTGTTTATTGACAGATGGACAGATTCATTCCCATCGTTGTTTATCAAGCTTGTCTATTTCTGTTTT
Organism: Lutraria lutraria; assembly: GCA_964023205.1. Classification (NCBI taxonomy): domain Eukaryota; kingdom Metazoa; phylum Mollusca; class Bivalvia; order Venerida; family Mactridae; genus Lutraria; species Lutraria lutraria. The sequence continues at coordinate 22,696,149 of OZ026842.1, read as the reverse complement.
ATATCACGTGATGATCACTGTGGATATTTCGGGCACTATCAGTAATTTCTGCTTTGGTCTAAGAAGTTGTGATTTTGCACAGACACTTAGAAACATGCAATGCATATAGAACGGGCCGTACAATAACAGTACTTCTCTGAACAAATACAGAAGACAATTTTTCCAAATATTTATGGCACTTAATAAAACTGTAATTATTCAATACAATAAGCAATATACCAGTCCTGAATGCAGCTACTTCCTTAGTACAATAATAACATACTATCTGCATGAAAGTCTTAAATCCTAAATAAGCTTTTGTTATTCTACAAAAAGTGTATAAACAGTATATTTACATCATAATCTCCTTCCCAAAACATCTCGCTACCTGAAATCATAAATATATCCATTCCAATTACATGTATATAATAATTCACTACATTCATAACACAGGGTTGCCAGTAACTATGACTAAAAAAATCCCTGAATGTTTCACTGACTATAACCATCATACATATTGGCCTCCTCCTTCGCTACAACTTAATGTCCCCGTCCACCTATTACTATTATTTTTACATTTCTCAAAACATTACAAACAAATGAATAAACAAGAGGGCCATGATGGCCCTATATCGCTCACCAGAAATAAGACCCTGGGAGAAAATTATCATGAGCCTATGTAAAATCAAGTCACTCGGGGATGAAACCAATTTTGACCATAGGGCAATAATTTGAACAAACTTGGTAGAGGTCCAATCATCAATGCTACATACAAAATATGTAAGCTCTACCTTATAAGCCCTGTCGTTTCAGATGATATGATTTTTGTAATTTTCCTATATAAGCCTATATAGATAATGTAAACCCCAGGGCAGAGCTAATTTTCACAAACTTGGTAAGGTCCGCTAGACAATGCTACATACCAAATATTTGCGGTTTCAGACGAGAAGATATTTGAAATTTTCCTAAATAAATTAGACTAAACCCTGGGGGCAGGCAAATTTTGACCCCAGGGCCATAATTTGAATAATTTATTAGTGGTTCAAAAGATATTAAATGCTATATATCAAATATCTAAGCTCTATAGGCATTGTAGTTAAACTTTCTGACAAGAAGATTTTTGAAGTTTTTCCTATTGGTTGCCATGAAAGTTTTTCATGAAATTAAATTTTTTGAACAACTTTGATCTATAGAGCTTCATGCAAGGAACATCCCTGTAAAGTTTCATTGAAATTGGCCAACTACTTAGGAAGCAATTAAAAGCAGTTTAAAGCAATTGTTGACGCCCTGACACACGCAAGCACGGACGAGGGCCATCAAACGATCACAATAGCTCACCATGAGCAATTTGTGCTCTGGTGAGCTAAAACACTTCAAAAGCCTGACTATAATGTTGCATTTTAAATTAGATTCAACCTGATCACAGACAACCCTTTCAAAAATCTTAGAAATGATACTCAAGATAGAGACAGGAATCTTGTCATTCTTCTTCAACACGAGACAACTCTAAGCAGATTTAAGAATAACAGGAACAGAAGTGTATTAGATTAGCATTATATGTAAAGTTGATTGGTACATAATTATATATAAAAGAACTTACCATCACAATCATCCTCAAATTCCGTATCACATGATATCTTCATAATTTTCCACTTCATTGTCTTTTTTATTTTTCTAAAAAACAAAGTTAGTTAATCAGTTAATATCTTAGCAGCTGCTGTAGAACCTGTGGTTTTGGACAGTAAGATTTTTAAGTACTTCATATTGGTTGCCATGGCAACAAGATTTACAAATAAAATTTAATGTTTGGAACAACTTAAAAAGGGGACCATCCAAGTAAACATCTGTGACCGATAGGCTTGGCTAAGGCGTTGACTTGTGTGTATGTCTTGGAATTATACACATTTGGTACCCTTATATACAAGAGATACCAACAACAAAGACAGTGCTACCAAGGTGTTGGTATACAGTCAGGGCTGTCGGCCGAAACTATAACGCTAATTCCCCACCAACACATTTCGACAAGTCAATCCCTCAGTCCGACCCTCATTCACAGAATTTTATGGTGGAAAGAAGTCTTGGAATCAAAATTGCAGTGGTGGTAAACATTTGTTTTTAAGTTATTTGAAAATCCTCCAATGACTGACAAAGTCACAGAGCAGACATGATTTCGGGACAGACAGACAGACAGACCAACCGACAGATTGACAAAGTGATTCCAGTATTGGTGTGGACTTTCAGAAATTGTGGTATTATAAATTTCAATTTGGATAAATATGCAGACAAAAGAAAATTTACTCTACAAACTTTATTATTAATTTACATTCATCATTAAAACTGATTGTTGTTTTAATTATATCTATTAGTATTATCAATTAATGCATGTACATGTATAGGTCTTATTTTTGCACATAAAATCTCATTTGATTGATAAAAATATCTCATTGATTTCAGTAAGCATCTCAGAGGTTTGTACAATGGGGAATTTTTCTCATTTTTGAGCGGCAAATATTTCCCTGTGGTTATAAAATTCAGAAATAAGATAAAATATTTTTCCTACATACTGACCCTCTTTTAAAATTCAGGGTTGATAAAGGACAAACATATTTTAATTTATGCCTAATTAAATGAAATTATATCGTACTTTAATGTTCTTAGATATTTTGTATCCATGGCAACTGAATTATTTTATACGAGCAGTTTAAACAAGAAATATCTTTTTAAAAAGATAATCAGCTTGTACGTATACAGCAGAAATTAGTTCTTAGAAAATGCAGTAGCAAAAATATCTTGTGATATTCTGAATGTTAAATCCGGACATGAAAGGATTTTACTAAATGTCCACCATGTTGGAATTTAAAATAATCGACTAATAATCGATTTTCTTTTTTTTGAAGATTCTATTGAGAATTCTTGTCAGTGAATTGGGAAAAAAGATGCTATTTTCAATTGGGAATATGACTCAATGTTGGCAATAAAATTAGCCCAAAAATATCCCTGAATAATGTCAACAGGATTTACCATTGGAACACACACTGTAGAAATTTTCAATTTTTAAGTTAAAATTTCTTAAAATGCACTATTTCAATACATACATTCAGTGTATATATAATTATGGTTTAGTTATTCAATCAATAAACTGGTGATATGACCACTCAGCCTGCTCAGCGAATACCTACACTTAAAACAAGAAAATGTCCCTACCTTAGTCGATGAAATATTTTCAAATACTGAAAAAGCGTGCAGTTCCGGTTGATCACGTGTAATTGGATTACCTCGGCATAGTAATAAACCCCGGGAACCAGGCTTTAAGTGGCAGTATGCAATGGTACCTGTTCCATGTTGCAGTGGACTAATGGAGCAGGAACAGGTACGCATGGTTTAAAATATCCGGCGCTCTGATTAATCAAATCGTTTTAGCTATTTCTTTGATTGCTGTTCATTCGAGAAATATCAGAGATTTCCGTCCATCTGATAAATGTGCGCGGAATGTTCCTAATGCGCTTATCAATGTCTCCCACAGAGGCGGGTGGCATATGTACGGGAAGTTAGACGACAAGACTTTCCCGATGTACGGGAGTTTTATAAACACTGCCGTCACATGTAGCTGGAAATAGACTTGGATGGACAGTTGCTAAATTCTATGTTGTGGTATTGTTACGCACCGTTTTGAAAAAGTTGAATGGCGGTAAAATCAGTGTTTTTTATGTACTATGTATTTTTTTATTTGTCTTATAGATCTATATCATTTCACCATGTTGTATCCAGTATAAAAAAGTAAAAATAACTTATAGTTATTCATAACGAGTCATAATTCATAAGAAGTTTGAAAAAAAAGAAAACAAGTATGAGTTACCAAGGACTTATATACATATGTATGTATAAGTCCTTGGAATTACATCTTAATTTGTTCATTTTAATAGCTATTTTTTAAGTTCGTTTTATATAGATCTATAACAAGTGACACAATGTATCATAATAAATTGTATAAAAACACTGCATAATTGGAGTACTCCTCACAAAAATGTATTAGGCCTATATGTTTATCATATTATATCATATATACATGTACTACATATAGCTAGATCTATATCATTTAAATTTACTGTAGATTTTTCTATCACAAATGTTATCATAAGTTTACAGTTTGTCCTAATTTCTTGTTCAATGAAAGGTCCGCATTTCATTAGAAATTTCATTGCCAGCTATCAGAGCTTATCAGTTGGCTTATCGGGAAAGTTGTCCCCCTTGAAAATCGACTTTTTGCGATATCGATGACATGGCGATGACAGGTGCTCTATATAGAGTTATAGAGGCAGTATTTATTTAACTTGTCATAACTTTATTAATAATAAAGGCACAACATTTTCCCAGTTATGAGCACAATTTTGCACCTTTCTTCTTTACAATGACATCAATATTAATTATGTTATATATTATCTTCTTGCTTCCCTGATCGTTACAAAATTATCCCTGCCGGTCTAGATTTATTATATGAACAAAGAAGGAAATTTATAAAATTACGCAAAAGTGGGAATTTCAACACCTAGAAAGTCATTTTGCAATATAATCACAACATTTCCCCAGTTATGTGCACAATTTTGCATCTTTCTTCTTTATAATGATATAAATTTCAATTATGTTGTTTTCTATCTTATTGGTTCCTTGATCGTTACAAATTTAAGTTATCCTTGCCGGTCCAGATTATAAATACATTGTGAAATAACATACAAAGAAATTTCTATAACTAGGCATAATAGCGGATATTCAAACACCACGAAAGCCATGTTGTAATTTTAGCATCACATTTTCCCAGTTACGTGCACAAGCTAGATTCTTTGCTGATTCATATAGAATATTAATGTTTTAATATGTCTAACATTTTCTTGCTTCCATGTGCGATCTGAATTGACCAGTTTTGGAAACGTGTTGTTTCTCATAATAAGGTACCTACATGATAATTATAGTTATTTGTATATTCCCGTAACCAGGTAGCATGGCTTTAGAGAAAAAATCAGTATGCGGATATATATATACAGTATAAGTATAGCTTAGATGTTAGTGTCAGATCTTGAATCGACATTTTTACTCTTTAATATAATGAAACTACTAATTCAAGCATAATTTATTATTTTTTCAATTTATAACTAAAGATCATTAATCTTGATTATAGCAGGGGAATTATTTTTTTTTGTAGTGACTAGAAGGTGAAAGTTCACAACAATCAGTGAGGAGTGTTGCTGCTATATGCCTCTACTACAACATGATGGCATCTATGCCTCAACTGAGAACATCTATTAACCCATGGCAACCAACACCTTCACTACCCGCGCCATTTTGTTGGTTCGGCCGTACACTAGACATCATTCTGTGCTAATCCCATTAATGTTCAATATGCCCAAGGGGTGTCTAAGATGCCCGCTAAGACAGAACTTAAATGATGTATTGACACAGGAAATCAGATGATATTTGACTGAATGTAGACTAGCATTGTCCTATTGATACATAGTGACGTCAATGTGGTCTTGAAGAAAGGGTGCAGCGAACGATTTTTACACCTAGTCAATGTATCTCTAGGTCGTAAGACTATTCATTAACTACTAGGCAAGGTGTCGTGTGTTGCCATGATATGCCCGACCACACTATTGCACCAAATATCGTTGTTGGGTGAATCATTCTATGTAATGTTCATTTCGATGACGCCATACCTTACGCCTTCCATCCATCCAATTATGCGAAAGTCTGGATACATAAGTCAACAGTACAAACTTGCGTTGACGTGTGGTAGACCAACTGATGCGTAGCTGTTGATATTCCTGTGTTTCCTTGGTAGTCTTAGTTTGAATCAGATCTTGAAGGTATTTGAGGGCAATAAGGTCTCGTTGGTGATACTTCACTCTCCGATGTTATTATAGGTATTACACAGTGTCAAGATCTAGCCCGGGTATACTAGTAAACAGGATTTCACGGTTACATAGGCTTTATAAGCAAACTATAATATCTTGCCGAGTTTTGGACAATACCAAGGATAATACTTATTATATAACATTCACTGTGTCGAACCAATACCCCTTAAGTGACTTGAAGGTTTATTGCTATTCATAATCAACCAGACAGTCTTTAGGGGCTTATGTATGTTGGCTGATTTCTGCCATTTCATATCTTCGTGTGTTCGCCCCCAAATGTCGAAGCACGACGACACGAACACACGATAAATTGCTCATTTATCGTGTCTTCGCCTTCGAGCTAAGAGGGCGAATACACGAACGCAGGAAATATTGAAGGCGTAATAACGAAATTTTCATAAGCGAACACACAAAATATTCTTTTGTAAAGTTTCGTATCGGCGGGTATGAAATCTTCGTATCGGCGCCCTATATTTGTCGTGTGTTCACATGTAAGGAAATTGTCCAGCTTAATTGTGGAAGGTCAATACTTCTACCAAGGTCGGTCAATGGTAGCAGGAAAATGACAATTGGTGTTTGTGCAACGTGTTAAACATTTAAAAAAAGATATATCATGCGAATCTATTCCTCAAACTTTTGCTCCTTTACTTGAACGTATAAAACCGCTGCTAATTATTTAGGCTATATTTGTCTGATGGAAATGTCCAGGGGATAGGTTTTGAAGAAGCAAGGTTATCTTTTGGTGATTTTAACTGCACTTTATCCCAATGTACAGAGCTGTCAAAATTGACAAAATGTGGTTGCGAAAGTGGATGTCGTGGTAGATATAGCCTAAATGCAGTCGATTAGGTTTAGCATATACTTTTTATGAAAGAGCAGTTTTGATACACGGCTTTATGTTTCTGTCTCATATTAATTAAAGCAATAAAAAAGCAAATAGAAAATAATAGAAACACGATAAAAAGGTTGGGGAGCTACAGAATGCTGAAAAGGAAATATTTGGTAGCAATTTGAAAGCATTTCTTTCTTTCAAAAGGTGAAGCTTGGATAAAATAAAAATGGCTCGATAGATTGTCTTAAAACTTATGTGAACAACAGATTCAACATCTAACTTTATTCCAGATAAAATTCAAAAATAAATTTAGATCTTGAAGTAGATTTTAAATGAAATCAATTTAAGTTTTGAAGTGGAGAAGAATCCCCCCCCCCCCCCCCCAAACTAACTTCACATCTAAAATCGTTTTACTTGCACTGATAATTAAGTCATGGACATCAAATTTATACCTACGTACAGGTAATTTTATTCTCCACTATTAAATGTTTATTTCATTTAATATCTACTTGAATTGATAGTGCTGCACTATAAATACCGTAAAATGACCGTTTTGACGTCGAAAACGACGTCATGTCAATCGTTTGGTCCCATTAGCTTTTTTGCTGTAGAAAAAAGCAAAAACATCCAATTGCTGATATTATCCCAAGATAATTATTACCGACGAAACAAGCCCTTTTTCTTCTAAAAACACTCATTTCACTGTGGTTTTTGTAAACTTGAAATATGTAGAGCGCTTGACGTCACTTTACGACGTGTGCATAACTTGACTGCGGGAAAACACAGGTGTTCTATAAATAGTATTTATTTCAATGATATTGAAAAAAATACGATACATTGTATTTGTTTTGGAAACATTTTTCCTTGCTATAAAGTGTGCGCGGGAGGAAAATACACAGGATTCCTCTGTTATAGAACGAACAGAAACTATTACGACCAATAAATTTATATGCTTATGGGACTTTAATTAATTCGAAATCTTAAGCTGTGCACAGCTTTTTAACACACTTCTATCAATTCCAAACACATATGAATACGGTCTAGTCATTTTTTAAAGATTAATATTACCATCGAGTGAAATAAGCGATATTGAAATAACCATGGCAGCCATTTTGAAAAGTATGGCCGCCATTTTGAAAGAAATAAGTGGCTAACGTGCTTTTTAGAGAGAGTTGGCCTTGCTGAACATTCATAAATATATCATAAAAAAAGATTTTCCAGTTATCGGCCCAGCTAAACGATTTGTTAGAACCCGTGTGCCGTAGAAGAATAGTGTGTTTTTGTTTCATCTCATTCAGTGTTGATTTCAGTAATTCTTAACAATAGTCGTGTTTTTCTTTTCATGAAACCTTTATGTTTTACATATCTTTCATGTACTTTTCATTTTGTATCTCTTGTTTGTCATCTTCTGTTTTACGGGTGATAAAAGCCTCCCGCCTCTGTGCTCGAGTGGTAAAGGATGCTGGCTTCCAAGTCAATGTAACCTCTCAGTGATAGATGGTAATGGGTTCGAGCCCGGCTACCAACCATGTCTCTTTATGTGCGAAAGTAGACATTTTCTTACGGAGGATGGTATTCTAGTGCTGGTTCTTCCCAGGAGCGATGGTTACTGGGGAAGGGCTTACCGCCTCACATGACTCTGACTGTAAAAAGGGGCGTAAATTCTATATGTACATTAACAAAACAAAACGGGTCATAACTTTTCTTGAAATAATTCAGAACTCGTCTTTTTACACTTTCGACAAGAAGATCATTCTATAAATAGCGGCTGCATCATCAAGCTAACAATTGCGTAAATACGTGATATGGGTGTACACATTGCAAGACGATTGTATACGAAAACACTGACCACACCTCTAATCCCTCCCCTTAAGGCTTGCTCATCAATGATGAAGTATCGCGTGACTGTTTTAACCATTTATTCAACAAACCATATGATTAAATAAAGTTAACCGGTCGACAAATTTGAAAAATACTACGATGCCATTGGTTAAAATATAACTCCGAACATTAAATGCTAAATTAGCATTGTATTACTGACAAGATTGTTAACCAATATACCACACATACAAAACATATGTACTTTCTCTTAACGGGCAACGGATTAGTTGTAAGTAACTACGTACAGGGCGAATATGGATTACGTCACACATGCCATACGCTACATATATGAAGAGTAAAGCAGATGAGGAGTTCATGAACAACCTGACGACCTTATGTTAAATCCATTTTGTAGTCAAAATATTTAAGGCCAATTTTCTCATAAAAAGCATTATCTTGATTTTGAATGTCCCAGGGCCCATATTCACAAACCAACGAAGATGAAAAATTATCTAAGAATATCGAAATTATCTTAGTTTAGCTAAAATTGTAAGATTTGTCTTAACTTTTGTCTAACAGTGAAAGTAAATCTTAGGAAAATACTTAGATCGACATTTTCTCTCTTAAAAGTTTAGTCAAGGTACGAGCTAGGTGTCTTAACTTTAAGAAAATTTCTCAAATAAAAACAAAAATGAAATGAATGCCTTGTCACACTCATTATGTTTTCATTATGATCAGCTATTGTTTTTTTATCATAAACTTATACACACTTTTCTGTCGTTAACCTCGTCATTTTGACTTGATCTTACACGGAGCAGTCGTCAAATCAATAAACACTGTGTCAATTAGCGTCTTTGTATTAAGCATAAAGTTCAGTTGTGTCTTACACATTGTACGCAGTCATGCTTTCATTATTACAAAACTGTGTGAGTAATGATACAGCAAGTATACCAGACAATAATTGTAAATTAAGTACCAGTATACAGTCAAACATATGTTTGTGACCACCACATAATAAAGACCGCAATGTGAGTAAAGGGAGTTCTTGGAAAAAAATGTCTTAATCATTTAGAACCTCTGAATAAAGCGCATCTATCATGCAAAGGCCACATTATGTCTTTCTAAATGTTGGCCTTGTTCACAAGTTTCACTGTATATTTCATATTAAGAGCAATGGAAACAGTGTGATCAATGATACTTACTTAAATATCATTTTGAATGCAAATGAATGTATTTATGAAGCGGGTTTATCACTAATTTACCACCTAAGAATTAAATTAAAATAAATAGGTACATGTAGTTGTTAAAATGGAAAATATGTACAGATATGAAATACTACTACCAGTGAATTTCGAGCGGATAGATGGTTGTTTGCAAAAGATTGCAAATCAACAATGCCTTAATGTGTTGACAGGAGAGTAATGGAATATGGTGATTTATTCTTCTTTCACAATAATCACTTGAGTGGTTACTGGTATGTGGAAGTTGTAACATTCAAATGATCATGTATAATACAACATTGAATACAATTGATGCTAACCATAAGTATAAGGTAACTCACATACCCTTGAATGTAACATTATTAGCAATGACAATAATTTCTGTCTTGATTTGGATATTTTTTGTGCAAGGGTTTCTTTCATGTTTAACAATCACAGACATGAAAACTGTAAAAAACTAAGCAACATTTAGAACCATAACAAAAGTTTTATTTTCATAGATTTGAAGGTTAGGACACAAGTCAAGATTCAAGCATTAATTTTGTTGGATGATTAGTATGCAACCCCTCGTTCATATTGAATACACAATGAAATACTGGTATACAATATTGAAATAGAAATTGCTGAATTTGAAGCCATCATATAACAGTATAATTGCTATCAAACATATAGACTTATAACTTCAATTTACACAGCTTGCATAAACAAAGTATATACAAATGTAGCATATAATTAATTATTATTATTATTAATTAATATGTCAGTGACCCTGTTTATGAGGAACCTATTTTTATTCTGTAAATATGACTAACAATTACACTAAGTCTTGTGTCATATGCACAATGTTGTGGCCGAATAATATCAAACATGTGCGTAAAACTGCTGATAGAATAATAAAATTTAATCACCAGCGTATAAAACACGCACGCAAGTTATGACATATGGGAATCCCGTGGAATCCCTCCCTGACAACGGTAAATTCTCACAACTAAGATTGTTTTTCAAACTAAGAATACTTTTACTTTAGTTTACTCTTAGAATAAATCTAAGTTGAAATCTAAGAAATTTCTTACACCTTAGTCAATTTTTTTTTATTGAAATTGGGGTCACTTGGTCAAAGGTCAAGGTTACTGTGACATTGAGTGTGAAAATCGTTTCCGATCCATAACTCGTCAATGGATTCACCAATGGGCCTGATATTTTGCAGGTGCATTGGCCTATGACACTATTGAAATTGGTGTCACTAGGTCAAAGGTCAAGAAAGCGGAATTCTTTTTTATTTTCAGATGTTGCTGGGCTGTTGGAAATCATGACTTTGTTGAAGCTTACAGTTGTCAATCATTTATTGTTCAGTATCCTATATATATTTATAGTTTACATTTATACGTTCTCCATATTATTTCTGTATGCAATGAGTATGTACTCGCGGGGTTTACTTTTCAATGCTGAAAGTCAGTAGTTGATGCTGACAATTTTATTTTCTCACATACCAGCGTGTATAAAGCATCTAGTAACTACAACATGGGTAACTTAAAATTCCCTAGGTATAGACTGCAATTTACTTTTGCACAATGTTCTTTGGTGAAAACGGGTCAAAATAAGGTGGACTGGTTTTATGTAAAATACGCAATTTTCGGCTCAGATAATCATATTATGAAGATTAATTTACTCTATGCCCTTTCGAAGTTGTTCCCAAAAATTGACTCTGGTTGCTATGGCAACAAATAGAAACAAGAGGGCTATGATGGCCCTATATCGCTCGCCAGATAAAAAGACTCTTTTTATTATCATGAACCTTTGTAAAATTAAGTGACCCAGTGGCGGGGCCAATTTATACCCTAAGGAAATATTTTGAACAAACTTGGTAGAGGTCGACTAGACAATGCTACATATAAAATTTCTAAGGCTCTAGTCATTGTGGTTTCGGCAAAGAAGATTTTTTTTAAAAATCTATATAAGCCTATTTTACTTGGGGTAGGTTGGGGATAATAACCACAACTCCAATTCTCGTGTACCGTGAACCACAGTTTATTTCATTGTATATCGTAACATATGTCGTTCACAAATAAACACCCACAACCGTGAACAGACACGAACCGACACAATCAGTCGGATGGACAAACAGTCAGTCAGACAGTTAGCATTAGGAAATAGCTTTCCACAATATACTAATCCATCTTCACATTTCATACCTCGACTCAAACGTGCTGAACCACATAAGAAGGAAACTTCTTCATGTGAAGCTGTAGACTAAGCAAGTCACTACACATTCCCAACGGCTTTCTAGTTGCCACACACTAGGCAAAACTGGTTCTGACGAACCTGTTTCCCAAAAAACACTCGCTTATATAGCGACCGACTGTGCTTGAATTTAAGCCTATTCTACAAGTTCTACATAGATAGATAGACTTTTATTTTCCTCCAATTATGAAGAGTATAACATTTGTACAAGAAATCATATGTATACAAATAATTTGCATAGAAGTACATTTATATACAAGTAAATATGAGTAATACATTAGTACATTATAATATACCTGTCCACAATATATATGAAAATACTTTACTATTAAAACGAAAGTAAGGCCATAAGTCAAACAATATTTGTGATAATAATATATAAGTATTACTAGTACTGTCCCTTATAACATTCAATACCCTATAATTTATAACATTAACTACACTTTGAACATTTATCTTAGAACACTAGAAATAGCCTTACTTAATGAAAAATGTACGAATTCGTCAGTATTGGTCTCTGTGCTCAACTTAAGGAGATACACACATTGTTCATAATCATTACTATGGATGAAACGTTTATATTCGTTTATGCCTTGACTATTCAATAAACAAGTCCATATGTCATACTGCTTTGTTGTCCGCATTGGACAGTGACATAATTTATGAACAACTATATCTTCTGTTCTATAGTTGCATAAATTACAACATTGTACGAATTTTCTTGACACCATCAGACCAACATTATTGACAAGTGTTTTACTTATCGGAAGTATTTTCGGATTTAATTTTGCTATATGCCATAAAGGGGAATAGCCATTCACAGATATAACATTCGTTGTAATACAATATTGGTCAGAGTCTGTAACGCGTTGTAAAATAGCGTTCTTATTGCGTTTTACAACATTTAGTTCTATGATTTGTTTCCATTGTCACTTCGGGGGAAATATTCCATCCATAACGTATTGTTCCACGTATGTCATAAGATCATATTTTTGTAATATTTTATTAATGTCCGGAATAAATCCAAGAGACTGGTAATCTATATCAATATACCTTAAAAGTCTATTATTGAATAATGCTTTAACCAAGTACCGGGGATTAAGTCTACACATCTGCCCAAACAGTTTTAGTTTCATTGTTTTAAGAATTGTAATTATTGGTACAGCATTGATGGTTGAAATACAAAAGTCAGTTGACGTATTTCTCTGGAAACCTTGCATATGCTTCAGGCAGAAGTTCTGTGCGATGGAGAGTCGTAATAAGTCGCTTGGAGAATTGTTATTCCAGAGTGAGCCACCATATAAAGCTTTAGGTATGACTGTTGAATAAAACAGCGTCATCAAAGTAGATGGACTAAGTCTATCCGGTCCAAAACCTTTAACACATAGGTTCATATACGTACCTCTAATCTTCATACATGCATCGTGTATATTAACATTGGTTGACATACATGTATATGAGTTACATTCAATACCTAGATGAATGTATCTGTCACATATAGGTGCCGAATCTGATCCAAGAAAGAAGTTTTATTGTCGAATAGAGTCCTTTTTATTACATATAACAATAGCACATTTATCTGGGTTGTAGAGAAAACGCCATTTATTTGCGTAGCGGGAACAGATCTCAAGCATATTATCCAGTCCAGTTTTAGAATACGACACTAAGACCATATCGTCAGCTACAGTGGGCGCGGACATGTTAATGTCATACAAACACAATCCATTTCCACTTTCATGTAGTTCGGATATATAGACCAGGTAGCACAATGGTGAGGTCTTGCCACCCTGGCGAGTTCCCTTACATATCGGAAATGAATTTGACAGTTGTCCTTGGTATCGTACGCAACTTGTAGAATTATGATACATATCGCGGAGTGACAGAAGGGTGTTTGCGTCGATGGTCGGTGATGATACGTCTCCGCCAGAATTTCGCGATAACAGCTTGTAAAATAGGCCGTCATGCCACACTCTATCAAAAGCTTGACGGGCGTCTAAGAAGCACAAATACACTGGCGAAAAGAGTTCCCTGTCATAATAAATACATTCACGTAGAGAGAAGCTTGTCAATATACAACCTAGACCTTCTTGAAATCCACCTTGTAATCTATTTAAACAGTTCAAAATATGATAGAGTGGTTATTGTCTCTGACAGTGAAATTAGCCCGTAACCTCAATGATAGAGTGGTTATTGTCTCTGACAGTTAAACTAGCCCCTCATCTCAATGATAGAGTGGCTATTGTCTGTGACAGTAAAACTAGCCCGCAACCTCAATGATAGAGTGGTTATTGTCTGTGACAGTGGAACTTGCCCCTCAACTCAATGATAGAGTGGTTATTGTCTCTGACAGTGAAACTAGCCCGCAACCTCAATGATAGAGTGGTAATTGTCTGTGACAGTGAAACTTGCCCCTCACCTCAATGATAAAGTGGCTATTGTCTCTGACAGTGAAATTAGCCCGCAACCTCATTGATAGAGTGGTTATTGTCTGTGACAGTGAAAATTGCCCCTCACCTCAATGATAGAGAGGTTTTTGTCTGTGACAGTGAAACTAGCCCCTTGCCTCAATGGTAGAGTGGTTATTGTCTGTGACAGTGAAACTAGCCCCTCACCTCAATGGTAGAGTGGTTATTGTCTGTGACAGTGAAACTAGCCCCTCACCTCAATGATAGAGTGGCTATTGTCTGTGACAGTGAAATTAGCCCCTTACCTCAATGATAGAGTGGTTATTGTCTCTGACAGTGAAACTAGCCCCTCACCTCAATGATAGAGTGGTTATTGTCTCTGACAGTGAAACTAGCCCCTCACCTCAATGATAGAGTGGCTATTGTCTCAGACAGTGAAATTAGCCCCTTACCTCAATGATAGAGTGGTTAATGTCTCTGACAGTGAAACTAGCCCCTCACCTCAATGATAGAGTGGCTATTGTCTGTGACAGTGAAATTAGCCCCTCACCTCAATGATAGAGTGGTTATTATCTGTGACAGTGAAACTAGCCCGCAACCTTAATGCTAGAGTGGTTATTGTCTGTGACAGTGAAACTAACCCCTCACCTCTGTGATAGAGTGGTTATTGTCTGTGACAGTGAAAGTAGCCCCTCACCTCAATGATAGAGTGGTTATTGTCTGTGACAGTGAAACTAGCCCCTCACCTTAATGATAGAGTGGCTATTGTCTAACCCCTCACCTCAATGATAGAGTGGTTATTGTTTGTGACAGTGAAACTAGCCCCTTGCCTCGATGGTAGAGTGGGTATTGTCTGTGACAGTGAAACTAGCCCCTCACCTCAATGATAGAGTGGTTATTGTCTGTGACAGTGAAACTAGCCCCTCACCTCAATGATAGAGTGGTTATTGTCTGTGACAGTGAAAGTAGCCCCTCACCTCAATGATAGAGTGGCTATTGTCTGTGACAGTGAAATTAGCCCCTCACCTCAATGATAGAGTGGTTATTGTCTGTGACAGTGAAACTAGCCCGGCAACCTCAATGATAGAGTGGTTATTGTCTGTGACAGTGAAACTAGCCCCTCACCTCAATGATAGAGTGGTTATTGTCTGTGACAGTGAATCTAACCCCTCACCTCAATGATAGAGTGGTTATTGTCTCTGACAGGTGAAACTAGCCCCTCACCTCAATTGTCAAGTGGTTATTGTCTCTGACAGGTGAAACTAGCCCCTCACCTCAATGGTCAAGTGGTTAATGTCTCTGACAGTGAAACTAGTCCCTCACCTTAATGATAGAGTGGTTATTGTCTCTGAATAAGCTACAAACGGAACTAGATTCTATATATTGCACTTTATTGATAAGTCCTTATTGCACTTATTCTTGTCAGAGTTTCAAATTTCACTATTTACCTTTGAATTATAATGATAATTCACATTTAAATTTATAAATACTGTACTTAATTACATCTTACTTGATAATTTCGTTTCGGCTACATGTATTCGGGGTAGTGGTTGCTTTTCATCAAATAGAGATTCCCAATTACAAGATGATGCAAGATAAAAAAGTTAAAGATTATAAATTCGTTGTACATTTATGTACAAACACATGACGACAAGATATGCATTTACGATGCAACACCCATGTATAAATGAGATTGTGCATCCTCCAGACGGACGTACTCACGAGACGTATGTTGTGGGGTGTACCCTTTGATGTTTTCGGTGTTTTTATCCCCACAAGTCCGCACCCCACAAGTCGAAATTATCCCAACTATTCCAGTTTGTACTTAAATGAACATCACAAGACCTAAATGTACCAACCCTAACCCCACAACCACTCTCTGGAGTGTACGTCTGTCTGACTGTCCGACTCAATTTGGATCCTGTGAAAACTTCAACATCATTCAAACTAGATTGATAAAACTTGGTAATAATATTTTTCCTATTATGGAGATTATGCACGTCCGTCCGGACGGACGAACGGACGGACAAACGAATGGCAAACCTATAGTCCCATCCAATATAAACACCGATATGGGTCTAAAAAAGATCAAAGAGAAAACCTCACAAAACCAAAAATGTGAAAACGCTGGCGTTCTGTCTGTTCATTTGTCTGTCTGTTGTCCGTCCTGACTTTATCTTATGACAATTGCGATAATTGTTATATCGAACATTCAGAATCACTCCTGCTGTACCATTTTGGTCAAATGACTCTCATTCAAGCGACTGGTGTTCGTTGACATTTTTATCATCATTTTGATCAATGTGTATGCGAGCTTGATTTGACTTGGTATTTATTTCCATATACAGCTCCCCAATGGAAAGAGTGCTATTCACCAAATAGAGCTACCCTGAGGAGCTATATTCAAAGGGATACTTATATACATTGTAGTGTGACAGAGCTAAGAAATGGATGTCTATGTGTGTCTTCAATGAATGTAACACTGTATAAACTGTGCATGTATGTAGGACTCATTGGTGTTATTATATAAAGCTGTCATTATTAGCAACATCGTTACTACAGTAATATGATAGAAAACTAGTGAAAACATAGGTGAATTTCGTAGCCACGACATGACTTGGCATGTTCGACCGAAGGAAAGTCTAGAAACATTTTTTATTTAGAATTTTCTTTGCCAAAAATGTCTTAAGAGCATTTAAGAATAGTATTTAGATTCTATCTCGTGATAAAATGTTTTCCTAACAAAGCTATGGTAGACCTAGTTTGAGAAAATAATTAAGATGCTTTATAAATACGGGTCCGGGCATTTGCCCAAAATGTCATTTTCAGTGCGATACGATTCTTTATCTCAATTTTGTGCATTGATAAAATATCACACACACCAAACGTGTTCACTAAATTTCTTCGCTTTTTAGTTACACAAAATACCTCGATTTATGAAAACATGGTAAGTTTGACGTCATAGAAATCAGTTAGAACAAAACACACCAATAACTAGCTGTAACAAAGAAGACTTTATATGAATACGAACCATGTAACACATTTCGTGAACTCTGGATAAAAACGTGCTTCACGAATCCCTTTGTATTCATTATAGCAAACATCATTTATCACTCATCAAGTATCGCACATTCTTTCTTTTGTTATGTTTTTAATACCTTGAATAAACCTAATCAAATTATCCACACATACCAAATTTGTAGACATTAACCATATAAAACGATGTCCAAATGAAGGGAAGTAAATAGAACAATTTGTAAAAAGTACTTGATATGACCGTCGCCCTTTAAAGGAACGGGATTATGCACATCAATTCTGACAAAAAGAAATCACCTTACACTATAATTTTATATACTGACAAAGGAAGTAACGTTCAACAGCCTGAGAAACGAATCAGGTCCACTTTTCCACCGCGCATTTGTTTAAAATAAAAGCAATCATAAAACAATGCATTATTATCGTGTAACTAACACATTTTCCTTCAATAACTTGTATAGTTTCCCTATAAAAAATGCGACCTACACTCCACAATTGTCATAACTTTCAACGGAGTCTGCCAAAATGTCCTAGGTCAGACAATTTTGAGAACACGACACTTGCGGTACAAAGACACGAGAGAGACTGCATTTCGCCAAAATTGAGTGATAACGTTAATAAAATTATTATTCTGTTTTCTCCCTGGGCACATATTTATTATCGCTTTAGAGTCTTAAGATTTAGTTAATTCTATACTTAAGTCACAGACTCAAACAATAGTTTATAAATTAAATATAGTATAACAGACGAAGGTTAATTATTTCAGTAGATATCGACCAATACTTTTTACTGAAAACATTTGTGTAAATATGCAGTAAAATAACGTGTACATTATGGACAACGAACATGAGCATTTTGTAGTCTAAATGAATTCAATGTTCATTAATTTCTTTGAGTTTACCTCTGTTTTTAAGGGTTTTCTACAGTTATTTACGGCGGTCGATTCACCTAACCGGTTTTCCTGGGCTATATTAACCTACCCTTCCACAAGGAAACGACACCCTCTCCACATGTGCAAGAATATCGACAGTTTTGTCAAAATTTCGTATAATGGATTTTATATTGAAAGAATAGAGTTGACTTATACTAGTATAACGTTTATCAGGGAATGCTTTGAACTTATGCTTTCATAGACATTTCATGAGACAGTATATCTAGTCCGATATCATTCACATTAACCCGGGTAATATTATCCATCGACTAGGCTACGCTTGCTGGGTGTACTTCATTATTGCCTTCAAGAGCAGCAATCTCATGAACGATAATACCCGAGCTCATAGGGCCACTGACACCAACCAGTACCTTGAAAGGGTAAAATATTGCTCGAATGAACTGGCCCGCTCGATCTCCCGACCTAAATTCCATCGGACATATCTGGGATATGCTACAGACAGCGATATCTGAGCGTCCTGTCCGGCCAACAAGAGAGGCACTTCCGGAAGAATGGGCTCGAATCCCACAATTTAGATTCTACGGCTCATTAGAAGCATGAGGAGTCGATGCCAGGCTGTTATGTGCATTTTTCTCAAGTTTGTATTCCCCACACATACCCATAAAGTGTCTAATTTTGATCCTGTCCTCATTTCGACACTCATTACGCTCGAATGATTTAATGTATGATTACATGTTGCACTCATGATATGCAGGTATCTTTGAAAATAACCAAAATTCATTTCTTATGTATGTAATCCAAAATCGACGATAATGCCAGACAGAATAAAAATGATCCTTATCAAATTTTGAGTAGTATACATATACATAGTGGACATTTTGAAGACAAGTACAAACAAAGAAGCAGTAAATAAATAGATGCGGTATTGGAAATAATCACATTATTTATAGACAGGGGCCCGCTAGTGATGTAAAACAACCATAATTTCCTTTTTAAAGACATGTTAAGTATGAAAATTTTGGGTTGTAAAATGTTACTTTTCGTGTGCTACTTCGTCCTGTGATGAGATGAACTATTTATATTGTTATCATCTATTGCAAATATCGCCACTCTTTACAGAAACACATTTGACAGTTTTCTTACAACTGTTAATGTGAAGTTATAAACATAAAAATGCTGAAGACAGCATTCGTCGCACTTAAGTGCATGATATTGAGTCAATGCGTTATCTGAAACCGTATATAAGATATAGTTGGCCAAGAAATAACCCATTTAAAACATGAATCCGGATTCAGTTATGGTCAAATGGATGTTGGGTGATGTGGTTGGATCGGGAATGTTCCATTGCAGTCCCTGTGAGAGTATAGATGCGATACACGAAATGATAAAATCTTGGCAAGCTTGTACTGACGTACAGACTGATGGACACATCTATTACTATTTGCCGCGCATCAGTAAATACTAGTAGTTATTTTCTTAAGAAAATTCAATATAGAAGCTGCGCTAGGTTCTTTCATTATCCATTTCATGCTGACTAAAATCTTAAGGTTTTTAGATACTAGAAATATGGTGGAATTTCATGATTACTGATCACCATTAATACCAGTATCAATTTGAATCCGCAAAGCTTAATAAAATGTATACCAGTATTTTCGAATCCAAATTTAATTAATACCCTGCCGGAACACTAAGCATCATAATCGATTATTCAAACGAACTGGAATGATCGTCATCTTCCGATTACCCACGAAGTATTCAGACGTAGTTCGTTGTTTTCCGCCGGATAAGGCATAGTACAAACCGATGCCTAACGATATTACAATTGTAATACCAAAGATACAGTAATCAGCGATATGGAAGGAATGTTCTAGGTTCACCATGATGGTTGTCTAAAGCAGACTGTTTCTATCGGTCTATAATCAGATCCAACCGAATCCAAATCCACACGAAAATAGAATAATATTTGATGATTTGATATTTGATTGATATCAATGTTTATTATGTCCTGAATTACAGCCACAAATTGCCTTTAAATTTGTATTATCTTAAATGTTTAAATGTATACAAAATAACTCGCAAGGTATTAAATATTGATATTAAAATGTATCAAAAATGGTACAGAAAGGATCCATATCTGATCTCAATTGACCTCTCTTCCTTGAGAAAAAATGCCATGAGTAATAATTGTTTTATCTAGTCTTATATTAATGAAATGAATTAACATGATCATGGACAGAGGACAAGTAGGCTTGTATATGACGGTAACCAGTTAGCACTGGTGTTACCATGGGCCAACCGAAAACAATGCGTCCTTAAATCCATTATGGTACAATTAAGTTTAATTCATAAATCCTGACTTGTATTGAAATAATACTTTCTGGTTGTTAATCCGAATTTTTAATAAAAACATATCTATCTTCAGACTATCTACTTAGTAAATGAGTATCAAATTATCTTCCGATATTTTCCCAATGTTTGGTTTCATCTGACACTGCCAAATCCGTAAAATGTATCATCATCTTTCATTAACATAATCTTATGAATAACATAGAAATATAATGAAAATAGTTCGGTAAATAATTTGAATAAATGTTCCTGACAAATCTGCTTCTCTGTCTTCCAGTGCACACAAATTTATACAATTTATGGGACACTGTGTTGTAATGATCTTAAGAGACAAAATCCACCTGTGTGGACATCTTTATTCTGAATATGCTGCAAGAAAAACGGTTTTAAATATTTTTCTCTTCCGACACAAGTTACTATATTCTTGTAATACTAGTATTCAATATACATGTATATTTTGATTGAACCAAACAACATGTCGTCTGCTATTTACACTCCTGTTCAATGACATTCCACAATTACAAACTGCACATGTTTCTTGTGATTTCAGTGATTATACAATGTCTCACAACCTAAATATTTTGATGATACAGTAGAACTAATCAATTGGAGACCACTGTCCAGACCTATTCTTTATTTTGTTAAAGTAATCTCATAGTAAATATTGGTTTTATCTTTAGATTTATGTTTAATATTCCATCAACAATAGCTACATGTACAAATAAACATGTACAGAAAAACATAGTCACAAAAGTACCCTTAATACAGCTCTTTTTATCTCCCACATTTAACTTTCGTTTTTATAGTCTCATTCTGCATACATGTAAGAACGACGCTTAAAGCTGCTTATAAAGCTAAAGCACGTGTCACAATTACGGGCACTGCTATAATGAGATCTACTTATAACAGGCTGATAATGCACATTTTATATAAGCCCTGTAATTGTTTGTATGCCTGTTTTTTAGTTCTGACCAATCTTTATAGTCTTGTATCAATAATATTTATTTATTCATTTCAACAATATAACAGTTATATAAGACGACTGATTTATCAAACAAGTTTTACTGGACAGTATTTGAACCAGTATTAACTTAACCTTCCATAAGGAACCGGTAACTTCTCCACATGAGGAGAAAAATCGTCCTTGTTGTGTCGTCTGATTTTCATTAAAGGGTATGGCCTGCTGCGACGCGTATAGATAACTCGGATTGCCAGCGCCCACGACCGCGGCTATACTTACCTCGTGTCTATAAACTATATAAACTGTACTGTGGTAGTTGGAAGTCTTTAAAATGACCTAGTTATTAATGTCTTAAACATTTAAACGTATGTGAAATTTTGAATGGATGTGATGGATATGTAAAGGTTAACAAGAGGGTCTTGATTCGGCCATCTTAGTGGTTAAAGCGTTGATCTACTGATTAAAAGGTTGTGTGCTCGAACACCGGGAGACGCCTGACACAGTCCTTGATGTTGACTGTGAAGTTAATGTTATCTGAAGTTGTCTGTAGATGATGTTATCTGATGTTGTCCTGTAGATGATACTATATGATGTTGTCTTTAGGTGATGTTGTCTGTAGTTGATGTTATCTTATGTTGTTTGTAGATGATGTTATCCGTTTTTGACTGTAAGTGATGTTATCTGATGTTGACTCTGGGGTGTTATCTTATGTTGTTTGTAGAGGATGTAATCTGATGTTGACTGTAGGTGATGTTATCTGCTGTTTACTGATGCTATTTCATGTAGACTGCTGTAGTTGATGTTATCTGATGTTGTCTGTAGATGATGTTATCTGATGATGTCCTGTAGATAATGTTATCTTATGTTGTCTGTAGATGATGCTATATGCATTGACTGCAGGTGATGCTATTTGATGTTGTCTGTAGTTGATGTTACCTGATGTTGTCTATAGTTGATTTTATCAGACGTTCTCTGTAGTTGATGTTATTTGATGTTGACTGTTGTTGAATTCATCTGATGTTGTCTGTAGTTGATGTTATCTGATGTTGTCTGTAGTTAATGTTATCTGATGTTGTCTGTAGTTGATGTTATCTAATGTTGACTGTAGATTATGTTATCTGATGTTGTCTGTAGTTGATGTTATCTGATGTTGTATGTAGTTGATGTTATCTGATGTTGTCTGTAGTTGATGTTATCTGATGTTGTCTGTAGTTGATGTTATCTGATGTTGTCTGTAGTTGATGTTATCTGATGTTGTCTGTAGTTGATGTTATCTGATGTTGACTGTAGTTGATGTTTTCTGATGTTGTCTGTAGTTGATGTTATATGATGTTGTCTGTAGTTGATGTTACCTGATGTTGACTGAAGTTGATGTTATCTGATGTTGACTGTAGTTGATGTTTTCTGATGTTGTCTGTAGTTGATGTTACCTGATGTTGTCTGTAGTTGATGTTATTTGATGTTGTCTGTAGTTGATGTTATCTGATGTTGTCTGTAGTTGATGTTATCTGGTGTTGTCTGTAGTTGATGTTATCTGATATTGACAGTAGTTGATGTTTTCTGATGTTGTCTGTAGTTGATGTTATTTGATGTTGTCTGTAGTTGATGTTACCTGGTTTGACTGTAGTTAATGGTACCTAGTGTTGACTGTATATGATGATATATGGTGTTGTCTGTAGTTGATGTTATCGGATATTGACTGTAGGGTTTGTTATCTGATGATAACTGTAAGCGATGTTATCTGATGTTATTGCAGAATAAGAATTCCATCCTCGGCTCATATTTGTTAAGTGTAAATTGAATGATATTTTAAATTCGAACAAACGATGAATGATTCATATCTTCTCAACGTTTAATGCTAGTAATAAAAGTCTAATCGAATTGTATGTGTTGTAATAATGCTGACGTCTTCATACTTAAGTTATTATAAGAAAAAATAAGCGTCAATATGATTCGTTCTTGCACAAAACACGACCAATACACACTATAAAGAAACAGTCTTCCCAACTGGTCAAGCACAATGTCGCTGATGATAGATAAAGGGACCTCAGTGGTCACATGGTTATGGTTTCTACCAAGTAACCACTAGCCCCTCGCTACCATGTATTCGACTTACATTGAGGGTCTGAAGGATAAAGGAAGCTGTCTAGCTAGCATACAGACGTTCGTTGGTTCTATTCAAGTGTATATTTAGGTTCATGAGTGAGTCGTTTAATGATACTGACTAGTGGTTCGACGTTAAACTAATGAAAATTTTCACATTTATGAATGAATAAATGCCCTCCTGTAAATAAAGGCCATTATTTAAGACAGTCATTGATCATTTAGACCAAAATGACCACCAAATAAAGTCCATCTTTCATTAGGCCACATTATGCTTTTTCCAAGGATGGCATTTGATCACAGGTTTGACTGTATTTCCAAGTCTAAATGCATTTGATTAATATGATGTCAAAGAATGGCTTAAGCTAGTCAGCAAATGATCAGTAGAAATGTTAAATGTTGTGAGTTAGTAAACAATGGCTAATTCTGGAGAAGGTAACACCGTACGATTTAATGTCAAAATGCAATCAATAGAAATATAGAACAAAACACCTGTATTATTTAAAAATGTATATTTAACCGACATTATATTGAAGCAATCTCTTATGGTTAAATACTAAAAATAGGCCACTCATGCAAAAAGTCTAAATATTTTTTAACAAAACCTTTTATCTAATATTGTATTTCTTTCTATCTCTTGGTAAATGAGGGTCAGTGTGAAAAGGGCCACAGTTATTTTGTATGGCTTTTTAAAGTATTTAGGAAATTTTGGCAATATTTGATTTCGTTTCTTTTCAGTTTGAGTAATTGATGTATTTCTAGATATAGTCGTTTCACGGCGCTGTTCTGTTTGTTTTTTTATATATGTAAAATATTGAAATGAAATAAATAAAAAAAAAACGAGTCACAGCAACTGACCGTGAAAAATGTAATTTTCTGTGTGAAACGATTCTTTACTCATTTTTTGTGCATTGAAAATGTCGCACACACCTACATGTATACAATAGCGAGTTCACTTCCGACCCTTTTGGGTTACACAAATTACTGCGATTTATGAAAACTCGCATGGTATGTTTGACGTCATAGAAGTCAGTTTGAATATACAGTGTAACACCCAATAGATGAACCATTTTCTATCAACACATTTCGTGAACTCCGGGTAAAAACGTGCTTCACGAATCCCTCTTATTCATTAAAGCAAACATCTTTTATTACTCTAACAATTGCACATTCTTTCTTTTGTTATGTATTTAATATCTTATGCAATTATACACACATACCAAACATTGACCATATAAAACGATGTCCAAATGAAGGGAAGTAAATCGAATAATTGGCAAAGAGTACTTTGACTGGACCGTCGCCCTTTATAGATTTACAGATGACTACCGGTATGGCGAACTCGCTTAAATCGATCTTTTCGCTAATAAGAGGGAAACAATGAAAATAACAACATTTTTTCTGCTTCTTTATACATTTACAATTAAGTTTCCGTTGTGTCGAGGCTATGTCAATGTCTCGAACAACGATTTTGCATCATATATCTAACATTAGTTCGCCCCACATGTACATTCATTTAGTATGACGTGACAATTATGGTAGGCCTATTTTTCTCTGCAGTTTTTGTGGAGTTTTTTAATGTACATGTCCTTGACTTCGTTTGAATTCAATTCATAGCGCTTATGGTCACTGTTTACACATAGTAACATATTTATTCATGTTGGTCATAGCAACATTATAAAGATCAAAGTGTTGAAGGCACTGAATGTGTTTGGGTATTAGGAATAGTTAAGGTGGATCGCGGGTTTCCTCCAGAAAAATGGTCATTTTTTTAGACGTCAACTTACAATAAAGAAATTTTGCATGAACAACTTTTAAGGTTTAAAAAATTCATCGGACCGTTTTTTTCACTGTTGACGCGACTGTAAGAAAAATGTCTTATTTTTTGGCATTGTAAATTGCCACCCCTGCAGAGTTCGCTCGACATCTTTTAAGATTTAATGACGGCGAAATGAAATATTATTGACTTTTTCGGATTTGTAAATGATTCATCATGGTAGTTAATAAATTGCATAACTTAAAATACAAAATTATCGGAGCAATACAAAAGATAACGCGAAAATCAACGAAAAACATACCGGTCCGCTAGGTGGCCATTTTCTTGGTTTCCATGGAAATATCATTTGAATATATCACGTCTGCATTAGCCAATACATTAAAGGATGTTTATGCAAAATTTCTTTATCGTGCGTTGACGTCTAAAAAATGACCATTTTTCTGGAGGAAACCCGCGATCCACCTTAAGAAGGAAATCATAATTTATCCGCGAAATGAGCCAACACTCCCGCGACAAAAATTAATTTTGTTCTTAGATATTTACAATTGGGCGTGTTTTTCTGAAATAAAGCATGTAAACAAACAGATACACATGTTTGTCCTTCAACACAAAGTGTATCATCGTACAACGTTTATATCAAAATAGAATAATTTTGAATGCTATTTGATACATTTTGAATGCATCTTTATATCATATTTAAGTTAGTTTCATCAACTGGGATGTCTAGATAATATGTAGACGAGACACATGGCTTAATTACATGCATTTATCAAATTAATAGTGTAAGTCCACGCTCTTTTCATACGGTAAATTCTATATATAATCAAATTGAAAAAATGTGGTACTTTTTACTTGAAATTATTTTATAATACCAAATGCGCTTAACGTGGTTTCTAAACATTCAATTCTTATGAAAGAAATATACACAATATTTAGTACAAGCATTTTTTGCAACTGATCAATGCTATCTTGTATGTAAAACAAATACACGAAAAACGCATTTATATTGGCTACATGTATGATATCTCCTGAATCTAATAAACTCCAGTTTTGCGTAAAATAAACGTAGCGAGCATTATATCTATACATTTTCTCATTGCGTATGAAAAATGATTACTCCAAACCAAATATATTAATACTTTGGCCGATTTAGATTTTTGCATTTGACCAGGTTATTTTCAACAAACGAATACATGATTGTGTAATTCAATACATACTTATTAGACAGTTGGGGGGGATAGTAATTTCCAAAATTTAAAATGAATATAATAAATGTAATCTTAATCTAATACTCGACGATTGCCGAGTGATTAGGGTGTCCGCCTTCGGTGGAGTTGATCGAATGTTCGAATCCCAGTGGAGACCGGCTTAGAACTGATATTGGTGACCTGTGAGCTAGTTAAATAATGTTTTCCGTAGGCCTGTCTCAGTCTCAGTTCGACGCCCGTTGAAAGGAGACAAGCGATTCGGGGGATACTGTGCAAACAAAAGATATATGTCTCATAAGCCAACATGGCTGGCCCTTTCAATAACGGTAACTCTATAATAAACAAACCCTTTACCTTTTACTCGAAACTCATGAATATTTTTGCTATGCCATTCTAATCATTCAATACATGTCAAATGCTTATGTTATATGTATGTATTAATATATTTCGCGTTAAATATGCGTGGTATAGCATGCTCTGATTTTATAGTAAAAATGTATACAATTTGACTGAAGATATTACATCCTATGTTAAATTGTCCTCCACCTCTAAATTATGTGGGGTAGCTTGGCAGAAGCTTACGGATAGAATATGTGGTTAGTACTGGTTAAAGCCTAAATGAAGCCTAAGAAAGCTGGTTAGGATAACTGTCCGCCACGATATGACCGAAAAAATGTTAAACGTTAAACCCGATGAAACAAAAAAAAACAAAAAATGTATACTCATTTTATAAGATCATTAAATAATTCATTTTAATGATACACTATCCATGAGAAAAGGTACATACTAGCTATGTAGTTGCCTTAGGTTATTGATACGTGTCATGTGAAAGTCGCTTCCAATATCTGGTGTCAGTTGCGTGATATAGGCTACACTAGCTTGACTTCTTCAACTGCTGTCAACTGCCTTTAAATTGTGAATATTTTATACTACTATCTGGCTTGGTGGATTTGAACACAAAATAGGATCACAGTCTTCATCTCTTTTGGTTTCTTGTTTATGTGCATTCATTTTATATTAAAACAATTTCGTTCAGTGTATAACAGTATCCTCTTTACGGGTATAATATGTCACAGTATGGTTTTAGACACTTGTTACAAAGTTGCAAGGACTGTTATGTTCCTCTACTGTCCATGTGTATTTAGTAACTATTTTTAAACAACTAACTGATTTATAGAATTGCAGTTTACCCATAATTTTATGGTCAGATAGCTTAATTGGATAGAGCAACCCAGGCCAGTAATTGGCTATAGGGAAATTCGGGTTCGAATCCCGATCTGACTTCCGTAAAAGTCAAAATTAAGAACTGAATTTGAACAGTTTGTTTTGGGGGAGCAAATTTAAGCAGTACTATAATGACATCTACTTGAGGTCAATTAAAATCCTATTTTCTTATTTCAATAAATGTATAAATCCCTGTTCTAGGAATTGCTTTATTTCATATTATCTATAGATAGATTTGTCTCTATCCTTGATTTTTAAAGCATCCATCCAAGGTTCCGTCAGTACGCTACTTGAAGTGTTGGTAATAAACTTTGCATTAATATTGTATTCTATAGATAAACTTTTGACTGTAGATAAATTTTTTATTGGTTTATTATTATTGACTTTTTTGTTTTTAGCAAACATAACCGATGTTCTAGACGACGAGAGACGTTGGGAATGATAAATATTTCGGGAGCTTTCAGTGCTTCGATTTTAGGCATATCCAGAATTGTCTCCCTTGTTGATATCATGGTCGGCGTGCGTCCACATGTACAGGAAGTTTATGCTTGTTTACAGTTTTCTGATGTTCACGAACTAATACATGTAAGTGTTGACTCTTGTTGATAAAATGTGATGTATTTAACGACGAAACATAAGTTTCGATTGTTTTTATTTGTGCTGTAAGTGCTAATTATTTGAATGCCATATATTTTCGCGAGATTGCGATTTATCTTTGTAAAGTTTGTATTTTGCTTCAAGGTTATTCTTACATATAATGACTGTTATATTACCAGTGACAAGTCAGCTTTACCCTGTCCCACCTAGCCGAAACTTTCACCGAATATGTACTGATGTGTGTTTGATGTAGTCCTGCTTCGTTTTGTGAACTGTTAGTGTGCAAAGTTCAGGGCCTTTTTTCAAAAAATTGGGAAGGGGCCTTACCCTTTCATTTTGGCAAATTAAAGCACGATTTTAGGCCGAATTTGGTGAAGGTTAGACAACCAAGTTAGAATAACATTTCATTTTTGGGCATTTCTTTCCCCAAATTGGGACAAAAGGAACCTTTTTTCAATTGTGAAGTCACCGAATTTCGGCCTCTGTTATAGAAGGATAAAAGGCCCTGAAGTTATTCGTCAACACTTAATTGTTGATGTTCCCTACTGGTTAGTGACCTACAATTTCGGACAGCCATCACTTCCAGACACCCTATTAAACACTTCATTTCGGCGTTTACTTTGATAATTCGTTGCCAATTACTCAACAATTAAGTTTACAAGTTTATTAAATATTGACATGCAGACCACTGGCCCATACACGATAATATTTACATTGCATAAATATACGTAACATTAAGCATATGCTAGAGACATATTGGTTTACAAGACACATGGATATAGAAGTTTACATACAGTATTCCCATGAATAAACACCCCGGGGGCGAAGCATTTTCCAAAAGGGGGGCGTTTATTGTGACCCTATTTTACCCAAAAAAATCTGGAATACCATATCCTAAGATTTTCCGGAGGTCAAATGAATGAAATTGCAACACTTGCCATCGAAAAATATCGCAGTGTTAACGCAATATTAATCAACTGTCATTCCCGGCGCGCTTTACTATGATAAATATTGTGGTCAGTTGCACTAGTTAAACTACATGTCAAAAATCAATAACACACTGTCGCTGCAGAGTAACAGTTTTATCTTTACCGCGCGTCTAACGTAATCTCCTCTGACGTAATCTCGCCAATGTGTAATCAAGATATTATGTATATGTCAATAGCTAAGTATAGCTATCATGGAGTCAAGGTGTAAAAAATCTTACACGGCTTGTTTCAAATTAAAAGTCGTTAAATTTGCGGAAGAAATAGGCAAACACTGTGAAAGTGATGGACATTAACTTTTTTTACAAATGGATTTTTATACCGGTAACTGTCTTTGAAAGGGATGGAAATATTTCTGTTGATTAGGCAAACAATTTTATTTGTATTTAAAAAAAGCTTTCAAAGGGAAATAACTCCAATTAGAGCAGTATTCGATGAAAAATCCAAGTTGGAAGCCCGATCAGTCGAGAGCATTTTCCGTATCCAAAATAGGCGCACCTAAATGCTTAATAAACACTGCACAGATCAATTTATTTCACTGAATGCTTTAACACGAAAATGTTTTCATAATAATCCAGTCTCCAATTTTGATTGACCCAAATTATAGTTCATAATGCAGCTAGCAATTTGATCCAATTAATTGTGGATACATCTTTGTGATTACTTCATTTCTATAAAGTTTTGGTCCAGGCATATTTTCCGAAAATCGCAATACATTTTCCTGAATAATCGCAAATTTTGATAGTATTTATAGAATTTTTTCTACCATATCATATTGCATTAAGCATAATGACCAACAGAATAACAAAGACTCGTTAATTTTCATGAATGGCGATTGCTTTTATAGGATGTAGTGTATGAATTTGGATGGCACATTTCGGATATATATATAGAAACCGTCAAACGTGTCAAATTCTGGTTTAAATTATTGAATATGTCAGATGATGGTTACCCAAAGTTGTGCTATAAAATGCTTGTTTATTACCGTAAACACTCATGTATATGTCACACTTTTTTACTTCCAAAATCGGGACCAAAAAAGTGGTGCCTGCTATACAAGGCTGTAGACCTCAATCCCATGTTTTCTACGACTCAATTACAAAAAGTCAAAATGGATTCTGAAGTATTTTTTTCACACTTACCTAATGTTCGTAAAACATAAAATCCACAACAATCCTTATATAAACTATTATTGATCTATTGTTATTAGACATAAAGCACTGAATCACAGCTAAAATGTCAAACAGGTCAGAAACAGTGTGGTCTTTAAACTGCTAGCCAACATCACACGAATATCAGACACCGACGGCGGCAGCGTGTCTTTGATCTTTAAAATTCACCGCTCTTTGATCCTGCCTCAGTGTTAGTCAATTTATGTGAGCTGACCGACTTTTTTGTTGAAGCAAAAAAGGTCGGCCATGTATAATGTTTTTAATCTGGCTATATTGACACCCTTGTGCGCCCTAAATTAACTCCAGAACCTTTGCAAAATTAGGTCAAAGTGTGTGTAAACTTCAAATCTGGCAGCTGAAGTATTGATTTTTTATCGTGTCACATGTTAGTTGTTAAGAAATGCAGTATTACTGGTAGCCTTGACACTTTGTTAATTGCATGAAATTGACACAATTTCGCAGGTAGGTATGTAATTTGATGTTATACGTTCTTACACGCATTTTTTCCCCAGGATTTCAACTGTTTTTTTTACCTGCGTCCTATACAAAAGTGCGACATATACATGAGTGTTTACGGTATGATTCAATAGAACATACAAATTGGGTGACATCACTGAAGGAATGTCTTCAAGTAAATGGTTTTGGGTATATCTGGCAAAACCAAAGTGTACAATATGAAAAACTGTTTCTACAAATACTAACGATGCGTCTCAAAGACCAGCATCTACAAAAATGGCGAGAAAGTGCCCGCAAATTCCTATAACTCCAAACTTGTGCATCACAAACTGTTTAAAGAAAGATATTATTATGAACAATACCTAGATATTATAGATATTCGTAAATTTAGACTTAATAATTATGTTCTATCAAATTTCAGAGCTAGTGCTCATCCATTACATATAGAACATGGTAGATACAATAAAACAGAAAATGTGAATAGAACTTGTAATGTATGTAGTGAAAACATTGTCGAAGATGAATATCACTTTGTATTGTCTTGTTCATTTTATACAAATATAAGAAAAAGGTTCATTCCTGAAAAATTTTATTCTCCAGCTACTTACCATAAATTAATCATGTTGATGGCTAGTACTAATTCCTAGGGCTGTGGATCGTTCGGCGGTTGGGTAAGTGGCGATCCGATCCAATCCACGATTCACCACTTGCGATCCACAATTCGAATCACGAATAT
This sequence comes from Lutraria lutraria, assembly GCA_964023205.1. Classification (NCBI taxonomy): domain Eukaryota; kingdom Metazoa; phylum Mollusca; class Bivalvia; order Venerida; family Mactridae; genus Lutraria; species Lutraria lutraria. The sequence continues at coordinate 22,664,251 of OZ026842.1, read as the reverse complement.
TTTGTTATCAAGTAACCCATCTAAAACTTCAAAAGACAGGTAATTTGTTTCTAGGAATAATGAAGTAAATCAATATGAATTGTACTATATGGCTTAAATATACGTACTCCCAGTTAATTGATTAACCAGCATGATTATTTAAAGAACCGGTTGGACATCTTGGCAAACAACGTAGCCCATGATGAGACAATATTTATTCAGAGAAAAGGGATTTTTAAGAACAAAGAATTAATAAACGTTTAATTTGTTAAAAACAAGATCGCGAACCACGATCTAAGTAATGACGATTATTCATACTCGTTTTTTCAATTTGATTCGTTAATATCCGAGTACTCGGATACTCGCCACAGCTCTACTAATTCCAAGGTAATTAAACAGTTTGCTATGTATTTGTATTATGCATTGGACTCAAGAAACGAACATATCCATATTACATGTATGATATTATGTACATTGACAAGTATAGTGAAACCTTACATGTGTTCACCTGATACATTATGAATGTATTGTATATACAAACTATCGGGTATTAACGATGGTTCATTGATATATATATATGTGTTGTGTAAACTTTTGTATATTGTACTATGTGAGAATTTTATAAATTAAACAGTATGCCATATTATATTCATGTATGTATGCATAATTGACATAGCAAAATTATATGGTGTTACCTAGGAATGTAACATTTACGTAGAGTTTTAAACGATAGTTTACATGTGCTGGTCTCAGATTGTCTTTTTTGTCATATTGTCTTTAATTGTGTTATGGGCTGGTGGCCTTGAAACAATGAATTATTTGTCATTGTCATTGATATAACATAATGAAACTGTACTTCATTTAATGTGTATTTAATGAAAATCTGTTCTAATTGTTGTGTCTTATCTTTGATCCTTAATCATGTGACACATCATAATTCAGTTTAATTGTATATTGGATTATTATTCCAAATTCATAAGCCATAATAATAAATAATGCAGCAATAGTTAAGATATATACAGTTTTGGCTTAAGTTAAACATGTGAGTGGCCAAAAAATTGAAGTCATAATCTTTATTTTGAGAGATTGTTCTCCTTTCCTGCCAAACAACTAGCAAATAATGATATATGCTTTGATTCTATATTAATCCAAGCTTAAATAGATTCAAAACAGTTATGATTATACTAAATAATTTTGACTACATCTAGACTAATCATATTAAATAATGTACAGAAGTTAAGATCATGGTCAGGATTCTGACAAGTTGATACTGTTGCGAGCAACCCAGTTTTCTCGTCCACTTGTGGTGCATGTTGGTCCTTAGACTATTGTTCAAATTTCACTTTTGTGCAGACCAACACTTGAAAGTTCTTCTTGATTGTCGCAAAATATATCTTTATACGTTATCTTGAGAGCACTAGGCAGGGTTCTCAATAAGTTTGTGGTCAACAGGCCCAAATGCTAGACAAACAAGCCTGCTAGGAGGGGTCTGGGCATTTTCAAGCAATATTTATAAACTTTAGTGATTCCAACCCGGCCCAAACACATTTCTAAGTGGCTAAATTGGCCTGCAGCCTGCTGTTATTGAGAACCCTGCTAGGAATAAATTAGAGGAGAGAATTTGCTTTGTTAATTGTTATAGTTTGATGTTGTCTTTTTACACTTATAGACATAGGGCTGAGAATAAAAATAAATATAACCCTAACCCTTGGAGTGCACCGACCTCATGGAAAGTCTAGCAAATAATTTTTTTTTTTTCAAACCTATCTACCTACCTACCCAGTGCTAAACTCCAAACAAACTTATTTTTATTTAAGCCTAGATCGTTTTAGTTTGGGCTAGTGAAATTGGATTTGGGTTAGTGAAATTTCTAAGTTGGTAGCTTGACTGGGTTAAAATGTGATATGGCATTACTTGATATAGTCAAGCAATCACCTCACTGATTAAGCCACAAGTACTGGTTATGTGACAGCGACCCAACATCAATACTGTCACAATTCAATGATGTATCAGTTTATAAGTGTTCAAATTTGTTTACTTGAATTTTTTCATTCTGCCATTGAATATAATAATTATCTGGTGTTTGTGTACACTTTCATATATAAAATATTAAGGTGATGAGGCTGATTCAAAAATCAATTGTGGAAGTCGCCTGTCAGATAAGATGTTAATCCTGATTGCGATTCGCATCCCCAACTTTGCACCTCTAACAAATGAGATTGCCGCGAGGCATAGATTGTACTTGGTCTTACCCTTATTTTTCACAGTTAGTGCTTGTTTATGTTGATCTGTCCAAATTAAGCACGTAAATAATGCATTAATGAATATGTGCGTTGTTGTTTTAAGATCGACCAGATGACCTAAGTAATCATTTTCAGAAAACCTACTTTCGCTTTACGTATCGATCTATAAGGATAAAGTCGAAACATCGCCGAATAAAACTAATTAATAAACATCACGAATGGTCAATAGATCTACCACATTACTGTACGAAAGTGATGGACATTGTTTTTAATAGTGCACTGTATTGATTATTATTGGACGTAAATTACCGTACAGTATACGGTATATAGTACAATTGGTGATACAACTAAGATTGTGTTTTTCACGCGGTTTTGCTAGTTTTTAGCTCACATGTCACAGTGACAAAGTGAGCTATTAGAATCACTCTCCGTCTGGTGTCCGGCGTCGTGCGGTGTGCGTCGTGCGTCGTCAAACTTTATGTTGTGACCACACTAGGGGCCACATTTTTAACTAAATTTTAGCAAAACTAGGTCAGAACATTAATATCAACAAAATCTCGGACGAGTTCGATATGGGGCCATTTTGGGTAAAAAACTAGGTCACCAGGGCCAAATAAGGGAAAACCTTGTGAACACTTTAGAAATCACTGTTTTGACTGGATCTTCATGAAACTTTGTCGGAATGTTTATTTTAATAATATGTAGGTCAAGTTTGATAATGGGTCATTTCCGTTGAAAAACTAGGTCACTAGGGCAAATTGCTGGAAAACCTTGTGAACACTCTAGAAGTCACTGTTTTGATTGGATGATCAGAATGTTTGTCTTCATAATATCTTGGACGAGTTCGAACATGGGTCATCTTGGGTCAAAAACTAGGTCGCTAGGTCAAATCTTATGAAAAACCATGTTAACACTGTAGATTTCACAGTTATTATTGGATCTTCACCAAACTTTGTCAAATCGTTTGTTTTAATGATATAATGGTCAAGTATAAATATGGGTCATCTGGGGTCAATAACTAGGTCACCAGGTCAAATCTTAGGAAAACTTTGTTAACACTGTAGATGTCACAGTTTTAATTGGATCTTCACCAAACCCGGTCAAAATGTTTGCCTCAATGATATGTGGGTCAAGGATGAACATGGGTCAGCCGGGTTCAAAAACAGGGTCACAAGGTCAAATCTTAGGTAAAAATCTTGTAAAAGCTCTAAATGTCATGGTTTTGATTGGATCTTGGCCAAACCTTGTCAGATTGTTTGTCTTAATGACAAGTTCAAATATGGGTCACCTAGGGTCAAAAACCAGGTCACAAGGTCAAATCTTAGGAAAACCTTATTAACACTGTAGATGTCAAATTTTGATCGTATCTTCATCAAACCTAGTCAGACTGTTTGTCTTAATGATATGTGAGACAAATTCGAACATAGGTCGTCTGGGGTCAAAAACTAGGTCACCGGTTCAAAACAATGTTTTAATGAGTGAACAGTGATTGTCATGTGAGCGATATAGGGCAATCTTGGCCCTCTTGTTTATTTCATGGCTGTGAATTGGTAATAACAAGGACTTATATACCTACATATTTATTTATATAAGTCCTTGGTAATAATATGTTTGTCTCGGATTTAGCAACATTTGGTATTTACGTATAAAGTACATTTAATTGTACAACGTGACATTGATCAGGGATGCTATATTACATGTAATTGATTAACCGTTTGATGTGATTAATTATATTGATCAGTATACTGAATGGAGTGGCAACACAGACTTTCATATCTATTTACTTATCTGTCGAGGTTCATTACATATATATCCTGTGTATATAAAGTTGTAGATGGACACAGCAAATGTAAAGAACATGATTGATAGTCTGGTTCCTGGACGTGCTGTACAATTACGTCAGGCTGAGGCAAAGCTTAGTAATGGCTGCATTCATTGCTATAATGCACAGGCAACGGAATATTCTTATTTTGACTGATTATTTGTGATTTTTGCCTAATTTTAATTGTTTATGTAGTAATATTGTAACTGCGGCAAGATATTTTAATGATCATTCCAAAAGATCTTTTCTGATCATCTAAATGGACATCTATGATATATATTATATAAATAGGATTCATAATTTCATTAATTAATTACCAACCCTCACAAGCACTTGATCACTTGATATAAGAAAATACCCATACTTTAGAAAGTACAGAGGACGCCACCATTATTGCGCTTTGCCTGACCCAATAACATAGCGTAAGGGGAAGGAACTCCAGACTAAGAAAATGATCGAATCATAACAACCATGTATATTCCTGAACATTGGATTTAAGGAAATATGCCTTTCCTGTTACAGGTACGACAGTTCGGAAATTAAGGCAGTCTTGACTGAGAATGTGAAGTTTGGTGACGTTGTCGGAAGAATTAAGGAGGCGGAAGTGATTATAGTGGATGATTGTTCAATGCTTAGTAAGAGAACATTTGAAATACTAAATTCAGCATGCCAGTTAAAGGATTCTTCAAAGTACTTTGGAGGTATCCAGGTTATTTTATATGGAGATTTCTTACAGCTTTCACCAGTTGCCAATACATTATATCAAGATGACGGCAGCTTTTGTTTCCAAAGTACCATCTTCAATAAAGTTATACCTCATAAAGTTTTTTTTAGTGAAATATTAAGGCAGTCACCATTAGAAATTGAGCTGAAAACTGCCATTAATGAGGTCAGTATGGGTGTGGTTTCTGCCACCTGTATTGATTTCATTAAATCATTATCAAGACCTCTACCAGAATGCCTACACATCAATAATACATGTACCTTGTTTTCAACTAATCAACAAGTGGATTCTTTCAATAGAGATAACATTCTGAAAATGCCAGGACAGTTGTATGAATTCCAAGCCTTGGACACTGGAGAAAGGAAATATTTAGATCAACTTACATCTCAAAAAGTTTTATGGCTAAAGATTGGTACCCCAGTTATCTTAATCAGAAATTTGTCAGACACCCTTTACAATGGGCTTAAAGGAAGTGTGTGCAACATTGATGCTGATGGACCAGTTGTTGAATTCCCTACAGGCACAGTTAGAATATCAAGAATTTCATTTGATCATATGGTAAAATTGTTAATTATATAATAATATGTTCATACTAACCCAATATACATCAAATGAAATTGCTAACATGTACTACATGATGGGAATTCAACCACTTTCTGACATGTAAGTTCAAAGGTTTTCTCTCTTCATTGGGATGAGCTAGGCCTTAGCCTGTTGATTTCGGGAAGAATTATTGCTAAAATTGCTGATTTTGGAAATAAAATAGCAGGTGTAAGTTAGGACTTTATGGGAAAATGCACAATTTTCTTTTCAATTAAATTTTCTATTCAGAAGAGGCATTTGATAGGCCTCTGTTATAGGAGGTAAAAAACTGTGAAGTTGATCTAAATATTTCCTCCTCTGTGTACAACAGTTCGGGCATTTTAATAATGCTATCTCTATTGAAAGAGCCTATTTGTTGATTAATTGAAAACAAGGTACATGTAGTTTCAAAGTCTACCGAAGACCATATAAACATAGAATATATTTTTATCTGTTCATGCAATGAACAAATTTATATGATTTATAACCACTTTCTGTCTTATAAGTTATACAGCAGTTTTAATTTAATATATATGAAACATTATGTTTACCCAAAACTTTTCGCTATGTTACTATGTATGTACATATACATACAATTTACTTTATCAATAGCATGCTTATCAATATGAAGTACATTTTGTATCAGCTAATAAAACTTATGAACTGCTTTTATGTTTTCACTTTTCAGTCCTTCTGCAAATGCTAACATTGCTACAAGAATCCAGTACCCACTTAAACCAAGTTTTGGTATTACCATCCACAAAGCACAGGGAATGAGTTTAGATAGGTATTCTAATGTTGAAATAACATTAGGCACAAGATGTTCAGTAAATTAAAGATAGTGTGTGTATTAATAATTTGGGAACCAGACATCTGCTAATTTATTTTCATGCAGATGTCTTAATAAAATTATGAAAGATTATTATCATAATAATTGAGATTTATATCACCCAATATTTCTCTGATTTGACACAATCATGATTAACTTTTCACCAAAAATAGTTTATATTAATTTTGTTATAAAGATTTATAAATTGAACACTGATTTAGACTGCTCACATGACATAATAATTCCTTTTTTCAGAGTCAATGTTGACTGCCAGCAAATCTTTAAACCTGGCCAGCTAGGCGTAGCATTGTCAAGAGCTACAAGGGCTGATGGCTTACGAGTTATTAACTTTGATCCAAAATACTGCATACGACAGCCACAAATCATATTTGAGTTTATTTCCCAAGAAACGCAACCAGTAAATGATGACATAACTTGCTGTACAGGAGTTATCACAAGGTATATATTACTATCACAATTTCTGTTTGTTTATAGTTGTACGCCCTTTTCAACAGTCCGAGTCATATGAGGCAGACATTTACCTAAGCATTGTTGCTGGAGAACCAGTACTAGACTCCTAACCTCTGTAAGCAGCTTCCTACTTTCTCACATGAAGAAACATGGTCGGTAGCAGGGCTCGAACCTACCACCCTCTGTCAGTGACAGGTTACAGTCATTTTGCTTTTTCAAATCAGTTGGTCAAATGTGAAGGTCATCCGGGGGGGCATTGTGTTTTAGTCTTGTTAAAACTTTGCTTGGAAAGAATAGTTTCATACAATAGATTATTGTTTGCAGTTGATAATAATTATGTACATTATGTAAAGGAAATGAAATATCATGGTTACTTTCATAAACACATATGGCATGCAACATATTTTAATTGTGTGATTTAATGATTTGTATATAAAATAGCAGTAATAGAATTATATGTTTCTTAAAAGTGATTAATTACAATTATTATATTCAGTTCATTATTTCATCATATAATTTATAAAGTTTGGCAAATATATTCAAACCTAGTGATGTACATTTTAATTTAACAACAACAAAACTGTAAAAAAGTGTATAATATGTAATATTCACCAGGTTAATAGTAATAATAGTTAAATGCTATGTTGTTTACATTTTCACTACTTTGATTTTACTGACATTGGTATCAGTTTTGGTTGATTTCCGCTTCCTTAGTGGTCCAGGTAATATTTCACATCCACCTGATGATTGGTGTTTCCGTATACCAGCATTTGACTTAGAAGATATTACATTTTGTCCAAGTATCACACTGTTCATAGTATTTTTGTATTGTACTACATTGGGGTTACTGCTTGCACCATTATAAGTTGATCGTTGTTGGTTGAAGTTATTTTCTATGGCGTCTGAATTGATTAGTCCAGGAGTTATGAATATACCACTGTTAGATTTATCATCGAAAAAACTTTTACAGAGTTGTATAAAGCCTATTAAGCATGAGTGTAGGTCTTCATGACACTGATAAGACATAAGACTCTTAGATCTTTGCTCCTTAGGCACACTATCCTCCCTGAGGCTTGGAACCAGCAGTCTACCTTTTCAAGTTCTTTCAACCTCTCATCATCTGCATTTCTGATTGGTCGCATGTCTCTAAAAATACGGACAACAACTGAAGTTTGTTCTAAAAATTCTAATATTCCTGATAATATCATCCCTTTTTCGCCAAGATATATTTGATATTGTTTCATTAGGTACAGCATTTCGCTATTTAAGACATCTTCAGCTAAGTAATTACCCATTTTAAGTTGATTTTCAGGGTAAATGTGTTCCTTTGAGAGATTTTTATGCAATTGAAGACAGGTTTCACTATCCCAATTATAACAATCGACCAACATCTGCCATTGTACTGTATAGTTTGATTGTAGTGTTATTAATCTTGTACATTTACCACTAATTCCTGATTTTATTAAATTGTTTCTGATTTTTTTCAATAGGTGTGAAATGTCCGACATACAAACTATTTTGTTTAGATTACATGGACTTAATGCAGTGAATGTTTGAGTTTTATCATTGATATTGATTTTCATAAAGCTGCGGTTGCATTGTGCACCGTCCATACATGTGTACATAATTTTAAAACCATATGCTGTTAACCTGTCAACTGCTTCTAAAAATAAAAATACAGTTCTGCTGCTTGTACAGAATCCGAGATAAAATGTGCGAAAGGAAAACGAAAACCTGTAATTACAAGGAATAACATTTGTAGTACATGTGTCCCTAAAACACTGTCCCTTTTGCCTTTTCTCATTGTGTATAACATGTTACCATCCTCTCTAAGCTCAGTTAACCCTGTTAACTCAACAGCATCCCCATTTTTAGTAATTTGTAAATCTGTCTGTATTGACATTTCGTCAAATATTATACCCCCACTCCAATCTTTAAGATTTCTTCTTTTGGCTTCAGTGAACATCCACAAGAATATATTGCCTTGAAACCCAATGTCTTGTCTCAAACGATTTTTGTAAAGAATAAGTGAAGATGCTGAAGGGAATATCAGTATTTTACTAAGTCTTAATAATTCATATGCCTGTGGACTTTTATTAAAGAGTTGAAGGCAAACAGTTATAAACTTCTGTGACCATCTTCTTCCCCTTGGGTTCACTTTAATATTATTTGCTTGCTCTATTAAAAGTGCAACCATTTCTTCATTAGCTTCAGGGATTACTTTCTTAATATCCATTTCTGTTATTTCACCCTTTATTTTCTTATCCTTACTAGTACCTGAAGGATTGTTTTCTTTGTTAGAAATCTTATTACAAGTTAATGTCATTTTTTGGCAAGTGCGACAGCAGCTGTTTATATTGTTAAAAGGTACAACCCTGCTACAATTCAATGAACGAATAGATCGAATAACTTCTGATTCCTTTAATTTTTTAATGGCCTCAACTGTATGAAAACGATTTATTGTTACAGATTGAGTTATTTTCACACCAAAACAAAGTTTTAGTTTCTTAATAATGTCACAAATTAGTTTCACGCAGTTTGTATGCTATCTGTTACTTATATGTAACTTTTTCAGTTCTATATCTGTGTTATTGATTACTAGAGACCATGTACCATTCAGATGAAATTTGATTTCTTTAATTATTGTATGTCCATTGGAAGTGCTTTCGGTATTGAGATGGTATATAACTGAATCATTTTCAATGTTTTTTTGCATGTCACTTGGTATAATGTCATATATTTCTTCAATGTTTGAAATTTTACTTTCACTGGTGAAATTAACTTCAGTGTTGAGTGGTAATACAGATATACCTCTGTATAATGTTTTACCGTCCTTTCTGATTCGTTTAATGCTTGGACACAGTTGATTTAAATGCTCAATAAAAAGTCTAATGCTAGGTTTTTCAGATGAAACAATATGACCACATTCAATACCCTCAAATATGAAACTTTCATACAAGTGGTTTATTTCAACTGTTGACTTTTCATCTTGTGCTAGCCTTGTCAAAATCTTGAAGTACAATAATAATTGAATATTGAAGCCATGAGCTGATTATTATGAAAATGTATAAGACGTACATTACATATACATTCTGCATTAATCTTTTGTATCACCAAATTATACTATATACAGTGCACCTTCTCCAATATACCACCCTTTGGTTGTACAGTACAACCTCTGTATAGCAACACCTTATGGAAGCTAAAAATAGTGCCGTTGTTTAGAGGTTGTTGCTGTACAGAGGTTAAATTAATAGTAAATATCAGCTCAGGGAAATTTTTAGGATGTTGTTATAGAGATGTTGTTGCTCTAAAGAGGGCCGCTCTGGAGAGGTTGTGCTGTAGCAAAATTATTTTGTTGTTGAAAGGTTTTTGCTTAAGAGAGGTTAAATTAATAGTTTAATTGTACACCAGGAAAAATCAACTTTTGCCTTGTCAACACACTAGGGGGGCATATTTTTGTTCAGTTTTAACAATACTGGGTCAGGATGTTAATATCAAGGAGTTTGATATTGGGTCAAAAACAAGGTAACCAGGGCCAATTAAGGGAAAATGTTGTGAACACTCAACAAATTACTTTTCTGATTGGATCCTCATAATACTTTTTTGTCAACTTTGATAATTGGTCATATGCGATAGAAAACTAACAGCAAATTTTAACACTCTATAAGTCACTGTTTTGATTGGATCTTCACCAAATCTTGTTTGAATGTTTGTTTTAATGATATGTAGGTCAAAACATGGATCATCTGGGGTCTGACACTAGGTCAACAGGTCAAATCACAGGAAAAGCCAATCGGAACTCCTTGGCGTTTGTCTAACCACAGACCGCCATTTTGTTGTAGTACTTGACGGGCTACTTTCCACCATGGCTGACCCTGGGAATCCAACGATGGAAACCACCTGTTTCTCTTTCCATGGGAATATGATACCCATTTTATCAATCGCAAACGATAAAAACATTTTAAAGTCTGATATTCTATGAAAACGAAAACCTATAGCTATAGTATTGAAAAAGTAGTTACCGGATACCAAATAACCAAAATTTGTAACCCGACACTTATGTACGAGGCGTATTTCACACTTACGGAAATACCCGAGTAGTTACGATTGAGGAAAAGCTTGATTTCAGCAGACCTCATGACACAGGTTCAAACAATGTTTTAACGAGTAAACAATGATTGTCATGTGAGCGATATAGGGCCATCTTGGCCGTCTTGTTTCATTTCATATAATTTCCTAAAATAAAATGGGTTATTATCCCTAAAAAATATGTTTTGCCTTTATTATCAACCAGATACAGAACTAGTTTATTTTACTTTTAAAGAGTTTGAAATTGTCTAATTTTGCATTATATAAATGGAAGCACTTTTGTGTTAATTTTAAAATTTATCGTTTGCAGCAGAACCACTCTAAACTCAAATTTTTGACCTGGCGGTCTTTTTCAAGAGCTATGATAGATTTGTTCAAAAGCACATTATTATGAATATATAATAAAATCATTCATAGTCTAATACCTAAATTGGATGAAATCCACCAACTTGCCAGGAATCACAATCCTACATTTTGTTGAAATCCACCAACTTGCCAGGAATCACAATCCTACATTTTGTTGAAATCCACCAACTTGCCAGGAATCACAATCCTACATTTTGTTGTAGTACTTGACGGGCTACTTTCCACCATGGGAATCCAACTTGATAACAAGTTACAATGCAAAGTTTTAAGCTGTACTAAAATGTAGACAAATTGGTAGTGCATCATAGCTCTTGAAAAAGACCGCCAGGTCGAAAATTTGAGTTTAGAGTGGTTCTGCTGCAAACGATATTGTGATCCCCTTTTAGGGTTATATTTATACTAGATTTTAAAATTTATGTTTCTGGTTGAGAATAAAGGCAAAAAAATAGGTTGGCTGATTTTTTCGTCTTGTAATTTTAATGTAGATTATGCGACAATATAAAGTTGTAAATATTTCTTAAAAAATTGGCAACACATTGTTAAATTTTGCCCATGGAAATTCACATACATGCAAAACAATGAGACCATTATTGAAAAAATGTTGTTTTTGCTTAATGCTAACTGCTGGTCATGAAAAAGACAAAAAAGAACAAAAGTCAGTGGCAAGGTTGAATGTACTATGCTCTGCTTACTTTTGGCATTATTGAAATTCTAGAAATAGCCATTTCTGTGAAAAGTCTCCCGAGAGTTGCTGAAAGTCTTTGATTTTCAATGTCTCTACCATTATTTGGTCTGAAGCATTGATTATGCACATGCTAATAATGGACATCAATAGGAATCAGTGCCGCAAAAGGCTTGGCCATGCTTAGTTTACTTTTGAGTTTATTAACATTTTAGAAAATGGCAGTTGGAGAGAAAATCTTCTTGCACAGACACTTTATGACAAATTTTTATCTTTCATTTACTCTTTAATTTTAGACAGTACAAACATGGGACCATTACATACAAGTAGTGTGGATCAATGGAAATCTGTGATGAGAACATAATTTGGTATGGTATGGTTACTTTTGGTTTTATTACATTTCTAAAAATGCAGTTTGTGAGAAAATTTCCTAGCATCAGTTTTTTGGACAAATCTAATTTTTTATTTTCTCCTTAAATGTTGTTGGTACAAGAATGCATCTTTACTCACAAGTAGTTGACATGAACAAAAGTCAGTGGCAAGTTTGAATTTGCTATGCTCTGCTTACTTTTGATTTTATTGAAATTCTAGAAATAACCATTTTTCATGAAAATCGTACAGTTGCTGAAAGTCGATTTTTCCATAGAATATTATAATTGGGTACATGAATTTCTGAGTCCAGCACTGCACTGATGAATCTAGCCAGGTTTCAGACAAAAATATGCTAGCTGGATTGTGATTCCTGGCAAGTTGGTGGATTTCATCCAATTTAGGTATTAGACTATGAATGATTTTATTATATATTCATAATAATGTGCTTTTGAACAAATCTATATGTCAAAATGTTTGAAAACAAATAATTCACTGCAAATTATGTATACAGTTCATGCACATTGTATAAACTCATTATTAAGGTCATTTCATTAAAGTTTGAATATTCAAATGAATAAAGGGCAAACCACGTTTCCTCATGAAAATGTCATCAGCCGCAAAAGATTGTTTATACCCCCACAGAGCCACGTTCGCACTACGTCCTCCACATCCTGACAGGACGTGACAAGAACCTTATAAATGCGACCGGTTCAATCGTGGTATGGTCTTCTTGGAAGTAACAGACCTGATTGGGACTTTTGACATGTCAAAATATAACATGGCGTGGACATGGCCAAATTAGAACTCAGTGCTTACGTATGTCAACATCACGTTACAGAAGACTGCTCTAGGTTGTAATTTAGTTCCGTCAAGTCTTTAGTACATTTGCAACAGGTCCCCAGTGCATTCCTGTCAAGTTCTGAGCATTTGGTATAAATACTGGATTCATACCCCATTTTTTCATGTCCAGTCAGCAGATATGTTGACAAATGAATGTCTTAATCAATTAGCTATTGTACAGGACAACAAGATATTTTGGATGCTCAAATTGCCATTTTGTAAATAAAAAATAGAAGAAAGAGGAACATGAAGCAACCTAAACCCTGTTGGTGTGTAATTTTTTATGTTTGTCTACTGTATATTTTATAGGTGAGCGTCATGTAGAAGTAAGATGTGCTGATTGTAAGGCCCATTTAGGACATGTGTTTGACGATGGACCAAAACTATCAGGTGTAAGATTCTGTGTACATTCAGCAGCTTGGATTTCAAGAAAGAGACAACAATATAACAAGAACAACTAGTCATTGATTTCACCCAAAATACTTTTTCTATTAGGAGCAAAAAACATTTTTTTGAAAACTACTGAGTTACATAAGATTGGTCTTGTAGTCTATATTAATCTATGGGTGGTTTTGAAATGGTGCTATTGGTTTGTTCTCCTTTAGTTTGCTAGAGTAAGAAATCCAAGTTATTAAGTAGCTGGGTCAGTCCTGGTAGATAAGATCTTACATTGTCTCTAGATGTATCATTTGTACATTCATTATCTAATTTATAGTGATAATCATACCAATAATATACATGTATCATAATCAGTTTTTTATATAAGTAAAATCATCTATATACCAGAACCGGTTAATGTTTACACATTTCAATAAAAAGCCATATAATTGTGTGGGAATACATATTTTTTCATATTACTAAGAATTACCTCCCTTTCTCAATTATTATTTAGTACTGATTACCTCCCTTTGATGTTTAGAATGCTTACAGTTAATTGTGCTCCTAGAATTTGTAGTATAACAATATGGTTTGTTCATCTTGAAATATCATAGTATTTTGAATCACTTTACATCATTGATATGGCCTAATTTTATTTGCCAATCTGTAAGTATGAAATTTTTAAATGACTATATAGTTTAAGACATGAATAGCATAATATTGCATGTCAAATGACATCACTTTTCTTCAAATATTTTTTCTTACTAAATATGTTATTAGTGATATGTTATAATGCATAAAAATTCTATGTTTTAACTAGTTTACTTATTGGTAAATAAACATAGAGTACATTATTCATAGTCCATGTAATGAGATCTATCTGGTCATAAGGTTGAATGTAGATATTTCACTGTGATAATTTCTGATTTGATCCTGGTGACATTTATTCATTATCATGGTGACAAGGTTTACGCATACTGCCAGCGCTCAATGTCGTTTTTTTTATCATTCAGAGTGCACCAACGTATATAAGTTGAAACATGGAGAATCCCACACCCGGTCGCGACAAAAATAACAATTCTAGTAGTTTTAAACAGTAAGTATTGTTTTATAAACCTATTGCACGAAACTTCTATATATATTAAGTGTCCATAATCGACAGAATTATCAACAATATCTGTTGTCCGTTAGACCGGTTAGTAATTTTCAAATGCGTGGGTTTTGGTTAAAGAAATTTATATCATAAAGAAACATGAAATGGTTGTCCACTTTGGCACGAAAATATACTTAATTTGTATAATTATGTCTAAGTTCGGCTCATTGACAATGTCATAAAAATTAGTGAAAGACATTTATTTCAGAAGAATTTAACCAAATAAGTGCAACATATCATGACGGTTTCGACAAAATTGTAGCACCGTATACTGCCGGCAACACATCATGCAGGTAATATTTTGTAAAACTCGTACCCGATTATCATATCTTTTCAGTGGACATCGGTCGCGGCAGAGAAAAAACCGGTCGCTATTATGACTTCACAAAGCCAAAAAGCTATGTATATCTTCCGTTGTGCAGGTGCCGAAAAGTTCACATCTACTAGTTACAAGCAGCACCATTACACCAGACAATCTTCAAACTTTTAACACGCACCGCAAAAAACGTCAAGAAAAAAAGCTTCAAGAAAAAGACTGTTTTCAAAATTTATCCGATGAATGTTTAATTGAAGAAATAACAAACATCATGCTGTTTTCGCAAAACTCCGTGCTGCTGACCTTGGTTACAATTTTTGTAACTTTCTGAGCTTGATATGGTCGGAAAAATATCCATTGACAAATATTACCTTTCTACTGTTCATCGATGTTGTTAGTTGGTATAGTCTAACTAAAACAAGTGCTATGAACTACACTGCCGACACTCTGAAATTTGGAAAGTCATGTATCGTCTATTCCATGGAAAATTGCTCCGATTCATGTCAGGAATCAAGTCAACATGAGATATGTATAATGGTCAAGCAAAGGGAGCGAACATTGATCCAAGCTCAACATCAATTAGTTTTGCTGTTCCATGCCAAAGTATAGTTGCAAATTTTAGTTTGACTAATTACAATATTTCTAAGGAAGTTAAGCCTGGTATAATAATTGATAGAATTAAAATACGTCCAAGTAACCAGAGTTATATCTTAATTGTTTGGCTCCAGAAAAGGGTGACATAGACTTACTTGGATTCGAGGTAAATGGTGACTTTTTGGAACAAGCAAAAATGCGTCTTCAAAATGAGCTCAAAGCAGTAACGTCTTGTGAGGAAACATGGTCAACTATCACAGATGGCGAAAAACTGTGTATAATAGAGCAACTCATTTTGAGAATGTCCTGTTGAATTTAAGACCTGCGGATTATCCATCTAATTCTTACAAAAACACTTAATCAATTCAAGAAGGAATCGGGAACAAATTGGCACTCATCAAAATTTGACTATGCAATAGTAGTGTTTATAGTGCCACATATTTCAAATTAAATCTCTAGCTAAGAGACTCCTAGAAGTAAATGATGCTCTTCTTTTTATTGGCTCATCGGTTAACAGAACAATGGATCTTTTGGTAAAAAATGGTAACTTAGATGTGTTTGAACAATCAAACTGGAAATTTTTTAGAAGACACAGACGAAATACCGACTACCCTGAGAGGCATCAGTGAGTTTACAATACAGTGTTCACAACAAAAAATATTTCCAGTGTATTTCCCCACAATGCAGTATATTGAGGAAGGGTCACATATCGTTCATAGTAGAGAACGGGCGACAGTATTTGTATCTCCAGATGGAAGTATCGGTAGAGTGGATGTGTATGGTAACGTAGGTCCCGAGCATGTAGTTGCATGCAAATTAAAGTGTCCAGTGCCTAATGACCTTGGTAACACCTGTACACTACGAGATACCACCCAGGTAAGTTAATTACATATATCAAACTTAACGCTATTTAACTATTCAATCTGTTTTTCAGTGTATACTATATAGAATAATTTTGTACTAAGCTCTCGAAAAGAAAAACATATAAAGTAATCAGAAAAATTTGAGTATCATTTGAGTCTGAAATTGATTATATCAGGTTGTTGTATTAACCCTTTACTTCATGTACCCGTATATTCACGTGTAGACCGCTTACTTCATAATCCGGGTATTTTGCGTGTAGACAGTCTACTTCATTATCCCATTTTTTCATGTGTAGACTATCTACTTCATAATCCCGGTATTTTGCGTGGTTGATTTTTGAAGTTCAATAAATAATTTTTCCCGAAATATCTTCGATTTTTTAAAACAACGCTCGTAAAAAAGGATATTTCGTGAAGATATTACGTCAACAAAAAAATATGGTTTGTATGTAAAATTATATGGTTAATTGCGTTTAAACACAAGACGGTCGCGCGCGTAAACGATGACGTAGCGTGTTGAGATTACACAGTAGTCTACAGTTGTGTGGTTTATTTCTAACGACAATTTCGCCGAGGAATTTTATTGAACGTAGGTCAACAATTATATCTTAAATATTTTCAAACAAAAAATTATGTAATACAGATTCTAATCAATATTTCGCGCCGTCTGGGTGCAATAAAACAAACATACAGCGTCACTGTCTCGTGTTTGAAATTAAATTCTAATTAACAAAAAACATTTGCTAATTGACGCGGTCATCAATGGGATTAAATCGGCTAACAGTATGGGTCTCTAATTATAATGGAATTTTAATGTCACCCATGGTTTTATGGTGCCACATTGTTTTTACAGCTGACACGTGCGACAAATTTCCATACAGGATTTTAATCTTCTCGTGGGCGGGGCTTACTAATTGAAGAACAATATGATTCTACCAATCAAATCAATTAAATATCAATATAATATGATTAATTACGATTAGTTATCAGTTCGTGTGGGAACACCAAAATGATTAGATCATTTTATTGTATGAAAACTGTCATTAATTTCTATTAGCGCAATTATGTCTGATATGTTTGATAGCGATTCTGACCAGTCTGATCTCTCTGGTTTCAGTCCGTCTGATATAGAAGATGGAGATGATATAGATTATCATTTAACAGATAATGAGTCTTTTAGTGAGTCTGATGCTGATACCGATGACGAAATCGGTATTAATAATGAATGGACGAACAATTTCACGAGACCGACGGTGCGTGTTGTATTTGAAATTTTCAAGAATTCATTTTTAATAAGCATCTGAAATTTTTTCGTCTGCAATAATATTTTTACTGATCAGACTAAATTTAAATGTCTGTTGAACTTTTAACTGGACACAAATCTTGAAATTGACCAGAGTTCAGAATAAATATCCAGTAAATCATTAATTGACACTTAGCCAATTTATAGGGTGCTCAGTTACTTTGCAGGTGGCAAATTTTTTTTGTTTTCTAGACGAATTGTACCTACGAGTATTTGTTTATTATAGCTGTTTGCGAGTACTTACTGTATTGTCTATTACTAGTTTGGCTAATCCTGGCCATTTGATTGGCTAATGGTGATTTCGGTCATTTTTGATTGGTCAATCATTGGACTGGCTTTTCGTCGCGTTATCTGTCATGTTTGACTGAATCTGTTCGTCTGCTCTGTTGTTGAAACGCAAGTAAGTAATGTAGGCATCGTTCTATGATGTTAACGTGGCATAATATCAGGAACATCATTAGATGTAAGTTTAATGTGGTTGTTACTAATCTTATCAGACTATGGTGGATTTGGTAGTATTTAGGGTGTACTTTATTCCATTGATGTATGGTATGGTAATAATAATGAATTATATATACATGAATGTATTAATTTGTTAAATACTCATGGTTGTCAAAATATGTGTATTATCTATAACTTGTAAATATGTTATACTCTCCATAATGGAGGAATGAATAAAGTAGACGTTCAATATCCTTTATGAAAAAAAGCAATTTCATACAAAAACTTAAACCAATGCTTCTTGTAATTCATCTAACTATAACGTTTTGTTATAGTTGTTCTTGTTATATCCTGCTCAACTTATGATACAGATGCACCTGTAAATCACTAAACATTACTTGTTATGCAGGGAAATGAATAAATTATGTGAAATATTGTTGGTAAATAATAAAAAAATACATATATAAAGAGTACTACAGCAAAATTTATTTCTTATTTTTGCAAATCAACTTCTATGTATTTATGATCATTATTCTTATATTTTCAGATGAATCAATTCACAGAAGAACCAGGTCCAAATCTTCCAGAAGACTGGGACCCTGCTACAGCACTTCTCCTGTTACTGTTTCCCATGGACCTGATCCAGTACATAGTTCTTCAGACCAACAACTATGCTGCCTGGTGGATGTCACAGCCTGGGGTATGGTTTGATGACAAGTGGTATGATGTAACGATTGATGAGATGCGGGCCTTCCTGGCACTGAACATCTTGATGGGGATCAATAAGATGCCATGCGCGACCATGTTCTGGTCTTCAAGTCTAAACTTTGGAGTCGCTACCTGTCTTGGAACCATGACCTGCAACCGTTTTCAGAGCATTATGAAGTATCTTCACGTATCCTACAGGGAAGCTGAACCAGCCTGTGATGACCCCACCTACGACGGCCTCGACAAGATTTGTCCGATACTCGATAGACTAGGTGAAACATTCGAGAGACGATACACACTGTCCAAAGTAGTATCTGTTGATGAGGCTATGATTGCCTTCTCGGGACGATGCCAGTACATGCCTGCCAAGCCTATCAAGCGAGGTATCATGGTTTGAATGCTATGCGATTCAAAGACCTCCAACCTCTCCCGCTTTGACGTGTAGATGGGGAAGCAGAATGGCCGTACTAACCATGCACTCGGGCATGATGTGGTAATTAAAATGTCTGATTGGCTCCATCAATCAAACAGATGAGTCTTCTTCGACAACTTTTTCACCAGCATCCCATTGATGGAACGTCTACTCCACCATGGACTGTGCGCCTGTGGAACAGTTAGGGCCAACAGGAGAGGGTTCCCTCTAGAATTGAAGAAACCTGCTGGTTTGAGAAACCGAGATGACTTCAAAATTCTTCAGAAGGGCAACTCGAACCTGACTGCCAGTGTATGGCGGGACAAGAAGTTGGTTCACCATCTGTCAACGTTAAGTGATCCGCATGACAGCTTGAGGGCACAGCGACGTGCAGGTGACTAAATTCTTCATCTTGACCAGCCACACAGTGTCCACAGCTACAATCGTTTTATGGGCGGAGTTGACCTCCATGACCAGTACAGAGCCAAATATGATGTCGGTAGAAGGGGAAAGAATGCTTGGAGATACATTTTCTGGTTCTTGTTGAATTGCAGTATTGTGAACGCCTTCCTAATGTACAAGTCATCTACTACAAGGATAACGAAGAAGAAGAAGAGATTTTCTAATCTAGACTTTTGCAATGAGCTCGTCGATCAACTTCTTGCGGGAAATAGAAAACGGAAGAGGTCAGAACCAGAACAAAATATAGTGCCACTTGTTGAGGTTCAAAATGTTCATGGATATGTGAATTGTAGACTGCCAGGAAGACCGAAGGTTTGCAAGTACCACTCCAGAGTCCTGAAACAGAGGAAAGAAACTGTGTATGGTTGTAGTATTTGTTACATGCATTTATGCAGAGATGGATGCCATCATCATTATCATCATCAGTGGTAAATAACATTTTCATTTTGGAAATTAAAATTCAGTGAACAATTATTTTAGGACTATTTTATCTGGGACAATTCTAAACAGTGTGAACAGTATTTCTTAGGTGATTCAAAAATATAGGGTGGGGGGGTTGGCCATGATAAGAGCGCATCCTTGTGGTGTGGCCTGGATGTGGCTGTATGATATTTCAAAAAATCTAAAACAATTTAAATCATCCAGCCATAACTAAATGCTCTTTATATTCATGTATATATTGACATTATTTATAATTATGCACTTGTATCGAATAAAGAAAACAAATGAAGAAAAAATTCTTTCCCTACAATTCAGAACAAATTATATACTTATATCAACAACTCTACAACACAAAATCCAGTCATAATAAATTATTTCCAATTCTAACAAATCTACGCATTTTAATTGGTCAATGGAGGGGGTTTACACCTCAATAAACTCCTTTTCAATCGGATACCCCTTTGTTTCTGTTCATCGTCGACGGACTACTTTTGGCCTAATTATGTTATTAAAGATTCAGTTATACAGGCTTTAATTTATTCAATGTGTGTTATGAGGTCAGAGGGAGTTAACAATTCGATGGTTGACCAGAAATGAACGTTAAAAATCCTACAATAAACCACACTACTTTACTATTTACATTCCTATCTGATAACGTCATATCTTGACGTCATCAAGTTATACATGTATGTATATTAATTTACCAGCGAAAGAGTTTTAGCGGTTCATGCCCGTCATTTGTATGAACTGAATTAAACAATTGAATTAAATTGGAAATAAAAGGATTAAACTTTCATTTCTGGTCGTTTATCGAAGTGTAAACTCCCTCAGACCTCATAACACACATTTCACATAAAGCCCTTTGGGCTTTATTCAATGTGTTATGAGGTCTGAGGGAGTTTGCACATCGATAAACGACCAGAAATGAAAGTTTAATCCTATAATATATTACCTAAGTACAATTCAGAAATTGAATTCCATGTATTCTTGACACAATGTTTCATTAGTCCTGTTCCAACCAACAAACTTTCCAAAAAAGTAATAGAACAAAAATATAAGAAATATTGTGTCAGTTTGTACTTCCAATTATTCAACTACTACTTGCCCAGCAGCTGTATTTTTCACATCAGAAGAAATACAATAAAAGCACCAATTTATTTTACTTAATATTTATTCAGAAAAAAAAATTAACACAGATATTTAATAATAAAACAAACGTGTGACAAAAAATAAATCAGCAAAAAAACAAAACCACCATAAATTATTTATGGTACTTTTTATTTCTCTTATATTTATTATAATATCTGTAGCACATTTACAAAATTGACATCATAAGAAAGGAAATTTAATTGTCAACAACTTTAATATTCACTCAAATTATGTCAGATGATTTAATAACATTGAAATCTAGTGATGAAATAGACTGGTGTCAAAACAGTAGTATTTTCCCAATATCTCTATGAGTATGGTGTACAAGAATCCGGATGAAAGCTCCCCCGGACAAAATCTCCCCTGTTCATTTTGATAGGGGCGGACAAAAGCTCTCCCATTGTTTTACTACCCCGGACAATCGCTCTCCCGTTATTTTTGCACCCCGGACAAAAGCTGCCCTGGACAAGAAAAATTCTGTTGAAGTTTATAAAATGTTCTTACCAACGAAAATACAGATGGTCTTGTTAACATTTTGATTTAATAACAAGCATAACAAATATCAAGCAGTATGGTGATATAATTATCGTTCATTTAACGTGTAACAACCAAAATTAATTAGAGTATAGTATAGATTCAGGTCTTAAGTGGTCTGAAATAATCTGGTTACATTTTATCTTATATTTATTGACTGAATAACATGATCAACGGGTGAGTTTCTGTCTGGGGGAGCTTTTGTCCGGGTGCAAATATTAACAGGAGAGCGATTGTCCGGGATAGTAAAACAATGGGAGAGCTTTTGTCCGCCCCTATCAAAATGAACAGGGGAGCTTTTGTCCGGGGGAGCTTTCATCCGGATTCTGGTGTACACAATTGGACTAGACCAGTATTGGTTAGTGGTTATCCGTTTATCTGATCTCTGATCAGTGAATGGTAGATAAATTAGCTAGGGGGCTATGAAGTAAAGGGTTAACGGTAGATGCAACTGAAAATCCGGTCGAAACACTCGGTATTATCAACGCAGGCATGCGCATTCGCATTGAAAAGAAAGTGTCTGGTAGAAATGTATGTTGTATTTTCACAGAAAATTGCTCATTTATGCTGTATCATTACTTATCTTCGGGAGATATTAATGATATAATGTAAGGTAAGTACAGTGTAACTTCTGAAATCCGGAAACTTCTGAAATCCGGACGATTTTCTTGGTCCTGAAATTTCTCCCTCTAATTCAATGTAAATGAAACTTCTGAATTCCGGAACTTCTGAATTTTGAATTCTGGACGATATTTTCATAAATTTTGGTTTATGTAAGTGCAATTTTACTTCCAAAATCTGGACATTGCAGAAAGTGTCATCCTTAATTAGTCCCGTGATTTTTTACCCTGATGCAAAATGTCATTGTCCTCTTTTTCAATTGTTTACCAATCAGTGGTGTTAGTATATTTTGACATGTGTTAGAATCACAGTTTGTATTTGTAAAATGAATCACTTTTACTAAAATATATTTCCAAAAATTTACACTCATTAACAATTTTGACTGCTTCATTTTTAGCTCACATGTCACAAAGTGACAAAGTGAGCTATTAGGATCACTCTCCGTCCGGCGTCCGGCGTCGTGCGTCGTGCGTCGTCAAACTTTTTGTTGTGAACACACTAGGGGCCACATTTTTGGCTCAATTTTAGCAAAACTGGGTCAGAACGTTAATCTCAACAAAATCTCGGACGAGTTCGATATTGGGCCATTTGGGGTCAAAAACTAGGTCACCAGGGCCAAATAAGGGAAAACCTTGTGAACACTTTAGAAATCACTGTTTTGAATTTATCTTCATGAAACTTTGTCAGAATGTTTATTTTAATAATATGTAGGTCAAGTTTGAAAATGGGTAATTTCTGTAGTAAAATTAGGTCACTAGGGCAAATTGCTGGAAAACCTTGTGAACACTCTAGAAGTCACTGTTTTGATTGGATGATCATGAAACCTTGTCGGAAAGTTTGTCTTCATAATATCTTGGACGAGTTCGAACATGGGTCATCTTGGGTCAAAAACTAGGTCGCTAGGTCAAATCTTATGAAAAACCATGTTAACACTGTAGATTTCACAGTTATTATTGGATCTTCACCAAACTTTGTCAAATCGTTTGTTTTAATGATATAACGGTCAAGTATAAATATGGGTCATCTGGGGTCAATAACTAGGTCACCAGGTCAAATCTTAGGAAAACTTTGTTAACACTGTAGATGTCACAGTTTTAATTGGATCTTCACCAAACCTTGTCAAAATGTTTGCCTCAATGATATGTGGGTCAAGGATGAACATGGGTCAGCCGGGTTCAAAAACTGGGTCACAAGGTCAAATCTTAGGTAGAAATCTTGTAAAAGCTCTAAATGTCATGGTTTTGATTGGATCTTGGCCAAACTTTGTCAGATTGTTTGTCTTAATGATATTAAGGACAAGTTCAAATATGGGTCACCTAGGGTCAAAAACCAGGTCACAAGGTCAAATCTTAGGAAAACCTTATTAACACTGTAGATGTCAAATTTTGATCGTATCTTCACCAAACCTAGTCAGACTGTTTGTCTTAATGACATGTAAGACAAATTCGAACATAGGTGGTCTGGGGTCAAAAACTAGGTCACGGGTTCAAAACAATGTACTAATGAGTAAACAGTGATTGTCATGTGAGCGATATAGGGCCATCTTGGCCCTCTTGTTGTAAGTAAAATTGTATTGTCGGTATCTTCCTTTCGAGAAAATATTATATTTTGATTAATAAATCTTATTAATGTTTATCTTTTATTTTTGCATCATGTCTTAGTAATGATAACACCATATTGTATTATGCATAAATAATGATGTCCCTATTTTCACCATTAAAAAAAAAAATTTGGGTGTTTAACATCGATCTGTACTTGTTCAGATAATTTTGGACTTCTGAATTCCGGAAACTTTCAAAATCCGGACATTTTGGCCGGTCCCATGGGTGTCCGGATTTCAGAAGTTACACTGTACTTTGAGATTAAGTATGCATAAATAATTTTGATGTATCGTGTTGTAATTAGGCTAAATTCATGGGATAAAGTTTGACATTGCCGATCCAGTATTTTGAAAAAATGGTGGAAAATTGGCGGAAAGACGTGAATAAGTGGTAAATTGGTGCAGTACAGGCGTAAAGACTGATGGATGCGTTTGTTCAAAACCAATGTTTTTCAATGATTGATACATTAAAGAATCATCTGTATTGATTTTTAAGGAGATTTTGTTTGCAATGTTTCCTCTGTGTTAAAGTTTAAAGAAATTTCTCTAAAAAGGGGGTCAAATTAACTATTTTTAAAAAATGTATGCTTCTTATTGTGACACACATGAAGTGGTTTTCCTCACTTCTTATACCAAAAATGATACTGGGAACACTTCTTCTGTTGCGTCCAATGCTTATTAAATGTGTTGGTGTCCCATATTTCTGGTTATGATCATTGAAAAAAATGTCCTTTTTTGGTTAATTTCTGTGTTCAAAATTTTATTAGTATCTACTAATATCAGGTAATTTTTTAGTACCTAAGTTTAGTTGGTGAACTTTTATT
Organism: Lutraria lutraria; assembly: GCA_964023205.1. Taxonomy (NCBI): domain Eukaryota; kingdom Metazoa; phylum Mollusca; class Bivalvia; order Venerida; family Mactridae; genus Lutraria; species Lutraria lutraria. The sequence goes on along the minus strand of OZ026842.1, from coordinate 22,639,450 downwards.
CTTTATCACAGTGAAGACTCAACTAAAATGCTTTGTACATTAATGTTTATTATATTATTTATGTATTTTTTTCAGTGTTGAAATCTACAGTCCAGGTTGATCATTATGCCATTCCGAAAAAAAATCATGGATTGGGGCTAAGAAGAAATACTCAAGATTACCACCTAGATCTGCTAGGCCAGCACCATGTCTTAGAGACAATGTCGATGGTAAAATGTTCTTTGAAATCTATTTATTTCCTGTACTTTAATTCATCATTTGTACAGTGCTGAAGATGATTTTTTTGATGTGAGTAAATGTACTCTCTGCTTCAAAAACATGGGGGTAAATATACTCATTGCAGAGTTTGAGTGAGGCATGGCATGGCATTTTTTGTGCTAAAGGAGCACTTCCAGAACGCAGTTTGGACCATGCAGGGCATATTGCCTGATTACTCCTTTACTTAGTGATGTTACTTGTCACTGCATGGTATAATTTGCTATCACAGCAATCTGTTCAAGATTACACTGAGTACCGGTAACTGTTCCCCTGAATGGCCCGATAAAACAATGGGAGAGCTTTCTTCCGTCCCTAACAAAATCAATGCGGGAGCCCTGATGATTATGTTATGCACACTTCAGGGGTAAATGTTCTAAAACAGTTTTTAAGAATATATTAACAATTTAAATTCAGCGTCTAAATAACTATTTTAATTCAATGCAGCGTTTTTGTCACCTTTTTGGCAACAGTACCGATCTGATTGGGAAATTTAGAATCACGAAATATGGCAAATTGGGAATTTAATATAAGGTGAATAAATTATAGTTTTTGCAAGTCACATGAATATTTATGCTTTGTTTTATAATCTAGGTTACTTATATGATTTTTTTACATGTGTTTATGCACATAAAAATGTGAAAATAACCTTGGATGGATCACATTTAATGATAAGCAAAAAAATCATTGTCATCACGGTCATGTATTTATAGCCACAGGGTACCAATTATCGACAATTTTTTGCATCATTTTAGTGCCACACCACTTCCGAAAGACGCACTGAAATAAACAATTTTGGCGTAAATTCAGATATCCTTCGACCTTTCAACTCCATACAATAAATTGATGAAATCAACACTTGTAAACTTGTGGTGTCATGGGATTATATGCTTACTTGATCGCCAGACGGAACAATTGCCTGGACCAATTGTTGACAATAATAGTTTTTAGGCAATGTGATACTGGCAACATTTGTTTTTGAAGAACCATGTAAAATCAATAAGGAACACACATTTAACAGATATTCATAACAAAATTGGACTGTGAAAACCAAATCACTAGGGCTGAAAATAAAAAATTCTTGCTCCGACCGACCCATCAAAATGGCCCCTACTTTTTCTTTTTTTTAGGTTTTCAAGTTGTTGTTTTTTGTTATCTGTTCGCGCCTATTCAGTTAAAAAGTACTTTCTGTTTTTAAACCATACCAGAATACATGGCCTTTATCCAATACAAACTGGTTGTTCATCATATTTTGTTCTGTCTAATTACATGTTTAATACAGAGCAGCTACTACATGAAAATATAGTGTATTTCAAAATTGCCAATTATTTCATCAATGCAATTTCAGGAAAAAATACCTACCTACCTACCCACCTCTGGAATTTAGGGTCGGAACACTACAAATAAACAATTATTTAATGATGGCCTAGAAAACAGAACAAATGGTATGTCACTCTTCTTCACAAAGGCCATATGTGACATGACCAATATTTAGTTGCCATAAGACTATATATTGTCTACCATAGCTTGGTTTTCTGGCGTTTTCTGTGCCCCAGATAATTTTTGTATGCAATGCGTATGTACTTGTAGGGTTTACTTTTCAACACGTAAAATCAGTTGTCAATGCTGAAAATTTTCAGTAACATGCATTAATGGCAACTTCACGTTGTTTTCACACCTACTACTCGATAATTAGATACTTGATATTACTTACCTGTATTTTAACAAGTATACATGTGTCATTGTAAACAAAAAATCCTTTGTCCATAAAACACACAAGTGTGAAAAAAAATTTGTGCATACAAGAACTGATTGATCAGTAATTTGCAGATTACGGAGCAAACGTTTCAGTATGTTACAAAAATAACGAAACATATCCTTCTTGCTATTAGAACGAGGTGGCACAAATGATGTCATTATTTTTTACGTCATGGTTGTGTTAAATTGATTTACACATGAATTTCAATGCCTCGGACCGATCGATCCAAAAAATGCTCAATAAATTTTATAAATCGGTCCAAAACTGTTATGTATGTGCAAAATGTCACTCTGTTTGCACCATTTTCAATACCCCCATAAGCGCACAAAGATAACCATTAGGGACTTGACACTTCAAACATTGATCTGCAGATTACAAAATGCCATTTTTTCTTCATTTGATCATTTCAGTTTAATCAAAGGTGGTGAATTGTTTTAGAAGTCAGTATCAAAGAAAATTTGGCTACAGCAAAAGGTGCGGTCCAATTTTGGAGACAAATTCAGTTTTCATTGTTCGCCTTTTTGATTCAGTAAATAACCCGGTCGTGTAACATTGTGATCAACTTGGGGGAATTTTGTTTGTATGTTATACACGTAAACTATGTATTCATAAGAAATGTATTTTTATTTTCTAACGTGTGTAGTATTGTAAACAGAACTTGTGTAACTTTATGAATTTGATACAATGAATATATTGACCGCGTAAGAGGGTTTTGGGTTGAAATTATGATGGACTGGTTAAAAAAAACACATTTTTCTGCTCAGAAAATAGTGGTATGAAGATTAGTCTACACTATTAATAGAATCAGTTGCTGATAACTAAAACAGATTACTGTTACTCAATTCATATTCCAGATGACTGGGAAAAATGCAGCACATATAGAGCGATATACGTAATCATATGGTTTAATGCGTACTTGTAAGGCTACAAAATGTTCGCATGAAAGAACTTTAGAAATACAGTTCTGGGCCTACCTTTAGAGAAAAACCTTGATGATGGCAAACAAAGAGATCGTCTACTGGTAAATTTTATGATTTTATTTTTCAAAACTGTTTTCAAGAACATAAAATTCTACTAAAGGGGGATTTAGGAGAATAAACATTCTTTTCAGTCAAGGGAATGAAGTTGAATTTTGGCCCCATGTTAGTCCGCCAAAACACGAGTATCACTTGTTTCGCTTGTTTATGCCTGTGAAAAGTTCACATCATGTTACATTCATCAATTTTCTCATAGATATTATTAAGAGCCAGAGTCAATAGCCTTGTGCCTGTTGCATTTACAGGTCAGGAACGGGGGTGGACTTTTCAGTTGAATATTAAAAATTCAGTTGTGAAGCGTATTATAGACAAATCTGCATTAGAATTGTTTTTCCTATAAAAGTTAAGTATTGTCTAATTATAGTGTGTGGGCATAATTTTGGCAGATTTGAAATAAAATAACTTTTTCCAAATTGTCATTTTGAAACTTGAAATAAATCAAAAAGCAAAGAATTCCATTTCCATTTATACTGCTATTACAATCAGTATAATCCTATCTGGTCACGGTCAGTTTAGTGTCTGTAGACTTGACAACTAATACAACAATATGATTATAATTTGTTTTTATTTATATTCATAATTAGTTTATGAATGATTTCCTGTTGTTTTATATGCATGGAGTAACTGATTATGTAAATAGAAGCTAGTCTGTCAATGACCCCCTACTGTGGAATACAGATGACTCCTGGTCCATAAGACACTCTCATTCTTGGCTCAATGTGCCGCAATGTTTTATGGCCCTTAAAATTTGTAAATTGGAGCACATCATAAAATAGCAGTACTGTTTTCATGAGGTACTACTTGCATAATGGTCACCTCAAAAGGGAATAAATCAATTCCCCACTGGGTCTGACTCAAATAGAAAGACCCTAATGCAGTGTTTTTACAACTGATTGGCTTGGGTCCCTTTTGTAGTCATTCATACATCTTGAACTAGCATACAATAATTGCCTGAGGGTATTACTGCATCAGATTACTGCAGTACGACATCCATGTACCATTACAGTTTATTTTATATTATAATTAAGCACATGATAATCCAAGGAATTAATTGAATGCAGACACCATATTTAGCATTGTTTTTGAACCATCAAAGAATGATTCTTCCCTCTGAATAACAAATAATTGATTATTTGCAGGTCTCTAATTATAGACTTATTCTTTTCCCTACTATTTAACATTAGAAAATCCCTACTTCAGACAGACTAGATTGATGAAACTTGGTATGTGAATATGTTTGTACATTCTTTCTTTTCATTTACTTCAGATGGAGCTGAGTCTGACAAATTCTTTGCAAAGCCACTCGACTTCTTTATTCCAAGTGAATCAAGTTCATCTTATAAGCCTGAAGATTATGTAGTTTCAGACGGTTTCCGTGCGAACAAGTTCATTGTTGTTTTGGACAAGGGATATAAATATTGCCTGGATGTCAATTTGGAGGAATTCGCAGCTATATTTGCAAATGTAGTGAACTGTCCGAATTACGTGACAATTGCAAGCAAGAAATTAACAATTAATCAAATTTCATGTACATGAGCAATGCTTCTGACCTGGAATATGTTGAACTTTATGACAGTAATGAATATAGGGAAGCACCAAGGGTTAAAATGTGTGTGAGTGTCAACAGCTGGGGACTTAGTTTAGACTGTAACTGTACACGGAGAGAGTTTACCAGAACATCACTCCATATACAAATCGATCGGAAGGATTTGATATTCTGTGAAAAGTGTTAAGAATGTCCTTGATGTAATGAAGGAATATGACATTTGTACTGGGAATCATGCATGACACAGAGCTCCAGGATATAATGCCAGTCAGGGAACATACCTGTCCGAACATTCAAAATGTCTAGGCTACAAGGAATCATTTTACATTATAGCTCTACTACCAGATCAACTAAGTGTGAACTCATTATCAAACAGAAAGGAAATCGCTGTCTGAATTGCCAAACTTACAGGAAAACTCTGCGCAAAAAACTTTACAGATTACAAACCATGCCTAAAATTCCCATGCCTCAGAAAGACTGGACTAAATGTAATACTTCTAACAATAGATTAACTGAGAATCAAAAAGTTCACAAAATTAAAGAATTGAAACAGTATTCGCACCAGTTAGAGCTGGAAGATGCCAGTTCATGCCGTGAAATCAAATGAAAAATTAAAAGTAAAGGTGCTTTACTGTCAGAAAGGGAAAATAAGTCTTGTCAGAAATAATAGAAAGTTAAGAAAAGTCACCCGGATGAATCATCATACCAAAGATTACTTTGGGAAAAACTACTCAAATGCTCAAAGCTAACTGATAAACATGGAATGCGGTGGCACCCCGCTATGCAAATGGTGAATCTATTTGAAGGGTAAGAGTACTTCAACATATGATTCACTACGTCATTCTGGTTTCATCAAACTACCATCAGAATGCACACTGTTTGACTACACAAACACCAATGCACAAGGTGTAGGATTTCTCGAGGCCTATATTGACATGTTGCTTGATGAGACTGAAGGTAAAAGAAATTACATATTTATGAAGTTTTCAATCTTATTAACATAATATTTAATTGAATTAATTATGTACAGTTTAATCTGCCCTTCCTACTACCTTTGTTATGCGACCACCTGTCATCAAGATTTTGCTCTCCAGACCCCTGAGCAATTTCACTATGTAATTTAACTCCTTTATGCGACCATGTCTGTCGCGACCAGAGACCATACAATAATCATCCCATGAGATTAGAAACCGTCTTTGTATGCTTCTTAATTTGTGTGTCACCGACCTTGATACACAACTGTAAAATAAAAATAATTTTGATTGGGAGTGTTCTGACCCATAATTTTAGCACTGGGTAGGAAGGGAGTTTTTTCTTTCTATGTAACAATAGTAAAAATAAATTACCCCCCCCCCCCCCAAATGTGAATTTATTTATTTATTTGCTAGGATTTTCGTGGGTAAGTAGGAGCACTCCAAACAGACTTATTTTTATTTTCAGCCTAACATAAAAAAACATACAATTTATCATATTGACTGTTTACTACGGTACTTTTGTGACACATACTTGCAGAATGATACAATCAGATATTTAGACTTAATTCACAAGTTTTCAAAGTTTATTGGCATAGTCATCAATAACAAATTGTGTTGGTCATTTACAATATGAGTTTATGTCAAAGACATATATATTACGTACTACATAGTTCAATAACACATGTATGTATACAGAAAAGTATCTTTATCATTTTGACAAAATTTAAGATTTGATAATTATTAATCCAGTCATTCATTATGATAAAAGAATAGGTTTGTAAAATTGAGTTGTCAAACAAACAATAAGTTTACTTTAAAAAATAAACACGATATTGTGTTAATTCGTACCCTCTTTATACGCTTAATATTTTCCTGACAACAATGTATAACTACAGTGTAACTTCTGAAATCCGGACACCCATGGGACCGGCCAAAATGTCCGGATTTTGGAAGTTTCCGGAATTCAAAAGTCTAAAATTATCTAAACAAGTACAGATGTTAAATGCCAGAGTTTTTAGCTCACATGTCACAAAGTGAGCTATTAGGATCACTCTCCGTCCGGCGTCCGGCGTCGTGCGGTGTGCGTCGTGCGTTGTCAAACTTTATGTTGTGACCACACTAGGGGCCACATTTTTAGCTCAATTTTAGCAAAACTGGGTCAGAACGTTAATATCAACAAAATCTCGGACGAGTTCGATATTGGGCCATTTTGGGTAAAAAACTAGGTCATCAGGGCCAAATAAGAGAAAACCTTGTGAACACTTTAGAAATCACTGTTTTGACTGGATCTTCATGAAACTTTGTCAGAATGTTTATTTTAATAATATGTAGGTCAAGTTTGATAATGGGTCATTTCCGGTGAAAAACTATGTCACTAGGGCAAATTGCTGGAAAACCTTGTGAACACTCTAGAAGTCACTGTTTTGATTGGATGATCATGAAACCTTGTCAGAATGTTTGTCTTCATAATATCTTGGACGAGTTCGAACATGGGTCATCTTGGGTCAAAAACTAGGTCGCTAGATCAAATCTTATGAAAAACCATGTTAACACTGTAGATTTCACAGTTATTATTGGATCTTCACCAAACTTCGTCAAATCGTTTGTTTTAATGATATAACGGTCAAGTATAAATATGGGTCATCTGGGGTCAATAACTAGGACACCAGGTCAAATCTTAGGAAAACTTTGTTAACACTGTAGATGTCACAGTTTTAATTGGATCTTCACCAAACCTTATCAGAATGTTTGCCTCAATGATATGTGGGTCAAGGTTGAACATGGGTCAGCCGGGGTAAAAAACTGGGTCACCAGGTCAAATCTTAGGTAAAAATCTTGTAAAAGCTCTAAATGTCATGGTTTTAATTGGATCTTGGCCAAACCTTGTCAGATTGTTTGTCTTAATTATATTAAGGACAAGTTCAAATATGGGTCACCTAGGGTCAAAAACCAGGTCACAAGGTCAAATCTTAGGAAAACCTTATTAACACTGTAGATGTCAAATTTTGATCGTATCTTCACCAAACCTAGTCAGAATGTTTGTCTTAATGATATGTAAGACAAATTCGAACATAGGTCGTCTGGAGTTAAAAACTAGGTCACAAGGTCAAATCTTAGGAAAACCTTGTCTATGCTGTAGTTTTCATGGTTTTGATTGGATCTTCACCAAATTTTGTCAGAATGTTTGTCTTATTTATATGTAGGACAAGTTCTAACATGGGTCATCTGGGGTCAAAAACTAGGTCACTGGTTCAAAACAATGTTTTAATGAGTGAACAGTGATTGTCATGTGAGCGATATAGGGCCATCTTGGCCCTCTTGTTTAATGATGAAAATAGGGACATCATTATTTATGCATAATACAATATGATGTTATTATTACTAAGACATGATGCAAAAATAAAAGATAAACATTGATAAGATTTATTAATCAAAATCTAATATTTTCTCGAAAGGAAGATACCGACAATACATTTTTACTTACAAAAATGAAACAGTCAAAATTGTTAATGATTGTAAATATTTGGAAATATATTTTAGTAAAAGTGGTTCATTTTACAAATGCAAACTGACATATTGTGATTCTAACACATGTCAAAATATACCAACACCACTGATTGGTAAACAATTGAAAAAGAGAACAATGACATTTTGCCTCAGGGACTAATCGCGGAACTAATTAAGGATGACACTTTCTGCACTGTCCAGATTTTGGAAGTAAAATTGCACTTACATAAACCAAAATTGATGAAAATATTGTCTGGAATTCAGAATTCAGAAGTTCCGGAATTCAGAAGTCTACATGTAATTTACATTGAATTAGAGGGAGAAATTTCGGGACCAAGAAAATCGTCCGGATTTCAGAAGTTTCCGGATTTCAGAGGGTCCGGATTTACATCACAAGAAAGATAATTATTTTATATTGAAACCATCAATTAGAGCCATCAAGGACATTATATACATACATGGATTTACAACGTCTGTATTAATAGTTAAAAGTAATCAAAGCCCGCAGTAATAACATGTGAATCAATGGGATTTCATGGTCTTGTTTACAAAAGCGAAAATATGAAAACATCCGTGATGATCCGAATGTTAATAGCAGCGAAAATATTCGTGGTATTCCGAATGTTTAATCTCAGAGACGAAATGATTATAATAGATGTCCGCCATCTTGGAATTTAAAATGTTTGACTGATGCCTTTTTCAATGTATCTCAAGATCTTTAAGTAATTTGTTGCATCCTCTACCAATTTCCTGTGCCCAATTTTTTTAGTATAATCAAGTTAGTAAACACCGGATTACAGCTGTCGGACATTGTCAAGTATATAGCAATGCATTGTAGCGGGGTAAATAACGAAAAAATAGTGCAAATTGTCATACAAGCACCAAATTTTCCACACATGTTGGGAATGATATGTAGAAACGATTTAGGGTGTGTGCCAAAGTTCAAGTGCCTCGATTCAAGATGGCCGCCAAATTTTCAAAATGGCTGCCAAATATTTTTCCAGTCTAAGGACTTTTTATCAAACCTTTCAATACCAATGAATTATACAACCTTAGCTCATCATCATATCATGTTCAGTATGTTTATACACGTATATAAGTAAATTCAAACGAAGTTTGTGAAATACCCCCCCCCCCCCCCCCCCCCTCTAATAGAAGTTGTATATAGAACGTGACTTACTTGCCTTAGTGCAGTTTTAGGCATACATTAGTTAATCGTTAATTGTTTACGGATAGAAGTCATCCGGATTTATTGGGAGGGGGCCCGGGACTGCTTACCTAAATAGACATTACATTCCAAGTCTTTTTGTCCTTTTCATGGAGGGCAGACACGCGGTGTCACACCCGGTAAATGCGTTGAAAAATGGGAGAACTTAATATAAACTTTTGCCCAATTGTTTCGACAGTTTCCTGCACCAGAAACCAACTGAAGTATTTTGCTTTAAATACCAAACTCCACCCAAATAGTGTCAGTATTGATTTCTTTGAAAATAGACACTGAAAGAATGATAATGTCTGAGTCAGAACCCCTCACCACATGCTTTTTCAAGCCCGGTTATCCACAGCGTGTTTCATACGCAAAATATCATAGTGTCAGCTTCTTCATGGGTGCATTGGGTCAATATAGTTATGTAGTGCTCAGTACCGCTTATCTCACTTTGGTTTTTCGTCTCAAATATAGTATCAGATGCTTTAATCAGTTACCGAACTCATCCACCTTTAAAAAGGTATATCAGTTGCTTGAAAATTTATTCGAATCCATTACTAACAACTGTCTAATCAACGAGCCGTTCTTGTCATTGCTTTAAAATTAGGAAGATAAAGATCAAACACATTCTATCCGAGGGTGTCTTAGAATGGAACAACTAGGAATAACACAAAAAACAACAGTAATTTAGCCATCAAACGTTTTCGCAGCATCAAAAATTGTTCGAGTACTTGAAAGAGTTGCGAGTTAGTTCGAATAATTCAAAATGCCATTTGTTTGAAAGCGAAGGAGGTTTTGCATGGTCTTCGTGCTTCAAAAGAAAATCACTCAAACTGACGTTTCTGGCAAGATATAAAACGACGTAAAAAGATCACAGTTTGCTTTCATTGTAACTGAAGATTTTACTCCCCAGACGTCATGCTTTAACTTTCTACTAAATAAATACACCTTGTGTTTTTTTTGAAAGATAAAAGTATTATCAACTATTAAAACCATATCATGTAAATGAATAAGGACCCGAACTAACATAATTTATATGGTCTAATGCAAAAATAAAGGGAACAAGTACTTTACGGTATAATACAAAATTTGCTTCTCTATATGGTTGGACAAATATATAAGTGTTATTATCTGGAGTGCAAGAACCTGGTTCCAAAACTAAATCTGAGAACTTATCTTTTCTGGTATATCAGACCGGTCTTCAATCAGGAGACATTGAAATTCAGAACGGTCTCAGATTATCCCGTATATATATTCACCAAATTTTAATTGATATAGAGCACACGCTGTGGTCTGGTGGGCAAGTCGTGTTCTAGAAACATTGTATGCCAAAAAGGATGATTAAGCAACATCCATGGTAGCGATATTGGACACTGTAAGTGTCGATATCCACCCACTATCTTTCAAAATATTACCAACAACTTTCAGAGACATCATTTCAACGTGCAAACCACCAAACATAAACAACGAAATTTTGTCATTGCCACTGAATTTGTTTGGCAAGAGCGAACAAAGCAACTTGACATGGATTGAGGAAATTGGTGACTTCTCGGACCATATAGATGGATTTTTTATGATGGCAACAGAATGGGCTTGCTCGTGTAAGATGGGTAATGCAGCATTCAGCGATAGTTGAAACTAGGACGCCCACTTTTCATTGGTATGGAAAGTTGCCCACGCAAGATATGCAATCAAAACCTTTTGAAGGCATTGGCATTTATAGAAGTTCATATTTTGTTTGATAATGCTGGTCTCCATGTCAAGAAAATTATCAGACAATGAAGATGGTTGATTAGTTTGTGAAAAAAGTATGCTAGAATTATATTTGCATATTGTTCGGGTATAGATGGTACACCGATTGATGCGGGTACCCAAACAATGTCTTGAATGTACAAGTCAACGTGGTTGTTTTTCACCGGCAACGTTCGTATCGTATGTTGAAATAAAGAAATGTCCGTCCCATGAAATGATGATATTGACTTAGTGGAGCCAGCATTGTTATCAATGTTATATTGTAAAGAGTCCACGGTGTAGCACTGGTGAACAAACTACTCAACATCGTTGTACAACATCTCCTCAAACCATTGTGGAAATTTCAAGGACACGTTTATATTATGTACATATACCGCACTGAAACAAGATATCAATTAGATGTCGTTTCCTTGTCTACACAAAATCAAAAGGTCAATGTAAATAGCAAATGGGGGTTCGTTTGTCTTGGAATGAAGATGGACATTTGATGTACGGTGTATACCTCTATGACAGTTATACTGAAGTAATTGAGTTATTGCAAAGGAGACTTAGAGTTGCACTGTTCCATCTGTGCTTCATTGTTTGACCCATATTGTACCATACTCACTAATTCAAGAGATTGTTTGGGGACTGATATCAACTGACTTCTGGTACGAAATTACCACTGAATGTGTTTTCATGGATCATTAGCACATGCAGCAAACAATGCATGGTCTGTATCTTTCTTCAAAGTCAATAAGACTTTCTTACCGCGTTAATGTGGTTCTAATTCAGAATCCAACTGTTTCAGTCTCAGGTGCCTGCTCAGACAGTTGAACTATGGCACTCGTCCGACAAAGTTTGTGTTTCGAATAATGTAAGTAACTAGTTCAGCAAATGTTTTTTTCTCGAATGCCTGCCGAGTATTCGACCGACTTCTCATTACGTTTTGTATTGAACGCCTTTCTCTGTTGCTAAGAGATGTAAGACTTGTAACACCGTTTCATTTCAAGAGCGACATCATAATCGGCACTGAGTTTGGCCAATAAGGAATTGAATGTTTTTGGCACACTCATTAATGTATCGGTTTTCGATGACTGGTCACATCAAGTTCGTCAATTTACAGATTTAAAAACCAAACCATAAGTATATACTTAAATAAATCCAGTGTATAAAGTCTATTGCCAGTGATTTGAAACAAATAGCATATTTGGTTGGCCTTCTATAAACCAATATCAAACATTAATATCAACGATTCAAAGTACTCAGTATTTAGAACTATATTACAACAACTAGCCTTAAAATAAATTACTGTAAATGAATAATACAGGGAACCGTTTCTCATATTTTTTTATCTTGTCCTATGTTCGTTAGATATTCTGTATCCTGAAACCCGCTAATAGACTAAAAAGAAATCAAGCATCAAAATTCTGAGGCACGGTTCCTAGACAAACATGTCTGCTACAAAATACTGAAAACAGCAAAAGGCATTTTGAAAATGCAGGTATGTACGAACCTAAACTTGCAATACTACTGATTAATTGAACGAAGTGTGTTCATCTTATATCAAATGAAAGTAGTGCCACGTACGACTGACGGACGCATTTTGACTTCTATGACAGACGGATGTTTATATACTCGATGAACTGTAAAATTTAAAGCAGACTTTGAACCTAATTTTCCTACAATAAGCATTGAAGTTGTTTAAAGATATCATCAAAATTACATATGTAGGGCTAATATGATTTAACTCAACCTTCCGAATTAAGCCGCTCCAATAACCTATATAATTATCCCCTTGGCCTAAACAACTGTCACAATATTTTAGTATACCAGTACATGTACCTCAGTTTGGTTATAAACCCGATTCTTTACGGTAAGAATGATATTATGAGCATAAACTATGGATTACAATGTGTTTTCACTCCTATTATACACGTCATATAGCCTGGAGACAGTGGGTTCGAATCCGAGCGTGACCACAGCGTTCCTGACCAGGTACACGTTGGCACACGGTCTTAAATTAACCCCGACACATGTATGCATCATCATACTAAATTTGGTGCTTGTATGAAAATTTGCACTATTTTGCCAAGAAGTACGTTTTATTTATCCCGCTATTGTGTGATTGTCTAACGATATCATTTGAGCTAGTTTTAGCAGTTGCGAATCCATATATATGTATTTAAGTCCTTGGAGCCATAAATAAATCTGGTTAAAATTGTCACTTAACCATGTTTTAAACAGTGAAACAACTAACTGAAATACTGCAATAAAAACGGATGAATACTGGAATACCACTGACAACAAGAATATATATACATTGTTGGTGAAACTCTGTGTTTTGTTTATAGTCTGGACATCCCCTTTTGTATAGTCTCATTAACTTTTTTCTTTTCTTGTCATTCAGGATACAGAGGTCCCCAGAGAATTATTGGTTTGCTCCAGGACTCAGGTGAGAATAAAGGCTGACTTGGTTTACGACAGACATTTTGGACAATTGATTGGCTTTGTTAACTTAGGGTCTATAAACAATAACCTGAACACATTGCAAAATGAAGGTGAACAACTTGTGAAATATGTTTGAGCCATGATGGTTCATGGAATCTCCAGAAATATCCAATAGCACACTTTGCGACCAAAGGGATTACATCTGACCAAATATTTTGTATTCTTTGAGAAGCTGTGGAAATTTGTGAGGTTGATGTAGGATTGATAGTGCTTTTTATTACAAGTGATGGGCATCTCCCAACAGATGAGTATTGAACATAGACGTGGTAATTTTACTAAAGGTCAAAAGAACAAAATGATGTTGAGTCATCAAACACTTGAGGGATTGCATATTACTGTGAATTCTGTAATAAGTTGTATCAGGTATTGTTTAAGACAAGGAATGGACTTTGTTCTGACCAAGAAGTTCAACCAAGACACTGTTGAACAACACTTTGGCATGCATCGTTCTAGCCTTGGATGCAACACTAACCCGTGATTGTATGATTAAATATAGACTTGTTAACCTTAAATTCACTCAAATGAATTTTTTCACATTTTCAATCCGTATTTGTTTTCTCCTTAAGCACTTTTCTTATGGACTTGGCTATATCCTTTGTGTCCCCAAAGAGTTGTTGACACTTCAATTTTGCTGCTGCTGGTCCACGAACATTCAGAAAGATTACAATACCCTGTTCCACAACATGTTGAGACAATTTACCACTTAACAGTTTTTCTGAATAATACTTGACCATATTGTCCTCCATCAACATTTCCTTCGTATTAATGTATGTATCCTTGGTGATGTCACTTTCCTTAATGTTTTTCTTTATACAAATCTCGCACTCTTGCAAAAAAAGGAAGAAGTTGTCACTGGGAATGATAAGGCCACCTTGATTGATTGCAGATGTCCAATCTGAGTACTCAGTCACAAAAGTCTTTTCAGAGTCTTTTGCATTTTTGATAAGACTATCAATAGCTTCCATGTCACTGGCAGCAGACTTCCTTTTTATTTGATACACAATGTATCCACCAATACAAAGTATCACTGACTGTTCAGTATTGCTTAAAGGTGAAACCATTTCTGTTGGACTTCTATGGGAAACTTCTATGGGAAACATCATTGCACGGTTCTCAATGAGATCAGTGATCAGCTGGCGATGGAATACAGCAATGAACTGTCTCGTTGGGACAGACCTGACAGCGGATTCACACACTTTTGTAATTTCTTTGATTGAATTTTCATTATATGTAAGGTCTTGAAATTTGTTTAGAAGTGATTCATTGGTGCTGTTCTCTGCTGATGCGGCTGATTTAAATACTTCATGGTACATTGGTTCCTACATATTTACTAACTGAATTTGGACAATGTCGTTGTTTTGAATTTTTGATGCGATTTCTATAATGTTTCTTCCATTAGCAGATCTTTTCATGTTACAGAATTTGTTCGTTTTGACCAGCAAACAAGTACCGGTAGTTGAAAATTGTGACTGATCAAGACTGAATGGTTGGGCTTTTTCAATGCTAACATTCCCCATCCGATATGCTGAAGTGTAAATTAGGATTTGAGATAATATAGTGTAAAGACCAGACCATGGAAGCCAAACAATATTAATTCCTGTGTACTTAGGTATTACAATGCAGATGCCTAAATGCCCAAAACTGTTATCTCAAAATTGGGCAGAGATATTTTGAAAACCTTTGATTTTTATAGATTCCTATGATGAACAATGATTTCTATGAGACAGTCCTGAGTAATTTTCCCTTTAAGTTTCACAATGCAATATCTACAGATTTGAAGTACCGTAGATGTATTTCATATTTCTCAACAAGGACAACTACTGTTGCATTTTTTGAAAATGTGTCATGAAATTTATTGGAAATACCTAAGTTTGCTATCAAAGTAATAGTGATTATTGGAGTATAGTATTTTTATAATATTAAAATGTTTGTGTTGCATTCAGGCAGATAAGTCAGAAAAGTACTGTATTATGGATCTAATGTCTTAAACAGCTATGTTTGTTGTGCATGATTCATTGAGGTATTGAGTTTGAATTAAATATTCTTAGCATGTGTTCATTACGATGATACAGGAACAATAATGACTGACTAATGAGTGCTAGTTTAATTGTGTAGAATAATATGTATGTGTATGTTTTATTTTATTTTCTATGGGAGCTAGAATACACAAGTAAAGTTTGCAGAGTCATCATAATCTCTTTGTTTATTTACATTTTGAGGAAGAATGATTTATTCAATGTGTTAATTACTGTGCTGTATGTATAAACAGGGTAAATTGCCACCTACCCAGTATTCGAATTAGTAGGATGCCTCCTGCCAGAAAAGATTTCTTTCCTTTTAAGCCTATTTTTAGGGCAACCTAGTTTTATACAGTTTCCTTCATAAAGTATATAGTCAGACATCCTGTCACAAAATTTCAAGGATTTTTGAAAACATGTCTGGAATTAGAAATTAGAAATCATTATTTGATTCTTTTGTTGTGTTGTGTTCAATCATTTCCAAACCTCCAATTATTCTATCTTATACATAACAAAATAGAGTATAAAAAGTGCAAAAAAGGAACTACCTAACATTACTTGTGCTTTGACTTTATCATGTAATATGTTCACATCAATAGTTGAATACTGTACTTGTAAGATCCAAGTAATCTTTTTTTAAAAACATTTAAATTTCATGACAATTTACAAAAAATAATTGCACAACAATTTTACCTGAGAATACGAAGAACAGTGACTGGTGCAGAACTTAATTGATGAAGGGGCAACACTTCATTAAATTAATGACCAGTGACCTTCTTGTGCTTATATAGAGAGCCTCTGTGTTTGAAAAATTGACCACAGCCAGAACATTGGTACCTCTCTGGATTTTCAAATGAATTATGATCATGGAGGTATTGCTTCTGCTTGAAGGATGTATTGCATATATCACAACAAAAAGAATGAGCTTATCCGCAAACATGAACATGTGTATTGTAATAGTTACTATATGTGTATTCTTTTCTACACTTTTTGCATTTATGTTCTTTCACTCCAGTATGCTTAGTCTGATGTTCTTCATAATCATGGGGATAAGTAAATCCTTTACCACAGTATGACCATAGGTACATGTGATTGCCCTCATGCACAGATAGATGATTCTTTATTCCCTTTTTATTAGTGAAGCATTTAACACAGATTTCACATGGCATGTTTGAACATTCCTTATGAATCATCATGTGCATTTTTAGGTGAACAAATGTTTTACCACAAACTCTACAGTGTTAAAATTGGCCTGCAGTGTCAGTATGAATTTTCATATGTTGTTTCAACACAGCAGGTCTGCTGAAAGATTTACTGCATAAGCCACATGTATTGTTGTTATTTTCATCAAGATTCTGGTCAATATTTGTGGACAGTTCCTGTGTATAAGTCTCTACTTCTTCAGCACCATTTGAGTCTGAAATTTCACTGTTGTCTCCAACAACAGCCTCAACTGTATCTGTAGGCACTTCTAACTGAAGATCAGCCTTAAGATTAAAATCAATACCAGTTTCTGTTAAATCAGCAGAAGGATTGACATCCCCTCTCAAAGACGTGTCTAACAATACTCCAGTTGAATCGTCCTCATCTTCTGAAGCGCTCATGTAAGACAAACCAAGAGTTGACATCATTATCTGGAATTTAAAAACATACTGTTTGCAAACATTGCACTTTTTGATGGACCACATAATACAAAGTCATGTAGTTAACAACGCAATGAGGACAATAATAGATTTAAACAATACTGTGCAAACATAATAGGTCTGTGTGACATAAGCCCAAATATCAAAACAGCACACCTGGATTTACATCCATTAAAGGCGATCACAACAGTACTGTCTAATTTATTGTTCCCTACATTCACATTTTATGTTTTTCTACAACAATATTGTCACATTTGAACTGTCTGATAGATAGACAATCATAATCATTCTACCAAATAATACACTTCCATATAGGGTTACAGTATGAATACAGTGCAACCTACCAACAACATTCACCAACCAATGGAAAAGAAAAATGGCTGTTGTATGAAAGTGACTGTTATTGGTAGAGAGAAAAATTAACTAAAACACAACGTTATCTGGTCACATGCTTGATATAGTGACCCACCCCGCAGGAAGGATCATGCTTTCAAAAAAGGCATAGAAATGCCATTACACCCTCCCCAGCTCCAATTGGTTCACAACTGTCCACTGGGCGGTTGCTTATGTACATACAATCGCTCAGCATTACGCTCAGTTACTTCCAATAGCTCTCTCCAGGGAATACCTAACACTTCGCCCACGGTAGCAGCGGTCATTCTAAGAAGAGCTGGGGTTGATCTTCTATAGCCCGAAGGAGGGAAATACGGCAAGTCAGTCTTCAGGAGAAGCCTACTCTGATGTATACTCCGTATTGCCTCCACTTGACCCGACTTCCTATCAAACTTCTTCACCACTGACGTCCAACCACTGATCCAGTAATACTGTATACGTTGAGGTGGTATCTGTGAAACAGTGCACATGGATCAACTATTCATGCCTTACATTGGTATGCGACTTCAGAATGAACATCAGTGTGAGCAGGACTTCATGGCTAGGTACTGCGAGCATGGAGAACCAAGACCAGTTATGGCTTCAACAGACATATCGTCTACGCACCTATTCTCGAACCCCACCTCCTTTCAAACCTTTTTGTTTATGGTCATTCGTACACATTCGCGAGTTCGTATGACGTCATCACTGCACGTGCACCGATGCTTAGTTTGTAAATAACGCGCTCGCAACTTTCAAATGAAAATATGCACCATAAAAAGACAAATATAACTCACTATTCTTCAATAAACACAAAAACCAATAAAAATGCTATTACTTTATTGCGGAGCAATTTTAGTGAACTATTCTCTATTGTTTCTTGCAAAAGGTTTGAAAGCAGGACTGGTGCTCTTTAATGGCCACCATTTTCTTTTTTTATCCGAGGGTGGTGGGGAATATTGTCGTATTAAGATGGTTAATTGATGGATGCGAGGAATATTTTTAAGCAGGTTTGTACACAATAGATTATTTTACTTGTCCATTTGATATTGTAGTCAATATTTCTCCGTTTGATAAAGAAACATCGACTTAAAAGTTTAAGGGTTTGAAAACCGGTGCGTCCACGATAAAACTGTCTGAAGTTTCAACATCTGTCCTACCCATGTCTCTTGCAGCTTTGTTCGGTCCAGTCCCACCAACCCAATCCGGCCATCTCAGGTTCTTCCAGAAGGTTCCTTAATTTCTGAAAAGCTTTTTCTGTTAGTGACCGTTTGTGATGGATGTCTACCGTAGGAACCACTCCCTGTTCCACCCAGGATTTCTTGGGTAAGTTTCTGGATCACTAAATACCTTGATGACTCGGTTTACCTTTACCTCGTACGTTTCCTGGAGGTCCACAGCTGCCAAAATGGTGTCTAATTGAGGGTGGCTAGTACATAGCCCTACATCCCACATTGTTCTATACAAATGGCAATAGCTGTCAAACCACAGGGGAGTGTCAGCAGAAGATCCATTTCTTCTGGCTCCAGTGGAAACTGGTCTCGAATAGCTTCTACTTGTTGCAGTTCCAACAGAAACACCAGCAACATCAGCACTCGCCAGTGTAACAGTGCAGTGACTGCATTACCCTTGGTTTCTAGTTTCCAATCTTTTGGAGGTTCCATTTGAAGAGATTGACAGAGTTCCTCCATTGCTGTCATCAGCTCTGGTTCCATCTCTGTCTCTTCCTCCAAACATTCCGCACATTCAAGGTACCGGTTCAAGTCACCTAGGGATGCTTTCAAACCCAGCAGCCACCTACAATGTACACGCCTGCTTCAAGGCTCCGATTCTTCGACAGGTGATGTCTTCCCCACTCAAAATCACCTGGAACACTGCGGGTAGATGCTTATTGAAAGCATGGGACCGACTGAGCTCGGCACCACACCCCGAATAAGACATCTTGACCTGACCAAATAGTAACCTGGATATCCCCTCTCCTGACCCTCTTGTGTGGCTCACCACTGAGGCTGTCCCTGGATCGACTCCTGGACACAGCCTGGCTACTCTTCTGGCGGCCCTGCACCCTAACAGTCCGCTCACGAGACTGACTGCCAGGTACAGGGGGAACATTCATCTGGTCAGCAGATGGGGAACGCCTCCTCAGCCTCACAGGACTGATTGGCTTCATTTGCTTATCCGGTGATTCCAGCAACTTGTCTTCCTGATTTGAAGGAATTGGGTCAACTTCCATATCCTCCGACTTGCTGCTGGATAAACCACCCAGGTCTACCACTTCTCTCTTCGGGGAAGGATCGTTCCATATGTGGATGTCCCTACTGATTCCATTGTGAGCATCCTCACTGACAGTCTTGACCCTAGCAGGAGCTAGAGAGCCAATGTGTTCCACTAACCATTCCCTTCGCCGATATTGTATAACGTCCAACTCCCGGGCCAAAGCGGACAACCACAACTTCCTACCGGTCCTCTTGGCAACTTCCACCTGTCTCATCAGGGCATCTTCACCCTGTTGTTTATCATTGCAGGCCGTCACCCTCCGGGCAAGTTCCTTAGGGGCAAGCAACTTCTCTTTGGCTGAGAGATTGTTCGCCCTCTCCAACCCATCAGTAATGGTACTACAAATTGCCATATCTGAAATGTACAACCACACAACAGAATTAGTCAAATGCTTGCTTCCTGATTTTACAGTCAGCACACCTGTAGAGGTCAATATCAACGGCGTCTGATGGCGTGATCTTTTCACAGGACCCATGGTACCATTCCCCACAGTAGTTACACTGAATCATAAACGGGCCCTGCCAGGGTTGCCTGCAGGAAAGCACATCAGATAGTTTGGAAACTATAACTGCTGGACGCTTCCAGGGGGGACAGAGTTTTTTACATTTACCTTCCAAAGCTGCAGAATCTAAGATATAAATCACATCTCCCACCTCATATTTCTTTTCTATGAGGCGGAGATCATAATTTCTTTTCATCCGCTTTGACGTGGTTTTCATGACAGACCTGGCTACCTCATCGGCTTTCTGCATGTTGGCAGAAAGCTCCTGAACATATGATGGCTGATCCAAAGATACTCCCTTATAATGTGGAAAAATATCAGCGGGGGTATTTACCTCTCTTCCCTGCATCATCATATTGGCAGTAAAACCGATCTTTGGTAAACCGAATGAGCTCCCATTGATTCTGGGATTTTCCCATGAAACACCTAATAGCATTCATGAGACTGCCATTATACCTCTCTACTTGCCCATTGATTGATGGTCTGTATGGTGTCGTACATGTTTTATGAATCTGCATCACCTTGCATAAGTCAGCAAACTGTTTTGACTTGAAATTACGACCCTGATCCTCTCCATCAAACTATATTAACTCCCCTCCTCATGTCTAGAACTGATTGACCTGAAATTTCTAAGAAAATCAAACCCCAAGAGCCTGTCTTGTTCTATGGGAGCCACATGCACATTCTCTTCATACCAGCGACCGCCTATCTTCGGCTTAAAAGGTCCCGCCACAAAACCCTGCATGGCCATTTCCCTTTCTGCCGCCCTTAACTGGACCCTACGGACAATGGGGGGTTTACATACTAATGCATTATAGGCCCTATCTGAGATTAAGGTCACTTGGGCTGCAGTGTCCACAATAGCATTTACCAGTCTATCCCCTACCATTTTCCCAATCGAGAATTGACAAACCACAATTGGGTCCTCACATTGGTCGACTCGACTAACTTTGTTTTATCCACCTGAGGGTTAACCTTTACCAACAATTTATTTCCCTCACCTGGGTTTGAGTTATCAATTGCAGAAAATTTAGCAGCCATTCTGGATTTGTATATGTCGGGGGCGGGTAAGGCCCGAGTCTCCGCCCCATTGATGTTTAAATCCTGTTGCTGGGGGCAGTCTCTCCTCATATTCCCTAATTAGCCAGATCCAAAACACTTAGGGGCGTCGGGGGGCAGGGCGGGTCTGATTTGGATTATCTGTTATTACCTTTGTCAGCCTTTCCTCTAAATCCTTTAAAGCCTGAACAAAATTGATTCCCTCTGGCTCGCTCTTAGGGGCTGTTTGCACAGCAAAAACTCACTTTCTATCTTTCCCTTTTTTGCTTTACCATACATTGCCGAGTGAACTTGTTGGTATTTCCTGACCATTTGGATAGCATCCTGTATGGTATACGGTTCCTGCATAAACACATAGTGCCCCGCCTCACGGTTCAGCAAACTCTGACAAATCTACTAATTACCTGAGAGTTAATAAACTTCTCAGGCAATTTTCTAAAGGCTCGTGTTCCTAGCGTGAGAGACTTTATTGGCCCAGTCCTCTAGACTCTCTTCAGATTGATGCACGGCCTGTTGGAACTTTACCTGTGCAGCCTTTGGTAACTCTTGCTCACCAAAACGCGCCTCCAATTTACTAAACAGACTACTGTAGGAAATAGATTCTTCACGCTCAGTCAACAATGCATAATATTTGGCTGCTTTGTCTGTCAGACACTAACACAGCCCATTCAAACATTCTTTCTCGGTCCAATCTGATGCATCCGCAAACCTACTGAACTTAAGGCAGAATGCCTCCCAGCTTCTTTTGCCATCATACAACATTTTTGGCAAGGACTTCACCATGTCTGTTTGCCTCATATTGCTGTAATAAGACACTTCACTCAACGAGGGTGACTTAGGTATGGCACCCCCACTAAAGCCAAGTTTATGTCTTGGGGTGACAGAATGTTCACTGGGCTTGCCGACCGACCCAGTACCCAGAAAAATCTGCAGGGGACATTAATTTATTGGGATGACTGACCCTTGATTTCTGATCCTTCGGGCCACAACTGTCCATGTTAGGATTCAGGACCTTTGTAGCTGCCTGGATAACCTTCAATACCTCAGGCTAGCCCTCCATTGATTTCTGTCCCTTAACTACACTAACATCCTCCTCATCCGACTCGGACTCGGAGGAATCATCAGACTGGCTTAGGGTCGTAAGGGATTTATTCCTTGAGAAGTCTATCATTGCTATTGCCTTATTCAGGGAAGTGCTTTCAAGATATCTGGGATTATATTCCTTGAATTCTCCCTTACACTACATATAACCATCGCCAGTTTACCCTTGATTCATGGAATTTTGGCAAGTCCCCGGCAAAGTTTATGGCAATCGAGCTGCACTCAGGCTCCAAAGCTTCTAATTCCTGTAGTTCCGCCTTATAATCCCTCCCGAAGCCATGATTCCTTACTGCCAAAAACAAACTAATCAAATATGCTAAATTACAAGTACACAGAAATTAATTACACTAAATAAGCTAATTGATATCTACAATCTATAACTTATTTATCAATAAAAATAATCACTCACTGCGCAGGAACGCACTTTACCCAATCTTCTCCCTCGTGACATTCTTCAGTCTTTGGTAGCAATATCTTCAACACAGTGTAGGGATGAATATACGCTGCCACCAATGTTGTAATTCACCGATTTACAATAACAAGCCATTCAGTTAACTTACCTGATATAATAATGGATGGATGACTTCTAAACCACACAATGTTTGCGGATGTGCTACTAGTGTGTCTTCTTTGTGAATACATCTTGCAGAGATAGCGTGGATTCCCAGAATGCCTAGCGCTAAGTGCTAACTTCGGTTCTGCCTGATTTGTACTCAGACGGATACGGCCCAATCACCACAACGTAATAAAAAGTATGCGTTGTCTGTCCCCTGTTGGCACAATGAATAACACGATGCCAGGATTTTACATGATGCGTTTCGAAAGAATTAAGAATTTTGAAGCAAAAATCCTGAACGTTAACAACTGTAGTTCATGTAAACAATTGTTTTCGCACCTCGGTCAGCATGTACTTGTTAAGTAAACATACGAAAAAGGAAATGCCAGCAAATCGCCACCCGTTTTTAACACTGGGAGAAGTGACTGTTTTCACTATTTCAAAGATCTCAGAAGTAAATATGAATTAACAATTTGTTATTAATAATCATGAAATATGCAGATGTTCCATGCAACAGTGAGTTATTACACAGATTCTAATATTATTTAGAAAACATCTGTTTTACCTTTCTGTTTTAATGAAGTTTCTTTTGATATGACTCAGTGGCAGTATACGTTGATGCATGTTAATGATTAAAAAAACGGCGTTGCACGCTGGCAGTATGCGTAAACCCTTGTCACCGTGATTATCTGTAAATTGTAATTCAGGCTGAAAGAATGGTGTTTTTGTTACCTAAATCATGTTCTTGAAAATAATTTCAACATTGCAAACATACAATAACTTTCATTAACATGATCAGTTTATTTCTCGTATTTATTATCATTCAATTAACTGAAGATCAAATTTACTCTGTAAGTCAGTCTTGCATTATTGTTTTACCCAAGTTATAAAGAAAGTCTGTTCATAATGTCCATCTTGTGAACATATTCCATTGTTTGGCAGACATATGTAAGATATATCCATTCTTGTCTGAATTTGATAAGAATCACTTGCAATATTGCTGGTAGTTACAAGTCATCATCATGATTTAATGCTGTTGTGACGTCCATTTTGAAATCAGTGATTTTTGCCGTTAAACTTTTCCAGTACAATTTTAAAAGAACTTAGTCCAAAAACTTCTGGATCATCCCTCGTATAATGTAACTTACATAATTTTATGCAGTCAAAACTGTGTTAAAGACCACCTCTGAATAAAAGAAATTACCTCTGAATAAAGGCCACCTGTCAATAAGGGCTATTTTAGTTTTACCATGGGTGGTCTTTGTTTACAGGTTTGATTGTACATCATTATCTGATTATTTCACCTGTATTTCTCTTAATTGTTTTTTTTGTACACTTTGTGTTGTAGAATGTTTGTGAATGTATTATTATGTTTTTTTTATCAATTTTGTTTGAACGATTATCTTACCATTGATTACTCATTGTTTTATATGATACATTTATTAATTGATTACAGTTGATAAAATCAAAGTTCTGAAAGTACTCATATGATTATAACATGAGGTTTCTATTTATGATCTCATAAAATAGATATTTCAAAATGGACGCATTTTCACGGTGGATGTTGATAATGGAAGTAGTGCCCAGGTCTGCTTCAAACATTTATATGCCCAGTGAGTGTGATGCCTAGAGGTGTTGAATAAAGTTCAATTCAAAATAATTGTTGAATATTTTGGCCACTCATTTTTTATCTTAACTTTTTTCCTGAGTATAATTGAGCAAAATAATGTATTAATAGTTACAGTTGTTTTTTCTTAAATTTTGTTTAAGCATTTTTTTTCTGCTGAAATATATGATGTTTTGAATAGCTCAATGCTCACAAATCTTTTTAAAGGCCTGTACTGTCTGTTTTGGGATGTACTCATTTTTTCTGCTTTTTTAACCTGTCATGATTAATTTCTTTTACCATACTCCATGACATTTCTGTGATTTAGTGTACACTCTATAACTGTTATATATTTTGTTTGGGAACATAATTTTTCTAATTAGTAAGAATTACCTCCCTTTCCCCATTACATGTAAGTATGGATTATCTCCCTTATGTCCTAGAATGGTTTTCATTGTACTGCTGTTTACTGTTTAAAATATATATTTTTTTCATTGAATAGTTTGTATTGTAGCTTTAAATATACAATGATATACATGTTTTTATCTTCCATGTCAAGGAAACTAGGGGCATAGCCAGCAATACACCTTTTCACATGTGGGTAACAACAATTTGAAAGTGAAATATAAATACGATGTATGTCCAAAAAAGAACGCTAATCTAGGCAGAAGCGGGAGGGATTACCCCTTCCCCCATATCCCACTCCCCAATATTTGTATAACATTCATTTAAAGCTGGCTATGTCTCTGGTAGCAGTATACAAAATGTATTAGTCAGGTTTTTCTTTACACATATCTTAAGGATGGGAAAGTTATTATTGTGTTTACTCTGTATATTGCATTATTTAGTACAATTCTGTACATTAAATTTATGTGTACCTGTATTGTTCTGATGTTATAATACTTATAGGCATTTGTTTCAGTATCTTTTATTAAGAAATTATCTTTCGTTTTACAACTACCACATGATCACATACATGTGCATGTGCTGATAACTGATTTTATTGATATTATATTAATTGCATTTTAATTGTTCCTGTAAGAATAATAATATTGTAGTTGGCTAATATCAATTGATAGACTGATATGATATAGTAGATTTAAGATTTTTTTCTAAGAGTAAAATTTCACAATTGTAATTGCAGAGCCCTGAGGAAAAGTCAAAAACAAATCTTGGTATCATCATGTTGAATTTGGTAGGCATTCTTCACATATCTGTGTCCATAGTTACAAATGTATGTGTTTCACTATCACTACTGTACAAATGCTCATTTAGTGTAACACCATCATGTGTTTTAGGGGTATGTGTTTCACTGACATGACATATTATGAGTTTACATTTAAGCATGCAAGCAAATCATGTACATTTGTACAACTTGTATTTTTATCAGTATTTGATGATTTTTGTGCCATCCAGAAAGTTTTGCCTTTTAATTGCTGTGTCAAAATGACAGTTTATTACATACAAGGACCAAAAGCTCCTCATTAGTTTGCCATACATGAACATTAGAATTATTGTACCAAAACATGAAATAATTATTCATCTTCTCTGAGTTAATATTGAAAAAACAACAATTGTGTCTGTAAACTTTGTACAATTGGAAGGACGTTGCTTCATGATAATGTTTTAATATCCCCAATGTCAAGGTCATGCAAGGAAAGGCAATGTTACAGTCATACCTGTGTTGGTGGCCACCTCCAAATGAAGGCCATTTTTTTAAAAATACATTATAGATTATTGAGAACAAGATTACCTCTGAATAAAGGCCACCTGTCAATAAGGGTCATATTTTGTATTTTCCATAGGAGGCCTTTGTTCACAGGTTTGACTGTATATGCATCAGATAATTGTACACTTTACTGATTACCTGCCGCACTAAATGGTTTGGTCTAACTCATCAGATTGAAGTCATCATCTGGAAATTAAGATTAAAATTTTCACGTGATACATCTTGTAAATTAAGTAAAATAAAGTATATAATGTTACTTGATATCTACTTTCTCTAGATGAACTTACAATGCATACTTACATTGACTGGTTTATGTAAAGTTTTTTTGGTATTTTGAATAACTTGCTCTGTTATAATGTACAATCATATTTTGTTAGGCAATTTTTATAGCTGTACATGTATAGAGTAATATTTTGATACATAGTAATTGTTGTAGAATTTTATTAAAGTTAGGAGTATTAAATTCATATTAGCTTTGTTGATGATTATGTGCTATTTTAAAGGTAATTTTAGTTTGAGTGTAACAGCTCACTGACAATAGTGTCCAGTAAAGACTGGATATCAGTCTTTTACAAATAAGGCTAAAATGATATTTGAAATCCATGATTGAATGTATTTCAAAACTGTAGCTGGTTAAGATGATAGTTTTTTAATGTGCTTTTCTGGTAGGAATTTAATGAAAAGGAAAATGTAGCTAATTTTAATTGTTTGTTAATTGTTTTTGTATATGATTTTGAATCAAGTAGTTACTGATAACATATTTTCTCTAGAGGAACTAGTGCAATGGTTATGTATTATTTTGTATTAAACATGTGATATTGTATTTTTTTTATGTTTACCTGCTTCACTATATTGATATTATATGCTTTTCATACTCAGTTATTACCTACTTGTTTTTTAACTACATGTTTTTTTTATTTATTTGACAGCACATGGGTAAAACGCTTACAATGATAGGTATAGGTTTGTTTAATGTGTTAGCCAGTTGTAATTTAAAACATCTGCTTAATTGTAGTACATGATGTTGTTATAGAACATTTTATGAAATGTATCATTTATATTGTCTTCAATTGAAGTAACTTTATATGTAGGGTCCTTCAAGTAGTTTGAAATACATTTAATGATTATCGTATTGATAATTACTTAGGTACATGTATTCAATTTGTATTCAGTTTATTTTCTCCTGGTTTCTCCTGAACTGATGAATTTAATAAGCTGGCTATTCAAATAATGGAACTAATGAATTTAATAAGCTGTCTATTCAAATAATGAAACTAATGAATTTGATAAGCTGGCTATTCAATTAACTGAACTTATGAATTTGATAAGCTGGCTATTCAAATAATGGAACTAATGAATTTGATAAGCTGGCTATTCAATTAACTGAACTTATGAATTTAATAAGCTGTCTATTCAAATAATGAAACTAATGAATTTGATAAGCTGGCTATTCAATTAACTGAACTTATGAATTTAATAAGCTGTCTATTCAAATAATGAAACTAATGAATTTGATAAGCTGGCTATTCAATTAACTGAACTTGTGAATTTGATAAGCTGTCTATTCAATTAATGGAACTAATGAATTTGATAAGCTGTCTATTCAATTAATGGAACTGATGAATTTGATAAGCTGGCTATTCAATTAATTGAACTAATGAATTTGATAAGCTGGCTATTCAATTAATTGAACTGATGAATTTGATAAGCTGTCTATTCAATTAATGGAACTAATGAATTTGATAAGCTGGCTATTCAATTAATTGAACTTATGAATTTGATAAGCTGTCTATTCAATTAATGGAACTAATGAATTTGATAAGCTGTCTATTCAATAAATGGAACTAATGAATTTGATAAGCTGGCTATTCAATTAATTGAACTGATGAATTTGATAAGCTGTCTATTCAATTAATGGAACTAATGAATTTGATAAGCTGGCTATTCAATTAATTGAACTTATGAATTTGATAAGCTGTCTATTCAATTAATGGAACTAATGAATTTGATAAGCTGTCTATTCAATAAATGGAACTAATGAATTTGATAAGCTGGCTATTCAATAAATGGAACTAATGAATTTAATAAGCTGTCTATTCAAATAATGAAACTAATGAATTTGATAAGCTGGCTATTCAATTAACTGAACTTATGAATTTGATAAGCTGGCTATTCAAATAATGGAACTAATGAATTTGATAAGCTGGCTATTCAATTAATTGAACTAATGAATTTGATAAGCTGTCTATTCAATTAATGGAACTAATGAATTTGATAAGCTGTCTATTCAATTAATGGAACTGATGAATTTGATAAGCTGTCTATAATTCAATTATTGGAACTGATGAATTTGATAAGCTGTCTATAATTCAATTAATGGAACTGATGAATTTGATAAGCTGTCTATTCAAATAATGGAACTGATGAATTTGATAAGCTGTCTATTCAAATAATTGAACTAATGAATTTGATAAGCTGTCTATTTAAATAATGGAACTAATGAATTTGATAAGCTGTCTATTCAAATAATGGAACTAATGAATTTGATAAGCTGTCTATTCAAATAATGGAACTAACAAATTTGATAAGCTGTCTATTCAAATAATGGAACTAATGAATTTGATAAGCTGTCTATTCAAATAATGGAACTAACAAATTTGATAAGCTGTCTATTCAAATAATGGAACTGATGAATTTGATAAGCTGTCTATTCAAATAATGGAACTAACAAATTTGATAAGCTGTCTATTCAAATAATGGAACTGATGAATTTGATAAGCTGTCTATTCAAATAATGGAACTAACAAATTTGATAAGCTGGCTATTCAAATAATGGAACTAATGAATTTGATAAGCTGTCTATAATTCAATTAATGGAACTAATGAATTTGATAAGCTGTCTATTCAAATAATGGAACTGATGAATTTGATAAGCTGTCTATTCAAATAATGGAACTAATGAATTTGATAAGCTGTCTATAATTCAATTAATGGAACTAATGAATTTGATAAGCTGTCTATAATTCAATTAATGGAACTAATGAATTTGATAAGCTGTCTATTCAAATAATGAAACTAATGAATTTGATAAGCTGTCTATAATTCAATTAATGGAACTAATGAATTTGATAAGCTGTCTATTCAATTAATGGAACTGATGAATTTGATAAGCTGTCTATTCAATTAATGGAACTAATGAATTTGATAAGCTGTCTATTCAATTAATGGAACTAATGAATTTGATAAGCTGTCTATAATTCAATTAATGGAACTAACGAATTTGATAAGCTGTCTATAATTCAATTAATGGAACTGATGAATTTGATAAGCTGTCTATTCAAATAATGAAACTAATGAATTTGATAAGCTGTCTATAATGCAATTAATGGAACTAATGAATTTGATAAACTGTCTATTCAAATAATGGAACTAATGAATTTGATAAGCTGTCTTTTCAAATAATGGAACTAATGAATTTGATAAGCTGTCTATTCAAATAATGGAACTAACGAATTTGATAAGCTGGCTATTCAAATAATGGAACTAATGAATTTGATAAGCTGTCTATTCAATAAATGGAACTAATGAATTTGATAAGCTGTCTATTCAATAAATGGAACTAATGAATTTGATAAGCTGGCTATTCAATTAATGGAACTAATGAATTTGATAAGCTGTCTATTCAATAAATGGAACTAATGAATTTGATAAGCTGTCTATTCAATAAATGGAACTAATGAATTTGATAAGCTGTCTATTCAATTAATGGAACTAATGAATTTGATAAGCTGGCTATTCAAATAATGGAACTAATGAATTTGATAAGCTGGCTATTCAATTAATGGAACTAATGAATTTGATAAGCTGTCTATTCAATAAATGGAACTAATGAATTTGATAAGCTGTCTATTCAATAAATGGAACTAATGAATTTGATAAGCTGGCTATTCAATTAATGGAACTGATGAATTTGATAAGCTGGCTATTCAATAAATGGAACTAATGAATTTGATAAGCTGGCTATTCAAATAATGGAACTAATGAATTTGATAAGCTGTCTATTCAAATAATGGAACTAATGAATTTGATAAGCTGTCTATTCAATAAATGGAACTAATGAATTTGATAAGCTGGCTATTCAAATAATGGAACTAATGAATTTGATAAGCTGTCTATTCAAATAATGGAACTAATGAATTTGATAAGCTGTCTATTCAATAAATGGAACTAATGAATTTGATAAGCTGTCTATTCAAATAATGGAACTAATGAATTTGATAAGCTGTCTATTCAAATAATGGAACTAATGAATTTGATAAGCTGTCTATTCAATAAATGGAACTAATGAATTTGATAAGCTGGCTATTCAAATAATGGAACTAATGAATTTGATAAGCTGTCTATTCAAATAATGGAACTAATGAATTTGATAAGCTGTCTATTCAATAAATGGAACTAATGAATTTGATAAGCTGGCTATTCAAATAATGGAACTAATGAATTTGATAAGCTGTCTATTCAAATAATGGAACTAATGAATTTGATAAGCTGGCTATTCAATTAATGGAACTAATGAATTTGATAAACTGTCTATTCAATAAATGGAACTGATGAATTTGATAAGCTGGCTATTCAATTAATGGAACTAATGAATTTGATAAGCTGGCTATTCAATTAATGGAACTGATGAATTTTGTGATCACTTTGTGTTTGTTGTGCGTCATGAAGTTGGAACATATTTACTTTAAACAACATCTCCTCCTACATTACTATGCCAATTGTTACCAAGCATTGCTAGACTGATCCTTGGGTAGTCACCATACTAAGTTCATATAGGAAAAAAATGTTCTTTTCCAAAGGTCTTTTTTCTGATGAGCGATTGTAGCGCCATCATGGCCCTCTTGTTAACCTTTTTGTAAAATTTCAAGAACAAAAAAATGACTTACCTACCTTCCATATATATACATTGTATGTTTGATTAGCATGTTACCAGAAACATACAATGTTTTCAAGCAGAAGTATGATTTATATTATATGAAATTGCCCCGCACATGTAATTAATGCTTATTTTTTTGTTTATTGGACCCAGTGTTGTATAGGCATAGATCATGCTTCTCTTAATTTATCATAATGATATTTATGATGGCAATAATACATACATGTACATCTTTTTACATAAAAAATGTAATTCTGTAATTAAGAATGAGTGAATTTGAAATAAATCTGAATTGAACTTTCAATGTTTGTTTTTATTGTTGGTACGAACACAAGGTAAAGAACTTAAGACCAGTTCTCAACAATCGATTTGGAAATTTTTCCTTCATACTGCAGACTTTGCAGTCTTGATAAAAGTTGGATATATATTGTATGATTAAAACTGTTACCTTCCGCCTAAGAAAAAAGTTCCAATTTTACAATTCAATGGTATAAATGCAAATTCAAATATTATGTGCATTCAAGTCAAAATCAGATGACTATGCAAAGTCGTAATCTTAAGTAATACAAAACAATCGTAAAATTCTTTACTTTAATTGGTTTTAGTTACTTTCATCATAGACATATAATACGTCTCTTCTTTCATTTCCGAAATTTGACATTAGGCTATAAATATAGATGTGTCAGATGCTATTCAATCAATCATGTACACTACTATACAGACAGGTAACGGATAAGCCAAGAAACTACAATGTTGTATTAGATTAAACTCAATACACTACAACCACGTTCTTTTATAAGATCCGTCAGTTCGTGTACGATTTAAATAATCAGACCAAAGTTCTGAAAGTTGTGGTCAGGGGCGGCTTCGATTTTCACTCATGTCATATTAACAAAACATTAAAAATCCGCAGGAGGAAACCATCATGACATCATACATAAAATGTTGCCGCACACGTAGTAGCTTAGTCTACCCGGAGCAGGACCAAATTCTTTCACTTATGTTTGTTTACAAGTCCATTTCTCCACTATAAAATGGACAATAACATAATCATTTGGTCAGAGTATGCAGTAAACAATAAAAATATTGCAGTTTATGGTTGTATTTCCAAAAATACGCTTTGTTATGCTTTAAGACTGTAAATAGTCGGCAAACAGCATACAGAAAAAATATAGTAGTATTTTGGGTGTGGCTTTCCATAGTAAAACAGTTGCTGAACGTCTGCTGTTACTTCCTGAAATGAGATGAAAAGTTATTTTGAACCCCAGCAATAATTTACGAGCAGTTTTACGCCTCTTCCAAACACAATTTTGTATCGTCCGTAGCACATTCAATCCATTCGCACGAGTTTCTCGTGTGTCCATTTGTATCACCCGTGAACATTTGTTGGTTTAGATACACTTGAAGTTACAATTTGTGTTAAACAGACCTGTGTAAGATTTGAATGAAAATGTGGCCATGTGACTCATAAAATTGGTCATTTATACGATGGCGGGACAAGACAGCTGTCATTGTTTGATAAAACAGAATGTTGCTGATGAGAATTTGTTCCAAGATGTGGACAGTTTTGGAATGTTGCGACAACTGTACGGACAGGTAAATTTGTTATTTTGTAATAAACTGTGATAAGCTTTAATTCACGTGACGACTAAGCTTCCTTATATTGTAACATATCATACAAGTATGGCGGTGCACGTGGTTTTTCAAATGAGTAATAAAATACTGTACCGTGAATAAAATTTGTCTCATGTTGTAAAGCAGTGCCGGGTCAGCTGTTTATTCCGGCCAATAGCTATTCACAGCTAATGTTACATTGTTAATATGCCAACCGACTATAAATACAATTTTGTATTGCATTTTTGTAACAATGGGACCCATTGGAATTTAACTGAAATGCTGTTGAAAACACCAGGGGTTAGTACGTTGTTGTGGGGTGTATAAACATTGTTCTTTCTGCTTATTTTACGGTACTGCAAGAATTAACTTTTCTGTATATTCATGACTATTTATCATCATTTAAATGAAATATTTCCCTTTAGTGTGGTGGTTAAACGTTCTAAATATGTGCAGGGTCACTCAAATAGAAGGGTCTGGAATCATATTCTTCATGTGCTTACCTCTGTATAAATATCAAATCGTGCTGTCGATACTTATCGGAGAGCTTTTTGAAACTTTTTTTCACGCGTGTATAGGTAACACACAAATTTTCAATTTCCATTTAGTAAGAAAAGCAGAAAATTAAAAGTAAAATCATGGGACGACGGTAGATTGATTATAATAAAATGTGCTGTAAGCATTTCAGCAGGAAATGATTATTAAAGATGGAATTATTTACAAAAATCCAATGTACTAAACCCATTACGACTGGTCAAAATGGCGACTTCGTCAAAAAGGCTCAAATTAATGTATCATTATTTCTTAGCCTCGGAAAAATATGAAAACAAATCTGCATGAGGCACTTTAATAAGCTTTGAAAACGCAGACATTAATCCCGACTAAGGCTGTGGATCGTTGGGTGAGTGGCGATCCTATCCAATCCACGATTCAGCACTTACGATCCACAAATCGAATCACGAATCTTTTATTATCAAGTAACCCACCTAAAACTGTTTAAAAAATGCAGTCCTGAAGACAGCTAAAATATTTTTAGGAATATTGAAGTAAATCAATGGAAATTGTTCTATGGCTTAAATTTATACGTACTCCCTTCCAGTTAATTGATTTACCAGTATCGTTATTTAAAGAACCGATTAGACATCTTGGCAAACAAAGTATAATTAGACAATATTTATTCAGAGATACAGGATATTTAAGAACAAAGTATACGCCTTTAATTTGTTACAAAACAAGATCGCGAACCACGAATCTTGGTAATGACGATTATTCATATCAATTTTTCAATTTCTTTCGTGAATACCCGAGTACTCGGATACTCGCCACAGCCCTAATCCCGACTGCATTATAATATGATCTAAGAAGGTTATACATTTGTATTTGCTTACGAAAAAATGCACACTTCTTGCGACAGTAACCTTAATCTGGCTTAACGAGTTTTCGTCCATTCATGTACCATCGGATTTCAACATAAATGAATGGATTTTATCCCAAGAAATTGATCAAATTCAAGAAGATACTTACCATCTAACTTTTCATGAAGCTCTGTACCTATGAAATGTTTAGTGATTAAAATATTTTATCTATTTGAAGAAGCGTTTTTTACTGCTTTACAATAGTGACCATCTTGTAACGCGATCACGTTATCAATACCCGACGCTTTAATTTTAGGAGTCCAGACCATTCATTTGAAAGACCCTGATATGTGTGAGCTCAACCCCACCTGATGACCAATGAACGTAAGAATGGAAAAATAAGAATGTTCTATAATAATACAAACACTTACTAGTACTCCTAAGAATTTTGTGTGACAACGATTCACGGTGAATGATAATCAGGGTGACTTATTTATTATTACAACACTGTGTTACAACAAACATGGCATACTCGTATACAGTGCAACTTGTCCAAGGCAATGCCCTTTTGGATAAGCAAAATTAGGTTGTTGTTGAGAGGTTGTTGCTCTAGAGATCTTAAATTAACAGTTAAATTGTGCAGTAGGAAAATAATATACTGTCGTTGTTTAAAGAGAGGTTGTTGCTCAAGAAAGGGCCGCTCTGGAGAGGTTGTACTGTATACATGTACTGTAAGAAATGCTACTATTATTTAGTGATTAAATTTATTCACAGATCTGTGTTGTGACCATATATTCATTACCACAAGCTGTTATGCTGCATGGCCTGACTCGTTGACAATGACAGATTTCCAGGTCGCCATTATGTGAGAGATTTCAGAGAGGTAACTCAAGGCTTATTTTAATGCTATTGAGCCGGTCAGTGTATACTGCATACTATTATATTTGTGAGTTATTTACGAAAAGGGTGACTTTGTGATACCATATGTGTAAATAAATAACAAATTAAATACAGCATTATTATTATTATTATATGTCTTTACGGACAGAGTTACTTATTATAATTGTACGATATTCAGGATTAGATTCACCTTGTTATTATTATATGTGTAAGTTATTTACGAATAGGGTAACTCCAGAGAATTAACCTGTTTGTATGACAGTTCACCTAAACAGGGATTTCTTGTAAACTTTCAATATTTTCTTGAATTTAAACTACATCATTCCGCCTTTAGATAAACAAGCGGGTCAAGATGACAATCATTGTTTGTTCATTAAAACTTCGTTAAAAAACTGTGTCATGAGGTCTGTTGATATCAAGGTTTTCCTGTGATTTGACAAGGTGACCTAGTGTCTGATCATGACTCATAGATGACGCATGTCCGAACTTGTCCCACATATCATTATTAAGACAAACATTCTAGCAAGGTTTTGTGAAGGTCCAATCAAAATTTGACATCTGTAGTGTTAATAAGGTTTTCCTTAGATTTGACCTGGTTTACCTGGATTTTGACATCACGTGACCAATATTCGAAATTGTCGATCCTCATTAAGACAAACAGTCTGACAAGGTTTGGTGAAGATCCAATCAAAACTGTAACACTTACAATGTTAAAAAGGTATTCCTAAGATTTGACCCGCTGACCTAGATTTTGACATCATATGACCCATATTCGAATTTGTCCTCATTAAGACATAGTTACAATTTGACAAGGTTTGGTGAAGGTCATATCAAAACAGTGACATCTAGAGTATTAACATGGTTTTTATCTAAGATATGACCTGGTGACCTAGTGTTTGACCCTAGGTGACCCATATTTCAAATCGTCCAACATATCATAATGACAAACATTCTGACAACGTTTGGTGAATATCCACTCGAAACGGTAACACCTACAATGTTACCAAGGTTTTTCTAAGATTTTACCTGATGGCCTAGTTTTTGACCCCAGGTGATTCATATCCAAGCTTGTTCTACCTATACTCAGCAAAAAAAGAAAGTTTACATTATTCATGTATTGTTATTTCAATGCTCATTAAAGAAATAACCAAGGACAGACATCGTGACATTTTAACTGTCCACCCTGTTGAAGAATTCCAGGGAAAACAACTCAAAATTACTAAACAGAAAGGGGAATAACTGATTTTTAATAAAACAGCATTATGGGTATTCAAACTATCGGTTCATTTGCTGTTGACCTGTTTTAATGTTATTAAATGTATTGCTGTAAAGAAAAACAAGTTAAAGTTGATGCTGCACAACATTGGATGCCAAACCATGACTGATCACAAAAGCTCACCCTGGGCAGTTATTAGAGCTGAAAATCTATCTTTATACATTCAGCATTTAACCAATATATACAAGTGTTAGTTTATCTTAGTTTATATTTACAATGGATGGTTTCAGATTTTGTAAGCATAGTGACCCTTTAATCTATTTCATCGAAATAAATTTTATGAAACATTCATATTACTTGTATATGATGTACAGAATCAGAGGCTGAATAAACTTAGATGGACTTTTTTGGTGTAAAGGGAAACAATCTAGAGATAATAGGGGTGGCTTATTCTTCTAGAGAATTACTTTCATTAGTTATTACATAATGTTGCCAGGCTGCTGTGCTAGACTCCCGAGTGCACCAGGCCTATGTCCCTCGGGATCTTGAGTTCAAGCCCTAGACCTAATTTTCTATGAGTAAGAAATGTTTAGGTATGGTAATATTGGAGGTTTCATTCACTTACATAATCACAATAACAGTCTATCATTTTGTGGTTACAGGTCACATGGAAATAAGAAACAGTCTTCAACTAAAGTTGTAAGCACAGTACACTTTAAGCATAAGGCTATGATTGGGAGATTTGGGCAAATCGTTCTTGACAATAAACTACCAACACAGTTTGATGCCAATTAGAGCAAGAGCGACAGTCAGCAATATAAGACTATTCAAGGTAAAATTTTATCTAATGATTGTGTAGTACATGACATTCTTGTTCTTAGTCGATAGATTGGGCTGGTAACTTACTTATGTACTTATACAGGATATTACATACTTTGTTTGTCTGTTACATACTTAATGAAGCACAAACATACTGTATACGTCTTAATATTGGCACCCATTTTATTTTGGCGATATTGGCGGTCATCATCGGAACCGCCAAATCTAGACCGCGCCAATATAAAACCACGCCAATAATGAACACCGCCAATAATTTTGTCAAAGAAAATTATTGTAACTTTTGTTATCAAAAGATGTAACTAACACTTTTTCATGTAACTATTTGTTTAGTATGTTTGTACATGTATTATTATTTGTTTACCTTCATCAGTTAAAGTACATGCATTACGTTTATTGCCTTAGGATGAATCTTAATTGAAACAAGGTAAAATCTAAACGATTCAAACAATACAGCTTATTTGTCACACCATATAAAACTTATATCGTCGGCACAGACTAAATTAAACCCGGTATAATAACAATTTTTGTCAATTTAAGATAAATCATCGAAACAAATAATCACTTTTAGTCATTGTGTTAATACTTGTTTGATCCCAAGCAATTACCAACACTTTGGTTTTCATGTAACTTATTCTTGCTGTTTATACATATCACTTGATACGATAGTAGTTAGAAAGATATTTATTAAAATAGTCTAATTATTTCCCTTGAAAATGGCGGAAACTTATTTTCTTAAGTGTTTTAA
This sequence comes from Lutraria lutraria, assembly GCA_964023205.1. Classification (NCBI taxonomy): domain Eukaryota; kingdom Metazoa; phylum Mollusca; class Bivalvia; order Venerida; family Mactridae; genus Lutraria; species Lutraria lutraria. Next base: position 22,601,453 of record OZ026842.1, on the reverse strand, counting down.
TTTTGGCGCTTAAGAAGACAGGACATGGTTTTATTTTGGCGTTTGGATATGAAACCGCCAAATATAGAACCCGCCAATTCATGAACATCTTAAAAATGCCAAATTTTGCACCCGCAGAATTAAAGACATATACAGTACTTGAAGACTTGGATACCATGTATTCTTCTTTAATTCGTTTCAAACTCAGTTAGTCTGTTACATAGTCTGTTAGAAAATAACATACTTAATAAGGTACTTCCATATTCTAGCCAGGCAATTACATCCCTAGTTAGGTACTTACTTATTTGGTCTGTTGCAAATTCAATTCAGCACTTTAATATAATGCCAGACGCAATAATACTTATTTAGTATGTTACATATTTGCTAAGAAATGTACTTAGTCAGTCTGTAAGCATAATTAGTCAGGCATGTGCATACATAGTTAATCTGTTACATACTAAGTTCAGCACTAACATAGTTAGTCAGTTGCATACTAAGTCAGACATTTGTATACTTAGGCAGATACTTACATACTAAGTTTTGTCTGTTCCATACTAAGACAGTTACATATAAAGTCAGACACTGTTAGACATATACTTATTTAGTTAGGTCCTTATACTCGTATATGCTAAGTTAGTCTTTTACATCCTATGTCAGGCACTTATATACTTATTCAGATACTTAAATATCAAGCCAGACACTTACACACTTATTCAGATACTTAGATATTAAGACAGGCACTTATATACTTATTCAGATACTTAGATATAAAGCAAGACACTTATATACTTATTCAGATACTTAGATATTAAGACAGGCACTTACATACTTATTCAGATACTTAAATATCAAGCCAGACACTTATATACTTATTCAGATACTTAGATATTAAGACAGGCACTTATATACTTATTCAGATACTTAGATATTAAGACAGGCACTTATATACTTATTCAGATACTTAGATATTAAGACGGGCACTTACATACTTATTCAGATACTTAGATATTAAGACAGACACTTATATACTTATTCAGATACTTAGATATTAAGACAGGCACTTACATATTTATTCAGATACTTAGATATTAAGACAGGCACTTATATACTTATTCAGATACTTAGATATTAAGCAAGACACTTACATACTTATTCAGATACTTAGATATTAAGACAGGGACTTACATACTTATTCAGATACTTAGATATTAAGACAGGGACTTATATACTTATTCAGATACTTAGATATTAAGACAGGCACTTATATACTTATTCAGATACTTAGATATTAAGCAAGACACTTACATACTTATTCAGATACTTAGATATTAAGCCAGACACTTACATACTTATTCAGATACTTAGATATTAAGACAGGGACTTATATACTTATTCAGATACTTAGATATTAAGACAGGGACTTACATACTTATTCAGATATTTAGATACTAAGTGAGGCACTTATATACTAATTCAGTTACATACTAAGTCAGACATACTTATTCAGAATCAAATACTTAGATACATGTGTACTTAATATAATACTTACATATTTCGTCATACATACTTAGTAAACTAGATATATACTTTAGGCACTTACATACTAAGGCAAACACTTACATACCTAATCAGGCAATTCCATACTTAGTAATAAACTTACATATTTAGTCAAACTTATATACTTAGTTAATCAGTTATATACTAGGTCAGGGGCAAATACTTACATATTTAATCAGGCACCTATATACTTTGCCAGTCACATACATACAAAGTTAGTCAGTTACATCCTTAGTCAGGTACTTACATTCAGCCAAACCAGTGGTCATCTTTAGGAAAGAGAAAATGTGGCCTTTATTGACAGGTGACCTTTATTTGGAGGTCATTTGCTCTAGATATTCAATGACAGTTCTTTAAAGAGTAGCCTATATTCAGAGGATGGCCTTTATTCTGGGGTGACCCCTTACACAGGTTTGAGTGTATTTAGTCAGGTCCTTAACTAACTTAGTTTGTCTGTTTATATTTTGTTAAGCACATTTGTGAATAGATATTCCAACTTACATATTTTCAAATTTTGTCTAGTTAATGATCATTTAAATAAATACTGAAATTGTTCTTTTTATAGCATGGTGCAGAGAAATAGAAATCACACATTAACTGGATGTATGATTTACAGAATGCTGTGGTGGTATTATTTTCCCATGATGCTCCTGTATTGATCTGATGCCTACCTGAGGGTATGTACACAAGTCTCAAGTATAGTCTTAGCTTAGATTGCATAATTGCTACATCACATATTTTTCAATTATATAATTAATAAGGGCTTACATATTTATCAAGTACATATACATGTTCTTGAACTAGATTTTGTGTCACATGTTCTTGAACTAGATTTTGTGTCAGCTAATGGATCCTCATAAAAGCAGGACCATGGTTGCATTTCATCAGAGTGTGGTCAGTTGTTTCCGAACATTATAAGTCAATAGTTAAAAGTTGATAATGTGCAATTTTATTAAACTGTCAAAGCTGCATGATTTCACAGTCAATGCTTGCATTTATTTTTATCTTCGGCAAGGTAGTACCGTACAATTACTTTGGTAATCTGTACTATGATTTTTGTTATACCAGTGAACAAACATGCAATTATGTATTTAATCATGACTACAAAACATTATACAATGGTAAAAAAATAACTGGCATGAAGCTAAAAATAATCACATTCATCAACTGTGGAATTATTTAGCTTTGACAGTTTAACAAAATTGCATCACACATTACCTTAAGCAACAAACAATAAGTCAGTCAGTCACATACGAAGTTATATTCACTAAATAACATACAACTAGCTAATCACCAAGTTATATTCATCAATTAATTAACATACAATTAACCAGTCACAACGCAAGTTATATACAGTAATTAACATACAATTAACCAGTCATTTACCATGTTATATACAGTAATTAACATACAATTAGCCTGTCACCAAATTATATACAGTAATTAATATACAATTAGCCTGTCGCCAAGTTATATACACTAATTAACATACAATTAGCCAGTCTCTACACAAATTATATACACTAATTAACATACAATAAGCCAGTCACTACACAAGTTGTATACACTAATTAACATACAATTAGCCAGTCACTACACAAGTTATATACATGAACACTAATTTCCATACAAGTAGCCGGTCACTTACCAAGTTATATACACTAATTAACATACAATTAGCAGGCCTTTTACCTTGTTATAAACAACCAGTCAGTGACATTGTCTTGTACATTTGGTCCATCACTTGTTGAATACATACTATGTATACCTAGATATATATATTGTCACTTACTTGGTCAGATATTTACGGAGTTATATACATTTAACTGGGTACTTACCCAGTCACTTATGGAAGTTATAGACACAACCAGTCACTGATAATGTATTTATGATAGGGTAAGCGACTGACTTAGTTTTTTACATGACCTATTCAAAAATGCTTGTTAAAAATAGTTAGTCACTTAGCAGGTTATATACACTTGGTCATATGTAAATAACTTAAGTTACTTACACTAAGTCAGTTATATACACGGTCAATTACTGACTAAGTGTATAAAATAGGGTAAGTGATTGGTTAATTGTATATAACTATGTAAACATCCGACACTTATATGGTCACTTACCTATAGTCTCATAGACTTAGACATGTCTTGAATAATATGGCTGTTATAATTAAGATATTACAAGGGTGATAAGGTGACTGGTTGAGATACTGGCTATAATAGCTCTAGTTGTATACAACTAAGAAAGTATCTGACATTTAGTTACTTACTTCATCACATTGGATATTTGAACTACATGTATACTACTCAAAATTTGATAAGGGTCACTAGCAATATTGCTTGAAGTAATTGTTTCAAACTTTTATAATGTCCCCATAGTAAAATATGTATATTTTATATATTTTTTATAAATGGAGCTCAAATTTTTAATGCACATCTCTATCAAGTCGAGCTACATGACTCTATCAACAAAAATGCATGTTATTGAATTTTACCCTGTTATGTCTCTGGAGTTATTAAACAGTTTATTTGCATGTGCAGCACATGGAAAGTATGAATCTTTGCAATAATTTCTGAAATTGATAGAATGTTTAGCCACATTACAGAATCAAAGCACTGAGAGTACTGTCATGAATGAAGTTTACATGTGTCAGATAAAACATGCCTTGAAAAATTAAAGGCCTGTCACTGTCGAGAATTTGATGAACAGTTCACTATATGTTCATCAGTTAATTCATGAATTGTTCATGATCTTATTCATGACCTACAACTTGGACATGAAGTTCATGAACAAACTGATTTATGAACCTTGGGCAGTCGTTATCAGAAATGTGTTTCTTATTAGGTTTGTGAATTATTGATGAATTATTTTGATGAAGCTTTGAAGAACAATTCATGAAACTTCCTGAACAGATTATGAACTTATGATGTTCATGAACAGTTTGTTAAAAATTGTTCACCGACTTCAGTTGATTAGTTAATATGTAAGTGAACCTTTGATTAAATTTGATGAACAATTCATTAAACTATATAAAACTGTTCATGAACAACATCAGTTCATTAACAAATTCTTAACAAGGATGTTATCTTAAAATGAATTAGGATTAGAGGGTCAAGTATATAGTCTTGAAAAAATGTACATCATTAAGCCAATTAACCACAATTATCAAGGAATAGTATCACTAAATTACTAGCTGAAAACCCCCAAAAATTCAGTACCTTCAGCACTTTGATCTGTATACACACATTGAACTGTACAGACTGTAGCACTACTTTTGTGAATGGAACTATTTCCGGTAGTAGTAAATCTTGTTCTTAATTATTATACTTGTTAGTTTTACAGTTTAAATTGCCAAACTATTGCCTGTGCTTTCAAAATCAACAAAATCCTGCAATATATCTCCAACATTTATCAAAACTGCAAAGTCTGCAATGTACTTTCTTATACAAGTAGCACTATTTTTCAACACAGATGAGCGGTGTCACTGTTTTGTCGCCACAAAAGTGGTGTATATCTATCGGAACTCCATTCGTAAAAACACAAAATGAGACGAGATGTCCATTGAGGAAAGGGCCCGCATCGGCCTTATTCAGGGAGGGGTCCCATACTATGGTACTATCATTTTACGTTTATCACTATAGTTGTCATATGTATACATGAAAAGTTACGGACGTTTTGTGTTCAAAGATTAAAAAACACTTTTCCAGTAACTAAATTTTCATGAATTTATTTGACAGCTGTGATGATTTAGTAATACGTAAAATGATACCATAATACCAGATTAAATTATAATGAGTTGCTTCAGCCTTCAAACTGTAACTTAATTCACAATAAATTTTAGAATTTAATGACATTCAGTACTTTTTGGTGATATTGGAGAAAACAATTGGGGATTTCTAAAATGAAAATAGAGTGTTGTTTTTTGTCTTTTGTTTGATAAAGGTAGATAATTAATTAATTAAATACTGCAGCAATACAGAAGTTGCACATAGACGTATCATATTTTCTAGTAAATAACAGGGCAAAATCAAGTATAAAACTTAACTACAGATATTTCATATGTTAACTAAGTGGTTTGTTTTTATTTGAAGTGTTAAGTAAATTAAATATTAATTGAAATCTAAATGCACCTGAAGTACAAGACCCTCGCTAAATAAGGCCGACAGCACTGGCTCTTTCATCAATGGACATCCACCCCATTTTGTGTTTTTCTGTAACTTAATTTACCACACGCAAATTAAATTTTTTATAACAGAAGAAATGGGGTAAAAATCAATAGAACACATTTTGTTGATAGTCATGTACATCCAATTTTTACGAAGGGACATTTTAAGTTTTGTTAAGCATATATGTAGGAAATATACAATCACTGAGTGAGTGATCTTTAAAATTTGGAGTAGTATATTTCTTGATGTATTAATTGTGTATATATGATTGTTAAATAGAATATTTTTATGTGATGTTATATGATAATGCAATAATTTAGGGATGTAATATTTGTATAGAATATTTTAAAAATGTCAGTGATAATTTAGGAACAATATGTTGAAAATGAGATACACAAGGCCGACTCTTACACATTTGTTGGTCTGTGTAAAGTGTAGGCACTTATTGAATTTTTGCCGTCTTTGTGGGCAAATTTTTTTTTTTTTTTTTTTAAATTCTGCTTTCTTCTCATATTTACTTGCTTATTATTTCATTTTTATCAAACTTGTTGTTTCTTCATTTGTAATACTAAATTGATTTTGTATAATGTACTCTTCACAAATAAAAAATGCTAACAATACACCAAGTCTTTAACAGTTTATTTATACACTTGTAGTGATATTATGACAAAAGTAAATCTTAAATTTACATGCAAAACAAATGATCTTCAATAATACAATGTATGAACAGAAAAGTCATTTTACGACTACTTGAATGATTCTAATAAAACAGAAAATATATTTCAGCATAAATTGAACCTCTTGTTCTCACTAAAAGTTAAAAGTGAGTTTCTGAAATTATTGTTATAATAGGGGCTGCAGACTAATAAACAAGTATACATAGTTCCCACATCTACAATATTTACCTCCATTGGCGGCCATCTTGAAAGGCTAATTTGACAAGAATTGATAAATGATATTTTTGTTGATATTCATATGTGACAACTACTTTTTGTTGTTTTTTCTTTTAAACACATAAGAAATTTGACTTTCAAGATGGCCGCCAATACAAGGGAGGGAACTATGTACGTATTATGTCAAAGCTTTTAGCTTCATAATTTATACGAAAAGATGTTGAATGTACAATCATGTATTTAACAGTCCGTGCCACATACAAAATTACTAGAATATAAACATGAGGAATGGGACATTCGCTAATGATGAAATACAAACTACTGACTGCAGTATGAAGTTAAAAGAAGTGAATGAATAAATTTAGTAACCGTGTAATTATTAAGTTTTGACAGTTTGATAAAATTTCACTAAAAAGAACAAAGAATGCAAGTATAAAGCAACACCCTTTTGGAGTAGCAGAGGATGGTTGCTCTAGAGAGGTTGAATTAATAGTTAAATTATGCTGTTTTTGAAGGGAGTTTGTTGCTCTTGGAGAGATTGAGCAATATAAACAAAGTTTAAACAATGCACAGGCAGAAATTAAGAATTATCATTTTTTGCAAATTGATTATGATTATGACAATTTCACATGTTTTTGTGTCAATGTCATTCTTGCATATAACAATGCTCTTCCTTAGGAAAGCAATAATATTTATATATTAAATTCAATTATGATGGCCAGTAGACTTTTAGTTTAACATCCAGATCAGCATCAATGATCAAGTAAAATCAATCATGTGGAGTCAAAAACAAATATACCTAGTAAATGTAAACAAAACTATATCCCCCCCACCCCAAAAAAGTGTTTGGGCACAAAAATGAACATTAAATAGTTGATGTTCACTGAAAATTTACAATGATGATCAGTTTGTGACTTAATTAATAATCAACAAAGATGTAAAATGTTGTATTTGGCATATACACATTTTAAAGCTGAATCAAACTACCAGTAAGTTACTAACATGTAAGGGAAATGTTTCACTCAATTATAAATTCATATATTAATGATACAGAATGAATGAACTGAAAGAAGGAGATTAAAAAATTTGTCTTATTGGAGATATTTCTCTAACCAAGTTGTTTGTTTTCCATTGTTGTGTTGAAAGATTTCACAGTAAACCATACCCTACATCCAAGATTGTATCTTGTATCACCTACAAAAACATGAGATAAAAAATAAAACAGAAATAACTTCATACAGGCATCTACAGTACAATAGACCTTAGTTAGTGTTTCTTTGTTTTATTGACATTATATCAGAAGTCAACAACTTTTAGAACATTATGATTTAAGAAATATAAGAACACTGCAGGCACAAATTATGCCAAGGTGAAAGTGAGGTTGGTTGATATGGGTAAATTGAGAATGTCATAGGCAACAACTGTATAAGTATTCAAGTGTTCTAGTAATTAAGCAGTGTTGGTGCTAGATGAAATGGTAAAATCTACTTAACCTTGTACGAACGGACAGGGCAATTACCATAATTATGCTTCCTGCATCATACATAACTGGGCAAGTAACCGGCTATAAGTGTCTACGTGAATGACAATTATATATAACTATGTAAGTAACTGACTAAGTATTCAGGTGTTCTTGTATGGATGGACAAAAGGATGGAAGGACAGACAAGACAATCACTATAATATTATGTCTCCTGCATTATAGATACTGGAGGTATAAAAAGCTACACCATAAACTTCTTACATACTAGGTTGACATCTGCTGGTACAGTGTGATTTCATTAACTTGTTGAAGCTGAACTAGAACTATCACAAAAGGTGATGAATACCCCCAGATGCCACCTTGACACAGTTATTGTTTCATTTCACAAAGGGAAATATTAACGTATTTTCATCTTTTTAGCACCTGCAAATTGTTGCTTAGAAATATCCCGACCAACTTCAATAATATTACAAAATGTATATAAAAAAAACAAAGGGCAATAACTCATTAAAATTTACTTGGACAAAACCTATTGTGGACATGCACAACTTGGCAAACTACTTATAACATCTAAGAAGTTTCACTAAAATTCCTGCATGTAGTTGCTAAGAAATGGTTTGGATAAAATTTACTTATTGTATAAAGCAAAAGGCCATAACTCAGTGAAAATCCAAACAAAACCTGGTTGTTGCATGGACAACTTGGCATACTTTTTATAACTTTTGTGAAGTTTCATTGCATTCCTAAGAGTAGTTGCTGAGATATTGCGTATACACTGCACAAAAAACAACAAAGGGCCATAACTCCGTGAAAATGTAACTGAACAAGACAAGCTTACTGCATGCACAACTAGGCTATCTACTGATCACATCTGTTTCATTGAATTCCTGTCAATAATTATTGAGAAATAGTCCGGACAAAATTTGCTCATTGTATATACAGAATAAAAAAACAAAGGGCTATAACTCAGTGAAAATTGATCCAAACAAAAAAATGATTTAAGCATGCACAACTAGGCTTACTACTGATCACTTCTGTGAAGTTTCATTGAATTTATCAAAATTCAGATGATATAAATTATAAGACATATACTTACCAGCAACAGTTACTGGTCATAAGATTTTCTTGGTTACTGCAGAACATTTTTCTTGGATTATCTAGAAAATAGATAGAGAGACATTCAATAAACAGTGAACAAGCAGAAAATCTTACAAAACAAATTTTGCATAAGATGATAAATCTTGAAAATGAAAACAAGTCAACAAACTTTCTTCCCTCATTGGTTGCTTCGGCTGTGCACCTGTCAATAATTTGCCCATTTCTGACAGGCAGGAATTTGATCAACTTAATGACTTCGGGTCCCGGGCAATGGATTTTGGCCAGGTTTTATATACATGTCTCATTTGATAGACTAAGAAGGCTCTAGGGTGGGGATTTAGACGAATACGCTTGTCTCTAGGGTGGGGAATTGCACATATACATTTAAGAAATGTCGAATTCCCTTGGGTCTGCCCGCTGCCCCCCTCCCTCCCCGAGCGGGCAAAATATTGACAGGTGCATTATAGTAGAGCAGCATAGCAAGACCGGTTGCAATTTTTGCTGCATCAAAAACTGGTTCCCAAATCTTTGTTGAATCAAAAACTGGTTCCCAAATTATTATTGGAAACAGAACGATAGACAGCTTTCTATAGCCGTTACTAGCTAGATGCGCATGAATTTTGATGCGGACCAAAGTACAATGTTTTACTGCATCCACCATGCAATTGTTAAACTAGTTCCCGTCCCATGTTGCAGTGCTAGTCTATTAAATTTTAGTTCAGTTTCCATTAGTACTTCCAGTACTTTGATTGCATGATGATTTCATTTTAGAACCAACAATGTTAGTTCATAAAGAATAAATACAGAAAGATTTACTTGAGTTTATCAAGGTTGATATTTGACTATGTTAGAAATTCATTCATTAAGGCAATAGTTTATATATAGTGGCATATTTCTGCATAATCTATTTAGATTACTTTCTTTCTATACATAGCGTGATGTCACTACGTTTGTCTAACCTCTATACATAGAACTGATTACTATCCATATTTGGATAGTTATACATACGCTAAAATATAGTTACACGGAAGGATAAAAATCGTCAAAAAAAACCCATATCGGTTGTATGTTATTAACAAAATTTGTTTAGTTATGTAAAATGAATACTTTATACCATTTCTATTCTTGTGCTTTTGTCAATAACACTAATTATTCAATGAAATGCAATGTTAAAGTATGTTTGGCTCCAATGTGTACCATACGGTGATGTCACACTATGTTATTGTTTATAACTTCCATTTTTTAGGTGCATGTAGTTCCTGCAAATGCCCTGAGCAGAAGAACACAGGTCAGTGCATAGCGCTACCGTGGTGTACACATTGGATTACTTTCATGAAAATCTATCTGATTTTTGTGACTTTAAGATGGGTCGCAGGTTTCCTCACTCGAAATGGTAATTTTTTCAGAAGTCAACGCACAATAAAGAAATTTTGCTTGAACATCCTATAAAGTATTGGCTAAAGCAGAAATAATATACATATATTTAAATGATATTTCCATGGAAATCACTAAAAAAGTGCCACCTAGCGAAGCTGTATGTTTTTTGGTGTTGCGGTCCGATTCCACCCATAACTAAATTTGTCCAAGACTGTAAGGTCATATACATTCATTGTAAATATGATTAGGATTGAATAAACATAGGCGTTAGGGTGTAAACAAGCTAAATTTAGCAAATTTTCAAAGTCAAGGGCCCATAACTCTAGAAGTTATTGTCCGATATTGCCTATAATCAAACTTAGCCGAGACATTGTGGCCATATACATTGTGAGCAAGTTTAATCACGATTGGTTAAGAGCAATGTGGATGCTAGAGTGTAAACAAACTAATTGTGGATGAATGCCGGACATTCAACGATCCTAAAAGCTCAACTGATGAATCAGGTGAGCTAAAACCATTCTAATGATTTTTTTTAAATGCAGTACTGATTCTTTAAACAATTTGAAAAACTTGAAAATAATAAGAACATAATGGTCACCGACTTTGCAACAATGAAACTTATTTAAACCCATATTGGAAACCTGCGATGCACCTTAAATGGAGCCCTATCTCCTAACCCACCTATGTGGATGGAAAATATGAAAGCAAGAACTCATATACATACATAGATTCACAACTTCAGTATTAACAGATTGAAATGCAATATTTCTAAATAGAATAAAACACAAATTTGATTTCTGTATACAAAAAGAGTTTAAAAAATGACCTGAAAAAAGTTGCATTTTCTACACTTATATTTATTTTTTGGTTACAGCTTTCGAGTATAGCAATGGATTGTGGGATTGCCTATTGATATTGTTTTAGCTATTTTTAGCAGTCGCAAATACATGATGTCTTTGATGAAAGTAACACATTTTCTCACAAAAATTAACTCTAAGTGTATGCAGAAATATGTCTCCATACAATAGCAATTTACAGCACGACCTCCATACAACAGCCACCAATGGGAAGGACAAGGATGGCTATTGTAAGGATCGAGGTGGCTGTTGTTGAGGAGAGTGAAAATAGAGTACAACATTAATCTAGGTTGCTAGTATACTGGCTGTTGTTTGGGGGTGACCATTCATGGAGGTTACACTATATACATTAAAGAAAACTACTACATACAATAAAACTACCTCTTAATTTCCTGCCTGTAATATCTGATCTTTAGTACACATAATCATCTTATTGTTTTATCTTCATTAGAATATTGATCTTCAATGAAGAACTGGGTTGTTTTGTTTCCATGGATACTGGTGAAGGTAAGCTGAACATGATCTTCATAGCCATCTTCAGAGATTGTTCCACAATCATAGAATAAAGCTACAAATTCAGCAGAAGTCAAATTGTAATCTTTGAGTTACACATTGGCTGAACAGAACAGAACAGATGATTTATTCAGATGTGTACAAAGTTCATAATCCATATCAGAAAAAAATACAAGTACAAATGCATAAGTCATATGAATATTTACACAAATAATGGTCAAATTATCCATGTATGAGTGAAATACATAAAGTCATGATATAAAAATTATATAATATACAATACAACAAGTTTACAGTCAGTATTGCACGCAAAACAAGTCCCTGCCAGCACATATCATTGGAATGTTAGCTGATGTTTATACAGCACCATCTGTCTAGATGTAGACTCTAGTGAGTGAGCCAGCTTAATTTATCATCTGGAAACCAAATTTCAGTGACCTAGATAAATGACCTATTGACCCCAAATGTAATTCTACTCTAGAGTATCCCCTTAGCTATCCATACACCAACTTTCATTGAAATTCATCACCCCTAACTGAAGTTACTATCCCGAAATCAATTTTTTATTTTTAGTAACACTGACCTGAATATTTGACCTATTGACCTCAAATGCAATTAAACTAGACTGTCCTAAGCCATCCATATACCAACTTTCATTGAAATCTGTCATCCCTAACTGAAGTTATCATCTGGAAACCAAATTTCTGTTTTTAGTAACAGTGACCTAGATGTTTGACCTATTGACCCCAAATGCAATCCTACCCTAGGTTATACAATAAGCTATCCATACACAAACGTTCATTGAAATCCATCACCCTTAACTGAAGTTATCATCCAGAAACCAGATTTCTATTTTTAGTTTCAGTGACCTAGATATTTGACCTGTTGACCTCAAATACAATCCCACTTTAAGTTATCCCCTAAGTTATCAAGTTTTATCATTAAGTGTATAAAACTATATCTGACAGACCTCTAATTGGCAAAATAATTGTTTGTATGTGATAAGAATCACACCCAAGTACATTAATTTTTATTATGAATATTGAAAGCTACCTGTAAATTTAATAAGTATCTATACTAAGCCAAAAAAGAATGTATCCACTTTTTAAAAAAATATTTCAATGAAATTAATAATTCGCCAAAATAACCAAAATACAATGTAAATGTATTTGTTGGAGTATCTGTTAACCTTGGTTTTAATAACAATCAGCCAAGCACTATATTATAAGCTGCATGGCTCGATTATCTTGCTTTGCACATACGCCACTAATATGCAGCTAATGTAGATTTATCAAAACATCGTTCTTTTGGAAATCTACGTCTATGTCATATTGATCCATTTTATTTTAATGAAATAAGGATCGCTGCTGCTTCAAATGTTTACAAGGTATAAAATTGTTCTTTATTTCAATGAAAATAAGAAATTTGAATGTATACTTCTTTTCTAAATATTGATAGATACATAAGAGTGGATACTTTCTATATAAAGAGAATTACAAGGGAAATAACTCAAAAATTAAAAATCAACAAAATTAAAAATTGTTTTCCTCTAAGTAGGGCATGTTTGAATTCAACAAATGCTGCTTGAATTGTTAAACAGTGCAGGAATAAAATGTTTCGGAACACTTGTTTTGATAACTTGTAACAATCATGTTTGTTAAATTACACAGACTGTCTTTGGTAAAATTCTTTTCGGAAAACACTTTGAGGTTATAAAACAATGTAATTATATACTTATTGAAATTTATGCAGCATTTCTTGTCAGACATAGCTTCATACACTTACACATGTTATTATACTGTTGACAAAAAGAGGAAAATTTCAATCAGATTTCAAGACTTTCATAATCAAGCAAAATCATTTTTCAGGGTTAATTTCATTAAACGTTTGGACCTGCCATAATGATTCTTGGGAACAAGCAGGCTGTAATTCTAGCTATAAACAGAAAGCCCCATATAAGATTTTAAAACTTTAGTTGAGACGGCTTCATACCCACGTAGAACCTAAGAAAGTTCCAATGGTCATTTATATTTCAGTAATTCATCTTTAAATTGGTGCCTTTACCACGTCACTTTTCAAAGAACGCGTTTGTTGTTGAGCGTTTGTTTACTAATTTTGTCCCACACATATCATTGAGAAGAACATGGTATGGGCACCATGTTAACTGACAGCTCAATGGAAAAAAAAATGAAAATAATAAAACATTGTTCATTGCTTATAAGGAGAGACAATATTTGTGTTACATCTATGCAAATCTACCAGGCTCTATACATACCTGAAGCAGACATATACGCAGTATAGAAGTATCATGGGAAGGTAAAATTCTTCCATTGTAGCATCACAAAGACGAAAAGTAGATTTCATTCTCAGTTTTCTCTCAAGTTCTGACAACCAATCTACAAAACAACAACAACATAATTTCAATCTTATTTTCTATGAAATTGAACACTTAATTATTACATGTAGATCGAGAAGTAGACTGCTGCATGCGGAGAGCAAGGTAAGTATTGGTACAGAATCCAATTGCTTTAATGCCCACTGCAGGTTACCGTGAGTGTAAAGTAGAATGGGAAATATTAAATTCATTAAGCTGGGAGCTTAGGGCTGCTAGGGCACCAGTTGGTCCCAGGATTGATCAAAACCACAAGATTCTACAGATGAAAAATAACACCCCTGCCACTGGTATATCACATATACTGAACTATTGTAGACAACTGGAGTACCACCAAAAAATATTTAAAAAAGGTAAAGGGTAAGTTTATAGTCTGAATTTTATATACATATTCAACAGACTTTCACAAGTTACCCCCCCCCTAGATCACTGGGTTATAGGTCGTCTGTTAACACTATGATAAAGTCATCGACACGCTGAGAGTGATAAGAGTATGAAATTTTTAACACCTACCTTAGACTGATGGCCAAGTCTTCATTGTAGAACACAGGCCTAAAAAAATACAAGTCTATTCATTCACATGCACCATACCTAGAATTGTTCACTGTTCTTGTTGCCAACTACTTTAATGTAAAATGATAAATTTAAAAATAAATACTAATATCATAGGTCAATTGATTAAAGGCTATTTTAACAAGAGGGCCAAGATTCCCTATATCGCTCACCTGAGAACAACTACATTATAATTAATGACCAGGTGATATAGTTTTTCATCTTGTATGCGCAGTTTCTACATAGAGTTTGATCAAACCGAATTTTTCTTTTCATGAATAATGGATGCTGTGTAAATATGATTATGATTAGTGAAAAAATCAAGATGCTATAATGTAATAAAATTGAAATATAGCAATTTTTCTAAGTAAAGAGCCCATAACTCTGCAAGCACTGGTTCAATTTCGCCTATATCAAACTCACAGAGACCTTTAGGTCATACACATTCACTGTAAATATGTTAAATATTGGTGAAAAAATGGAGAATGTAAACAAGTAAAAATAAAGCAAATTTTCTAAGTCAAGGGCCCATAACTCTGGAAATACATGTAACATTTTGCCCATAATCGAACGTAATCGATATATAGCTGTGGATGCTAGAGTATAAACACCCTAAGTGTGGACGGGTACCGGCATTCATCGATCCTAAAGGCTCATCCTGAGCCATTGGCTCATGTGAGCTAAAAATTCAACCAATTGTTGTCGAGCTTAAGAATGTTAGATTTGAAACAAGTCATTGAGCACTTATGATGATGTTTTATTGTTATACACAATACTGTCAGTAAAACAGTAAATCTATTTTAAATAACTTTGCTTAAACATCAACTACAAAATATCTATTATAACATTCAAATAACAACCTGATTCTCCTTAGGCATAAAAGAAATATGTATTTTTCTGGTTACTTGTTCATTACAATGGGATAGGAAGGTTTGGGCTTTTTTGGTCACTTGAAAGCACATGGAAAAGTAAAAAAGCAACTGTCTACTTTCTCACATAAAGAGATATGGTCAGTAAGTTTTTTTACAAAATTCAGCAGTAACATTACAATATCCTAACAAAGAAATTGAAGAAAATTAAACAAACTATAAAATAGTAATACAAAATCATCTGAAGAAAGAATACATAATTTAAATGTATAAAGCTCACATACCTGTGACCTAAAATCAATTTCATTAGTAAAATATCAACCTACCATGTGCCTGTCTGCTAACAATCTGATCGAAAACTGGTTCTCCTTACAAACGTGTGTACACTTTTCAAGAAGCATGAGAATTTTGCATCAAAAACTGGTTGACAAATGGGATGATAGGAAAGCACTGAACCGTTTTATACTAAGATTTAAATTTGCTGTGTAATCAAAATGATTAACAAACAAGAGAGCCAAGTGGCCCTGCAATGCTCACCTGAGAAATGAGTTGTGGCAATATCAATTATGAATTTGATTTAAATGTGTGCTGCAATAAGTAAAAAGTATTTGAAAATTAGACCTCATGCAGGGATATCATTTTTAAGCCATTAATTTTGTAACAGGGCCTCTACATGCTGCTACATGCAAAATATCTAAACTCTTAACCTTGTGCTTTCAGACAAGAACTTTTTTTTATATTTTCCCCTATATAAATCTATATGAAACAAATGATCCCTGGGGTGGGGTCAATTTTAATCCCAGGGACATTATCTTAGCAACTTTTTTGGAGGGTCTCTAGATGGTGCTCCAAGGCTAATATCTAAGCTTTAGACCATGTGGTTCAAGACAAGATTTTTTAAGATTTTTCTTTTGGTTGCCATGGAAACCAGAGTACAGCATGTAATGACATGGCCTTCGCAACTATTGTAAAGGACCACCCAAAGATTATTCCTGTGGAGGACCACAAACAAAATACTATACTAATACTTCACACTCAGGTGAGCAAAAAACATGACTGCAATTCTTGTACAATAAATTGACCAGTGTAGGATGTGTTGTGTATTTTACAAGGGATGATAAGGCCATACCAGTTCAATTATTTGTTCATCGGATTTGCTGCTCGCGTTTTATTAGAAATAGAAAAAATAATATTTTAATTTGTGCTTTTGACTACCGGTACTTGCTGACATGCCAAGATAATAAAACAAGAGGGCAAAGATGACCCTACATTGCTCATATGACAATCACTCATTAAGGTTTGTGGCTTGGTTAAAATCGCTAAAATAACGTAAAATGATATTTTACATTATTTACAAAGATATAATATCATACTTTAATACCAAGCAACAAAAAATTCTAACAGAGCGCTCAAAAATGATGTTTTATTGCGATAAATAATGCACTCCTTTATCGACTTTTCTCTAACATAATGTGCATTGTATTGGTATGATAATTTATGATACTGTTATTTCATTCATGACAAAAAATTTGTTAAAAAATCTCTTACTAGACATCAATTATTGAACCGTAAACATAAGCGATTGAATGGGTTGCGTCAAATTTGTTGATTTTATGAGATGATAATGATCCGAACCTTTAATTGCTCAGCTTATAACTAGAGCTATCACAGAGGTGACTACTACCCCTGCCACCGCCTTGACACTAAGAATGTGACAGTACACTATACGGCTAAGTTCAAGGGCACATTACTCTGCAATGAGAGGATCACTGGGCATGAAAATTGTGTCTTGCACATCTACATTTAATATTGATATTATATTTCATATTTCAATTCCATCCCTTGAAAAATGTGGAAGTTGTTCACTTCACAAACTAAGACTGCCATTGTACACTATATGGCTAAGTTCAAGGGCACATAACTCTGTAATGAGTGAATCGCTGGGAATGAAAATTGTGTTTTGCACATCTACACTTCATGGTGATAACATATTTCAAGTTAAATTCAATTCCATCCCTTGAAAAAAAATGAGAAAGTAGTTTGCTCCACAAACTTCAGATATTTTATGCGGACGAAAGGGACGGACAGACCAACGACAGACTGACCGACAGAGTGACTCCAATACACCCCCTCTCAAACTTTGTTTGTTAATCTAGGGAACTATGCCTCAGAATTTTGATACTTGTTTTAATTTTTTATCTTTGGATTATAACTTACTAGACAGTGGGTTATGGGTACGGAATTTCTTTAAAATCAAGTTTCGAACGAACGGAGGACTTTACAAAACAAGAGGGCCACTATATCGCTCACATGACAATCGGTATTCAGTCATTGAAGCATTGTTTTGAACCTGTGACCTAGATTTTGACCCTAGATGATCCTTGTTAAAACTTGTCCTACATATAATTAAGACAAACATTCTGACAAAATTTGGTGAAGATCCAATGAAAACCATGAAAACTACAGCATAGACAAGGTTTTCCTAAGATTTGATCTCGTGACCTAGTTTTTGACCCCAGATGATCTATGTTCGAATTGGTCTTACCTATCATTCAGACAAACATTCTGACAACGTTTGGTGAAGATACAATCATTTGACATCTACAGTTTTAATAAGGTTTTCCTAAGATTTGACCTCGTGACCTAGTTTTTTACCCTAGGTGACCCATATTTGGTCTTGTCCTTAGTATCATTAATACACAATCTGACAAGGTTTGGGCAAGATCCAATTAAAACCATAAAATTAGGAGCTTTTATAAGATTTTTACCTAAGATTTGACTTAATGACACAGTTTGTGACCCCGGCTGACCCATATTCAACCTTGACCCACTTATCATTAAGACAAACATTCTGACAAGGTTTGGTGATGATCCAATCAAAACTGTGACATCTACAGTGTTAACAAAGTTTTCGTAAGATTTGACCTGGTGACCTAGTTATTGACCCCAGATGACCCATATTTGTACCATATTTGGACCGTTATATCATTAAAACAAACAATTTGACAAAGTTTGGTGAAGATCCAATTATAACTGTGAAATCTACAGTGTTAACATGGTTTTTCATAAGATTTGATCTAGCGACCTAGTTTTTTACCCAAGATGATCCATGTTCAAACTCGTCCAAGATATTATAAAGACAAACATTAATTCTGACAAGGTTTCATGATCATCCAATCAAAACAGTGACTTCTAGAGTGTTCACAAGGTTTTCCAGCAATTTGCCCTAATGACCTAGTTTTTTTACCGGAAATGACCCATTATCAAACTTGACCTACATATTATTAAAACAAACATTCTGACAAAATTTCATGAAGATCCAATTTAAACAGTGATTTCTACAATCACAAGGATTTCCCTTATTTGGCTCTGGTGACCTAGTTTTTGACCCCAAATGGCCCAATATCAAACTTGTCTGAGATTTTGTCGATATTAACATTCTGACCCAGTTTTGCTAAAATTGAGCTAAAAATGTGGCCCCTGGTGTGTTCACCATGTAAAGTTTGACAATGCACGACACCGGACGCCGGACAAAGACTGATCAGAAAAACTCACCCTTTCACTTTGTGACATGTGAGCTAAAAACTGAGGCAAGGTTCCCTGCATTATACATTTATAGTCATTTTAAGGCTATTTGTTGTAATATATTCCCATATGCAGAGTAGTTCACAGTATGTTAGCACTGTTCGCAAAAAATCAACGATTTATAAATGTTGTGAGGTAGGTGGTTTTTTTTTTGGCCTAAACTTTTTAAATACGATGTCTTCTGCACAATAATACACATGAAATGAAAGAACTTTAAAACGGCACTCGGCGGATAGTAATCAAACCACACCGTTTTCCCAAAATCAAACAAAAGGTTATGAAAGTGTACAAATTAACCACATACAGTGCTAAATATAAAATTCACAATGATTCTTTATTAGTCCAAATCTTTTTTATCTCATGATAAAATGAAATCAGACGCCACTTTTTCCCGACTGTTTATGGCTTGCGTATGTAGAAAAATCCAAATTTTTGTTTATTTTGTGTCTTAGGATAGACTCTGGAGTTATGCAGTCCAATCTCTCAGAAGCAACAACCTCCCTTCAACAACAGCATGATTTTCCTACTGTATGATTCAAGTATTATTCTAACCTTTCTATAGCTTTGTGTTGCTTTGGAGAGGTTGCAATGTCCTACAATAATTTACATTTAGAATGATGTTATCTCAGCCAAAAATTTTCTGTGATATAACAAAGGAGTATGAAATAAAATTGTTCCTGTTGTTCACCTGCTCATGTACATTCATTTCCCTTAGGATATAATCATGCTGTTCCAAACCAAACAGCTGCAGCTCTTGGTGAAACCCTGCAATTAACTTAACAATTGTACAAGATCAGACATGAGCCACTTGTACTTGCATGGGCATACACTGCCTGAATTCAGTATCAGTATGACTGAAGGCATGCTATATGACAGCAAATAGTATACTTAATGCAGAATTAATTTCATTAACAAGGTATGGTTTCAGTGAAATTTGGATTTCCAAGCTTTTGCTAAAAAATCAAAGTTATACACTGGTAAAGGAATTGAACGGTGTTATATTTACTTTGATATTGTTCAAATGGCCAATATTTTAACAATATGAATGATACCATATTTTTCCAGGTTTGACAAGATTCAATACTGGTAAGCCCTGCAAATATTGAATCCTTACAAAAAACTTTACTTTTTTTTTGCTTTTTATGAAAACTGTTTTCCAAAAGATCAATAGAGAGATTAACTCATCATTAATACAAGACACAATATATTCATCACTACTTCATAAACAGGTCCATGGTGTATTTGCAAACACTGGCCATGAAACAGAGACTATTGAGCAACTTGCACCAATCATTGTAACTCTTGTTTTTGTGGATCTCTCCACCATCAACAGCACCTAGAGTGTTGGGGGAGATGCTCTGAATAATTCATGTTGAAATTGTTACCATGGAAACTGGAAAAACTGATGATATAACAAAAATACTCATAACAGTCATGTGAATAAACATCAGAAAAACTGTAAAACTGACAAACTTAAGGTGGGATCTCTGAACATTTGTGGCCTGAAAAGGAGATCAAATTATTCTGAATTTACTGATTAAGTAAAACAATATGACATTTTCTCAGTTTCTGAAACTAAACTTGATATTTATAACCAAATTTGTCTAGATGAATACTCTTTTGTAAACATTCCCAAGAAACAAAAGGCCTAGAGAAAGTCAGGTGGCCTCGGTACATTCATTAAGAATGACATACATGTATTTCCATTTATAACAAGAGGGCCAAGATGGCCCTATAACGCTCACATGACAATCACTGTTCACTCATTAAAACATTGTTTTGAACCGGTGACCTAGTTTTTGACCCCAGACGACCTATGTTCGAATTTGTCTTACATATCATTAAGACAAACAGTCTGACTAGGTTTGGTGAAGATACGATCAAAATTTGACATCTACAGTGTTAATAAGGTTTTCCTAAGATTTGACCTTGTGACCTGGTTTTTGAACCCGGCTGACCCATGTTCATCCTTGACCCACATATCATTGAGGCAAACATTTTGACAAGGTTTGGTGAAGATCCAATTAAAACTGTGACATCTACAGTGTTAACAAAGTTTTCCTAAGATTTGACCTGGTGACCTAGTTATTGACCCCAGATGACCCATATTTATACTTGACCGTTATATCATTAAAACAAACGATTTGACAAAGTTTGGTGAAGATCCAATAATAACTGTGAAATCTACAGTGTTAACATGGTTTTTCATAAGATTTGACCTAGCGACCTAGTTTTTGACCCAAGATGACCCATGTTCGAACTCGTCCAAGATATTATGAAGACAAACATTCTGACAAGGTTTCATGATCATCCAATCAAAACAGTGACTTCTAGAGTGTTCACAAGGTTTTCCAGCAATTTGCCCTAGTGACCTAATTTTACTACAGAAATTACCCATTTTCAAACTTGACCTACATATTATTAAGATAAACATTCTGACAAAGTTTCATGAAGATAAATTCAAAACAGTGATTTCTACAGTGTTCACAAGGTTTTCCCTTATTTGGTCCTGGTGACCTAGTTTTTGACCCCAAATGGCCCATTATCGAACTCGTCCGAGATTTTGTTGATATTAACGTTCTGACCTAGTTTTGCTAAAATTGAGCCAAAAATGTGGCCCCTAGTGTGGTCACAACAAAAAGTTTGACGACGCACGACGCCGGACGCCGGATGGAGAGTGATCCTAATAGCTCACTTTGTCACTTTGTGACATGTGAGCTAAAAATTATAAATACTCAGTGTGAAGAAATAGCACATTTGAACAAGGTCAAGGTCAAAGTGAGGTTGGTTGACATGGGTGGATTGAGAATGGTCATAGGTAGCAACTGTATAAGTATTCAAGTGTTCTAGTGAGTAAGTGGTGTTGGTGCTAAATGAAACGGTAAAATCTACTTAACCTTGAACGGACGGATGGACAGACAGACAGATGTACAGGACAATCACTATCATGCCTCCCGCGTCATAGATACGGGGGGCATAAAGAGCAAAATTCATTCAACTATACAGAGTTACGAAGACTAATATTTAGATTTTGTTGAATGACCCTCAAAATTATATTGTCTGTATAATGACAGTAGGTATACCATTAGAACTTCCTGATAGGCAGAAATGACCTCAACAATTATGTAACTTATTTAATTAATTATTTTATCTTCAACTTAAATCATTTAAGATATTTTCTATTTACCTCTGAAAAATATAGAAGAGTGATTGTGTTTGTAATTATGATCAGTTGTTAAGAAAATCTTAAGAAAATCAAAGTACAGAAAGTACTGTGGGAAGGTGATTTTTACATGAAAATCAAAAAAAGAAATATACCTATATTGTCCGTACCCAAGCAAATATTTTTAACATTTTTACACTAATTGACCGACTTAACATTTACATATAATGTCAAGATAATGCAAATACATGCATATGTCTGTAAAGAAATTACTGACCCTTCAAACGAAAGCCAAAAGTAGAACTCTTTTTAAGTGCCAAGAAACTGGATATGCAAAAAAAACATTTCGGCACACTATTTCATTATCACAAAGCCCTAACAGCAGATACGCAAAACATTTAATTAGAATATGTCATGTTTTTTACCATCATACATTTATTTTAAATATGTGACTGTTTGCATGTGGATACAAAAAAATAATTTTAAATATTTCCGACACACTTATTAATTGAAGAAATGCAACATATCTTATATATATTCACATTATTTAGTTTAGATCAATTTGCTACAAAGTATAGCTGTTATCAGGTTAAAAGACATTTTTTAGGAGTGAATCAAGAATCATCTTTCAAAAAGAATTCCATGACCATCAAAGCACTGGCAGCACTTCTGTAAATATCATTATAATACGGGTGATCATTCTTATCTAATTGACAATAATGAAACTTTAAAGTTGATTCATGATTTCCCAAGTGAAATGTTTAAGTCAGGTTTTTTTAAGTGGAAGCCCATTTGCCTGCCCACCAGGTTAAAGTCGCAGCAGGCAAGTGATCTCTAAAAAAAGAGTAAGTGTTTAGTAAGTGAAAAATCTAATCATTTCTTTTCCTTTACAAAGCATTTTTTGGTGTTTTGATTTTTTATTGGACTGATATCAAACAGGCCGAAACATATTCTTTTAGGCAGTCTTTCCTACAAGGAAGACAGTGTTGTGAAAGTTTTTGATGTATAATAAGTAAAATACATCTTAATATTACACATATTTTGTATTAAACATCAACAATTATTAACTTAAATAAGAAATGTGTCACAGACATGGATGCCCTCAGAAAGAAGCAATTGTAACAGTCCTGTTAGCATATAAAATTTTATGGAAATCGCAAAAGAAATGTAAGAGAGCATTACAAGTTATAACTGAGCTTTAAGAATGACAGAGTTGCCTAAACCTGAAAAAGGGTACTTTTAAACAGCACTTGATCATGATCAAAACCAATTGTTCTAAATAGTCAATGTTCTTTTAAAGAGAATGACCCTTATTGACAGGTGGCCTTTATTTGGAGGTCATTATGTTGTAAATAGTCAATGTTCTTTTAAAAAGAATGACCCTTGTTGACAGGGTGGCCTTTATTTGGAGGTCATTATGTTGTAAATAGTCAATGTTCTTTTAAATAGAATAACCCTTATTGACAGGGTGGCCTTTATTTGGAGGTCATTATGTTGTAAATAGTCAATGTTCTTTTAAAAAGAATGACCCTTATTGACAGTTGGCCTTTATATGGAGGTCATTATGTTGTAAATAGTCAATGTTCTTTTAACAATTCGGCCACATTGGCCCTTTATCGCTCACCTGAGAACCAAGGCCAATAATCAATGACCAGGTAATATAGTTTCCATCTCGTAAAACTCATTTTTATGTAGATTTTGAGATCAAAACCAACAATGAAGGTCATAATAATACTGTTAAACAAGCTAAACATAGCAAATTTTCTAATCCAAGGGTCCATAACTCTTGAAGTTGAGGTCCGATTCCAACCATAACTTATCATGTCCAAAACCATAAGGTCATACACATTCATTATACATATGATTAGGATCGGTAAATAAATGAAGGCGCTAGAGTGTAAACAAGCTAAAATATAGGATATTTGCTAAGTCAAGGGCCCATAACTCTTGAAGATGTGGCCCGATTCCGCCCATAATCAAACTTGTACGATATCTTTTGATTATACTCATTTACTGAAAATATTATTAGGATCGGTGAATAAATGTAGGTGCTAGAGTGTAAACAAGCTAAAATATAGCAAATTTTCAAAGTCAAGGGCCCATAACTCTTGAAGTTCTAGTCCGATTCTGCCCATAATTGAACTTGTCCAAGATCTCTTGGTGATACACATTTACTGAAAATATTATTAGGATAGGTGAATAAATGAATGCGCTAGAGTGTAAACAAACTCAAATATAGTAAATTTTCTAAGTCAAGGGCCCATAACTTTTGAAGTTCTGGTCCGATATTGCCCATAATTCAAGGGCCCATAACTCTAGAAGTTATTATCAGATTATGCCCATAATCGAACTTAGCCGAGACATTGTGGCCATATACATTGTGAGCAAGTTTAATCAAGATTCGTAAAGAGTTGCGGTTGCTAGAGTGTAAACAAACTAATTGTGGACGGACAACGGACGCCGGACATTCACCAATCCTAAAAGCTCACCTGATGAATCAGGTGAGCTAAAAAGAATGACCCTTATTGACAGATGGCCTTTATTTGGATGTCATTTTGTTGTAAATACAGTCGAAACTCGTTATATCGAAGTTCGGGGGACCTGCCAAAATAGTTCGATATAAACGAATTTCGATATAGGAATTTCGATACCCGTGTTTACATTTTAGAGCTTAAATCAGTGTTTCATAATAATAACGTAATCATGTTATTTGGTTACGGGATGGTAATGGGTAATTAGAATATGGCATTTATACCGGTCCTTATACGGGTACTTTCGATATATTTATTTTGCTATATACATTTCTGACAGATTTAAATGAGCGTATAGCAGCATTAATAATAATTTGTATCATCAATGAAAAGTTTGTATCAGTTTCAAGATCGTGAGAATGGACACTTACATGTTTATACAGTTGTCAATAATTAAATATCGATTTTAAATTGTAGGTGTTTGTTTGCAGAAAAAGTGTGAACATTTCTTTTGTAAGTTGGCGCGATAAATGGTTCGACATAGATGGTCACTTTATAGTTGAAAATATTTGGTTTGGACCGAAAATCTTCGATATAGGCGGGATTTCGATATCAGCGATTTCGATATAATGAGTTTCGACTGTAGTCAATGTTCTTTTAAAAAGAATGAACCTTATTTACAGGGTGGCCTTTATTTGGAGGTCATGTTGTCCTAAATAGTCAATGTTCTTTTTTTAAAAAATGACCCTTATTGATAGGTAGCCTTTATTTGGAGGTCATTTTGTTCTAAATAGTAAATGATCTTTTAAAAAGAATGACCCTTATTGACTGGTGGCTTTTATTTGGAGGTCATGTTGTTCTAAATAGTAAATGATCTTTTAAAAAGAATGACCCTTATTGGCAGGTGGCTTTTATTTGGAGGTGGTTGCAAACATAGGTTTAACTGTATATGAATTTATTCCAGAACTACAATTTGTCAGAAGACTTCATTTTATCTGCAATTTGTCTCCTATCCATGAATGGAGATTTAAATCATTTTCTTGTCAAGGTCGAAATCGGCTTACACTGAATGGTTACTTTAAGTATTTCAATCAAAATGTTTTGTTAACTGATCGCAGTTCATCACAAATCATGTCCCATATATTTATACATTCATATACCTACAGTGCAATCTCTCCAAAGTAACACCCCCTTAGTAATTCAGTGTGAAATATATTTTGTTTAGAAATTAGAAAGAATTACCTCCCTTCCCCCATTACATGTAAGTGTGTATTGTATGTTTAAAGTCCCAATAGCTTTTTGCTATAAAAGATATATGCAAAAAACAAACAATTGCTGATATTATCCCAAGATAATCATTACTGACGAAACAAGCCCCTTTTCTTCTAAAAACACTAATTTCGCTGTGAATTTTGCTTTTGTAAACTTGAAATATATAGAACACATGATGTCACTTCATGCTGTGTGCATAATATGACTGCGGGAAAACATAGCTGTTCTAGAAATAGTATTTTTTCAATGATATTGAAAAAATACAATAGTGGTTTTGGAAACATTTTTTCTTGCTATATTTAAGTACGCACGGGAGCAAAACACACCGGATTCCTCTGCTATAGAACCAACAGAAACTATTACAAGTGATAAATTTATATGATTATGGGACTTTAAACAGTGTGGACAACCCACATGACTTTTGCCTTTACAAATAGGTATTGCTGGAAGCATTTTTTGCTGGTAAGCAGGAGAAAATAAGCTGTAAGTATTTTATTCCAAAACCAATTTTCATGAAACATTATATAGTGCAAATATGCTAAGCGGAAAAATGTGTATGTTCCGCATAATTTAATATTTTCATTTCTTTGTATTGTGTACAGTTTTATGTAACATTCGCAACAACTACCTCAAAACAATTGTTTAAACTTTGGATATTGCGGGAAGCCAGTGTATTTTTCTATAAATTGTACGGATTTTTAGCCATTTAAAGTTCTACATATCATATTGCTATTATCTATAAAATGTTAAGCATTTTCATGTCTTTTATAAGGCAGAAATTCTTAAAATAGTATTTATGCTGATGCGGGAAGCTGATTTTGTAATGCTCTTGCAGGAAGTCATTTTTAAAATGATCTTATGTACGACTGTGTAACAAGTAAAATCCGAACACATTGTTTATAAAAAATCACTCCGTACCAATAAAAGGATTCTGGAATATAGAATACAGTAAAAACCTTAAGTTTGGTACAATTTAAATAATCAGAGACTCCATCAATTTTCCAAAAGAAATAATTTCTTGTGATTTGAAACTTTGGGACAGTTTTGTGATTAATCCATTTCATTCTGCATGGTAATCAGATAAGATAGTCTCTAAACCCTGGTCACTAGTGATTAGTCTCAGATATTGAGACTTGTCAGAAGTGATCAGGGTTTCGAAAAATTTTTTATACAGGACAATAAAAGATTGTACCTTATAAAGATAATACTTTTACTAATAGCATAATAAAAGTGTACAGTTTTTTAAAGCATTTAAGATTATCTCCACAGTCATATAATTTTTATTGTAGAAAATTGAAAATAAATGACAAAACTGATGTCATAAAGATGGGTAATGAAAAAAAAAAAAAAAAAGATCTAATTTTCTTTGGAAAAATGAACATTCTTTCCCATTTTTCAGGTAGATGGAATAGGAATAGTTTTATCATAGTAATGTAAATGTATGATTTGTTGCAAATTGAATGCTGAATTCAGTGGTGCAATTATTTTTTAAATGCATTAATGACCTGAATAAATTTGTTTACGTTTCAAATTGCCCTGCATGTGTGATATGTACACATAATACTCTTGTGTGTGATGGGGCTTATGCTCGCAACTCTTTATATTATGAGTGCTGAACTTGTTCTGAGTCCTAATTCAAATGAAAAGTCACAGGGACATCATGACAGACCAACTAAAATACTCTGGTCAAAAGTCGTTGAACAAAAACTACCAGTTCGTATAGCAGTATCATTATTAAACCGTTACTGCAACCTTGTTGGCCAACCCTTTGCCTACAGTAATTTGCCTATATATTTTGGTTTGTACTCAAGTCTGATCACTCGACATACGAAAAAAACTTTTGGTCAGAACTGGCTCACACTCACTTATTTATGCTTCATGCTCATTTTGTTAGCTTTCGACACTGAGTGAAATCCAGGTCCAGACAGGACTGATCTATGCGGAACATGTAATTTGGAGGTAAAATGGCATCCGGACGGAGGTATCTTTTGTGAGGATTGTAAAACTTGGTTTCATGCTGAATGTCAAGGTATGAGTAGTTCTATGTATCAATTTCATTCAGATCACTCAAATGAACCATGGTAATGTACAAATTATGGCATACCACATTTTAATTCCTCCTTTTTTGATAATACCAAATCATTGGACTTAGATCGAACATTTTCATCTACGAGTACAAAAAAACTCATCCATACAGTCACCGTGTGGATTACGGTACCAAATTCTATGCCGCTACACTGTAGAACACCAATCAGAAAACCTCCAGGTAAGACTACTACCTCAAATAGTCAAACAAAACAAGCTAATTATAAACATCAGTGTGTACAACAATCGTTGAAAAAGAAAAACCGAGGCTTTTTATCTATGTTAGCCACTGTAAAACCAGATGTTGTCCTGGGAAATGAATTCTGGCTTAAACCTAAAATAAAGAACTCTAAAGTCTTTCCTCCTGATTATGATGTTTACAGGAATGACAGAAAAGGCTGCGGACAAGGGGGGGATGTTTTCATTTTAGTTTCAAAAATATTAAAAAGTTCCTTGCCTAATGAATTAAAGTCAGACTCTGAGATCATATGGGCAAATATTAAACAAAAGGGCAAAAAGGACCTGCTAGATTGTAGTGCATACAGGACAGACAAAGGCCTCGTTTCATCAAACATCTTACGCCACTTCTTTAGTAAGAAGTGGCTTATCTCCCTTCTTAGCGTTAAAATACGTTTCATCAATAGTTTCTCAGCTACGAATTTTTAAGTTTGGAAACAATTCTTCCTTAACTTTACGATAGCTCATGGGCTGTCTTAAAGATAAGAAAACGCGGCTTTTGCCTTTATTATTACATGACGGCCTTTTATTTTAAGACTGTTGAGTGCAATGTTCAAGATATTCGTAAATAATGGAAAAGAAATTCAGTTTGATGTTCAGGGGCGTAGCCAGCTACAAATGAATTTTATGCACACAAGGAAGAATGTAACCCCGGCTGTTGTTTGGTTCTGGATTTTTTTATGGCCCGCTATTTGATATTGTGGAAGAGCATAAAGTTTTTCCCCTGTCCATCCGTGCGGCTGTGTGTCCGTCCGTTCAAATTTTGGCTTCCGACCAATAACTCAAGAAATATTTCAAGGATTGGTTTCATATTTTACATGAATGAATATAATAATAAAATGCAGGTCAAGATCGATTTCACTTAAAATCCAAACATTTTCTCAGTAGTTATGGTCCCTTTTTACATAGCTCTCGGAGAGGCATTCGTGTCCTCTGGACACATTTCTAGTTTAAAATAGAACTCAAATGGTGAACTTTCAGTTGTATTAGTAGGGATTAGAGGCACTGTCAAATATTATTTATTTGAATTTATTTCAAACACCGTGATAACGATTGTTAGACATAATATTAGCTTTCGACATAGATGGCATTTTTATATTGTTCACTTTTTGTTACGCTGATGTTATAACTTGTTGACAATCTGATATTTTTAAAACTTATTTTAAGACCGTGAACAAATCTTCAAAAGAAACCTTTTTTGCATTTCTCTTTAACCGATCGTATGCGCGTTTAATAGCCATAATACATATTTTCCATGATAAAAATTGAAAAATAAGCTAATAGATATTTAAATACATTTGGAGTTTTCGTATTTATTAACTGTTATCTCCGAATCTTGCTGTGGAATCTTACTGGTCAAACGATAATAATTTTATCTGACGAGCACAACATATTACATAGGCGTGCGAAGTAATTCTCGTATGTGCAAGTAATTTGAGCGACTCAAAAACACATTTATCATGGGTCAATGTTCACATTGTTTAAAAACATATTTTCAGTTAATATGTATCAAATAGTTTACATTTTCTGAAAGATTAGAGCTTCATCTTTAATTTGGTATATAATTTACAAAAATCTGTTGAGAAATAAAATAAAATTCTCTATATAACATATGTATAAAATCAAGTGCATTTTTCTTATTTACATAGCTAGGGCCGGTGAATAAACTTTACCCGTGCAGACTGTGTCGCGGTCTTTACACATTTAGATAAAAACAGTCAATAAAACGGTTTAAGAATTTCGTAACTTTTGTCGTAAGTGTCTTCGTAGGATAGAATCTTACGAAAGATAAGAATATATTGATGAAACGAGGCCAAAGACTTTAAGTGCATAGATGAAATTGAGCGTACCCTTTGTCTGACTGATCAACTTAATAGTACAATTGTAATTGGTGGGGACCTTAATCTAGGAGATATAAGTTGTGAATCAAAAACTGTAAACACAGGTGCTCCCCATTCTGAAGAATGTAATAAACTGTTAAACTTCGTAGACTCATACAGTCTCACACAACTGGTAAACGAACCAACTAGAATCACTGATACTGTTAGTAATTGCCTGGATATTATACTGTTGTCCAATCCTACTCTGGCGGAAACAGTGAAAGTGATTCCTGGTTTTAGTGACCATTGCATACCATTTGTTGACTAATTATCAACTGCAAGAATCAATCCAAAAAGCAAGCACAGTATTCAGTTGTTTGATAGAGCAAATTGGCAAGAAATCAAACAAGAGGGCCAAGATGGCCTTATATCGCTCACATGACAATCACTGTTCACTCATTAAAACATTGTTTTGAACCGGTGACCGAGTTTTTGACCCCAGACGACCTATGTTCGAATTTGTCTTACATATCATTAAGACAGTCTGACTAGGTTTGGTGAAGATACGATCAAAATTTGACATCTACAGTGTTAATAAGGTTTTCCTAAGATTTGACCTTGTGACCTGGTTTTTTACCCTAGGTGACCCATATTTGAACTTGTCCTTAATATCATTAAGGCAAACAATCTGACAAGGTTTGACATTTAGAGCTTTTACAAGATTTTTACCTAAGATTTGACCTTGTGACCCAGTTTTTGAACCCAGCTGACCCATGTTCATCCTTGACCCACATATCATTGAGGCAAACATTTTGACAATGTTTGGTGAAGATCCAATTAAAACTGTGACATCTACAGTGTTAACAAAGTTTTCCTAAGATTTGACCTGGTGACCTAGTTATTGACCCCAGATGACTCATATATATACTTGACCGTTATATCATTAAAACAAACGATTTGACAAAGTTTGGTGAATATCCAATAATGACTGTGAAATCTACAGTGTTAACATGGTTTTTCATAAGATTTGACCTAGCGACCTAGTTTTTGACCTAAGATGACCCATGTTCGAACTCGTCTAAGATATTATGAAGACAAACATTCTGACAAGGTTTCATGATCATCCAATCAAAACAATGACTTCTAGGGTGTTCACAAGGTTTTCCAGCAATTTGCCCTAGTGACCTAATTTTACTACAGAAATGACCCATTATCAAACTTGACCTACATATTATTAAAATAAACGTTCTGACAAAGTTTCATGAAGGTCCATTCAAAACAGTGATTTCTAAAGTGTTCACAAGGTTTTCCCTTATTTGGCCCTGGTGACCTAGTTTTTTACCCAAAATGGCCCAATATCGAACTCGTACGAGATTTTGTTGATATTAACGTTCTGACCCAGTTTTGCTAAAATTGAGCTAAAAATGTGGCCCCTAGTGTGGTCACAACATAAAGTTTGACGACGCACGACGCCGGACGGAAAGTGATCCTAATACATTGTAGCTCACTTTGTGACATGTGAGCTAAAAAGGTCTAGTCAACTTTGTCACCCTAAACTACCTTCAAAACTTGAGTGTTCATGAAATATGGCAATATATCTTTAAATGTAAGTTAGATGAACTAGTATCATGTCATATACCCAACAAAACTGTCTCTGGTAAACAACATCTTCCTTGGTTGAACTCTGATATTAAAAAACGTGACAGGCTTTACAGTTAAATGAATAAAAATAAAAATGTCTCTTTGCTGCCTAAGCCTGAAAGGATTAAAACTCTTATTCAAAAGAAAACACATCATTCTTACTGGGACTAAATGAATAACATTGTTTGTAGAGCTCTCAGAAGAACGTTTCTGGGGTTTTATTAAAAGTTTAAAAAATGACTCTTGTGGTGTTGCTCCTCTGAGAGAAAATGGAGTCCTGAAATCAAGTGCCAAGGATAAAGCTGAAATTTTAAATAAACAGTTTTCTTTGGTATTTACAAATGACTCCAGTCCAATTTTATCAAACCTTGGTCTGAGTCCTTTTGCTAGCATGCCTAACATAAAAGTAACTGAAAATGGTGTAAATAAATTACTTGAAAATTTAAACCCATACAAAGCGGCAGGCCCGGACCAAATAAAACCTAGAATTTTAAAAATTAAAAGAATGTGCTAATGAAATAGCCCCAATATTTACTATTTTATTAAATAAATCCCTTGATAGAGGTTCTGTCCCCTCAGACTGGTCTGAAGCTAATGTAACACCGATTTTTAAAAAGGGTGAAAAATTCCAAGCCTCAAATTATAGGCCAGTATCTCGAACATGTATTGCTTGCAAATTATTGGAGCACATTGAGGTCAGTAATATCTTGGACCACCTAGATCATTTAAATATCTTGGTGGACAACCAGCATGGTTTTTGTGCCCGGAGGTCTTGTGAAACCCAACTTGTGGGCTTTATTCATGACTTAGCCAAACCAGTACAGAGAAGCCAAGTTGATGTTGCCATCATGGATTTCAGTAAGGCGTTTGATGTAGTTCATCATGACTCTTATTGAAATTAGCCCATAGGGGCTCTGCACATTCCTGGATCAAAGCTTTCCTAGGACACAGAACACAAAGGGTGGTTAACGTAGTAGATGGGGCAACATCTAGCTTGGCTCCTGTTATATCAGGCGTCCCTCAGGGATCAGTCCTAGGATCGCTTCTATTTCTGCTCTTCATAAATGACTTACCAGATTCTGTACATTCCAGTGTGCGTCTTTTCGCTGATGACTGTGTCATCTACAGAACAATTAGGTCACAGGCAGACTCTGTTCAGAAGCAAAAGGACCTTAATAGTCTGTCATTATGGGAGCAGAAATGGAAGATGTCTTTTAATGTAAACAAATGTCACACCATGCATGTTTCTAGGTCTAAAAAAACAGTGAGCACTGTCTATTTATTACATGATCAGCCTCTGTCTGTTGTCAGCCAAGCTACCTACTTAGGTGTAGAAGTAACATATCTAACTTATCTTGGTCTCCTCATATTAATAAAATATCAAGTAAAGCAAGTCAAAGTATTGGATTCCTTAAGCATAATATACATTCTGCCAAGAGTAGTACTAAAGCAGTCGCTTATAATGCCATTGTTTGACCAACAGTAGAGTATTGTTCTAGTGTATGGGACCCTTACCATCAGAAAGACATAGATAGATTGGAAAATATTCAAAGGCAAGCTGGGAGATTCGTAGTTAATAATTATAGCAAGACCCGGGCACAGTCACAAATATCTTAACAAATTTAAATTGGAATTCCCTTCACACCAGCCGGAAATATAGTAGGTCAGTTTTATTTTATGAAATGGTATACACTCATGTTGAGGTAAACCCTAAACAATATCTAGGTCCATTCACAAGACAATCTAGACATCACCATCATATGGTTTTTCAAATACCTTCTACTACAGTTGACTATATATAATTACAAATACTCATTTTGGTAGAATGGAACTTCTTACCATCTCATGTACATGTAGTCAGTACTGAAACAGTCCTCGGATTTAAATCAGCACTGGCTGCGGTGCATCGATGTTACATCCATAATTACTACAAATACTTGTTTTTTTTCTGTTTTAAAACTACTATTATGTCTTTTTCCTGCACAGCAGTTTATTTGTGTACATGTTTTTCATTAAGAGCTGTAAGATCTTAGGTTTTCAACTTTTGCACCTTTTTTTATCACCAACTGTTAGTGAGTACCAGGTGGATTGATCAGTAGCTTGGGAAAACAGACAGTCTTACACTTTTTTAATCCCTCACGCATGACCGAAGTGTATCAATTTTGAATATGGTCATAATTATAAAAGAAAAAGAATATTTCACAAAATTATATGAAAACAGTAGGGTGATATCAAAACTCCCCTAATATCTACTAAGTTAACTTTGATTGCTTCAGATCGCTTTGAGGCTATAATATTAGATTTACAGATGCAAAAAGGACAGGTGGTCTCTAACAATACCTTAACAAACATAATGACCTAAGTGACATTAAAATCAGTTTTAGATACATTGTTTTTACAACTGTCACAACACTGCCTTCTGACTCCTGTGAAGGGGTCATAAAATCACCCAATATGTCTGCCCTTAGGTTAATAAATCACAATTACTTTGACACAGTATGATTGCTAACAATTAGCAGATTATACTGATGTGTTACATCATATATTTTGGATTTATGATGGGATTAGGGGGTTAAAATAAGTAGTGTTTTTGTTAGCAAATTAATTTCATTTAAATTTTTAAATTGCAATTATTAATTCAATATTCAAGATACAATTTTAAAAGTTTAATCACAAGATAGGAAATTGAATTCTGAAAAAGAAAATTATAACTTTTTATGTTTGATTTGCAGTATATAATTAGTATTTTAGCAAAAA